>CAESWR010000078.1:89932-108328 GCA_903171835.1 Mullus surmuletus | reverse complement strand
GCGCGCACACACACACACACACACACACACACACACACACACAACACACACACACACACACACATGCAAAGAGTCCAGGGGTTTGAGAAGCACTCTAAAGAGCAGTGGAACGGCTGCATATTTTATGATCGCTTTTCTCCATGAACCACAGCTATCCGGGTGAGGGTGCACCTCTGAGAGAGTGTGTGTGTGTGTGTGTGGGTGTGTGGGGGTGTGTGTGTGTGTGTGTGTGTGTGTGGGTGTGTGGGTTGTGGGTGTGCGACTGAGGGGTTTTGGCCAACCTGCGACTGTCATAATTCATAAGAGGAGACAGAGTTGCTCAGCGCACTGTACAGCCACACAAGGTGACCTTCACTCAGCCAGTAACTTCTCTCTCTAGATCTCTGTCTTACTTTCTCTCTTTCCCTGTCACACACACACAGACACACACTTTTTGCCCTTTCCTTTGCCAATTTTGCCAATTCCTCCTCCTTTTTTCATCCCTCGCTTCCATCGCCATTGTGTTCAGCTTGTCTTCTCTCATCCCTGTTGTGTCCTGTAATCTTTACCTTCATAATTCCCTCCAACTTTTGTCATTTTCTTGGACGGATCGAATGGATCATTTGACTGATTTAAAAAAATATTTGCTGTAGCTGCCGTATGCGTCGAAAGCAATTAGCCACTAATTTACTCAGGTTCATCTCTGTGTTCAAGCACAATAAAAATGCCAGCTGACAAGAGGTGCATTGGAACAGAGCAGCTAGACAGGAATAACTTATTCTAGGGATGTTTTTTTCCTCAAACATCAAGAAAGGGGAACAGAGAAAAACACTGTGACGTCCATCAAGCTTGTAAGCTGCAGGAGGTGACTTGTATTTCCTCACGCCCACTGGATGACTCGTCAGCCTCACCACCGGCTGGCGGACAAGTTTAAAATACACTTTTAAACAAGTGAGCGGATGATTTGGAGCATTATTCTTTAATAATGTTTCCACAAGGAAATCATCTCAAACACACAGTGTCATATTGTCAAATGATGCCCAGCTGTTTACACCATGAGACCTTGAGAGAGACAATTTTGATATTTGGACTTAACACAGAAAATGTATAGGAATTTAGTCATTTGAATAATCTAATTATACGTCCATATATGGCAAGTAATTTCCAGTCAATTCCAGATTAGTCCTTTCCAAACATCACAGCTTCCGGCTATTTTACACCCGTTACGTTCAGTCGCAGCATATGTTTGTACTGATGCGCCAATAAGTATGCAGCTGTTGCACAACGGAGAGAAAAAGAACACAATAGCTGAGTTTTGTTGCCCCAGTAGGCATTTTATTATGGTAAAAATTCGTCCCTGCATGTGTGTACATGCGTGTACGTGTGTTCTCATGAGCATTTTCCCTTTGCCGTAACTTGAACTCAGCTGTAGATTCAAACTACTCTACTTGACCTGCTAGAACTAAACAAGAGTGAGTGGATCGAGAGAATGTGGGCGTGCATATATGTGCGTATCCTTCATGTCAGAATTTCCTCACAGCATTTAGAGTGTGTCCAGCCTCAGCCGCCCCCAGTAATGATTGCATTTTTGTGGCCACGTCCTGCCTCCAGATCTGTCTTCTATCCGCGACGCGTGGGCGCTGGATCGAAGCCCCCAAAACGAACCTTTGTTGAACTTTAAAGTTCAGTAATAAGCAGGCTGGTGTGTGAGTGTTTGCGCACGGCGTTTCGGTGTGCACATTTGCTCAGTGCGAGTATGCTTCTGTGTGTTTGAGGAGTATATAATCAACTACATCTTATTTTATTTATGTATTTATTTGCAGCTCTGTATTTGTGTGTGTGTGTGTGTGTGCACGTCTGTGTGTGCGCGCTAAGGGGTCAGAAGAGAACAGAGCAATGCAGCATTCTGCTGTTCAGTGATTTTGGTTTGGCTGGCCTTTTGGCTTCTGTTTGAGTCAGCGGGCTCAGCAGAGCCATCACACCCTGGCAACAAGCAGCTCCTGGCAAAGACCAGCATTCTGACCTGGGAGCGGGAGAAATAGAAGGATAAGGCAAGAGAGAAGTCAAGACGGAGGGTCGGAGACGAGGGGGGGGCAAGAGAAAGGGTCAGTAGTGAGATGGAAAATTAAAGTTCAGAAAATGAGGCTGAGATAAGTGTGTAACTACTCCCTGCAAAATATCAGTCGCGGTTTCCTAATGTATTTGTTTGGGATTTGGAGAAAGTAGTTGAGGGGGAGCAGGGCAAGGGGATAAGGAGACCAGAATAGAGGCAACGCGAGGCCTGAGAAAGAGATAAAGAGGGACTGTGACAGTCAATTGTTTCCATTGGAATAATGATAGAGGACTTATAAAGTGCTTTTGAAGCATTTGTTGGTATCCAGAGACATTCAGGAGGATGGAAAAAGACTGAGGGTGGGCGAGGAGGAATAAGGGAATGGAAGTCGCTTTCCTTAACAGATGCTCTATCATTACCCCCAAATATATTGTCATTTACATTTTGAAATGGATTCCATCCGATCATATTGTAGCCTCGGGTTCTTGTCGATGGTCCATCCAGTTTCTATTATTGCTCCAGTAGAAATCAGAAGCAAGCAACCTCGTTGATATATATAAAGGTAAGATGAAGCACCACCAAAGAAGACGAGGATTTTCCCATCTCCTCGCAGGCACGTGACACAGGAGGCCCCGCGGCGGAGCACTCACCCAGAGGAGAGGGTGTGTAACAGAGAGCTTATGCGGAGGTGGGAACGGCGTCATATATCGGAGAGGAGCTCATTGCCAGCGGTCTGACCCACACACAATTAATCACGTCCCACTGGGTGGCAGGACAGGGAAGAGGAGGGGAGATGGCGATAAGCGGGAGAGAGAGTGAGGGAGAGAGAGGCCATTTAAGGTGGAAATCAGGCACGGCAAAGAAGCCAGAGAAAATGGAGAGTTAAGGGAGAGAGTCAAAAACGAGGGGCAATATGAGATATAATTTGTTCCCGTTTGAGGTGTAATGGTCTCATCAGTGGACCCTGTATGTCTAACATCCTCCCTCCCTCCCATAATATTAATCTGTTCTTCTTTCCTTGTTCTTTCTTCACCCCCCCCCCCTTCTTTCTCCCTTTCTTTGTGTTGCTATAAATGCCACGGAGCGTTTGTATTGGCCGATACTTATGCTGCGTAATGCACGGGTGACAGATGAATGAAATGTGAGAAAGTCAAAGCCTGGCATTGTGTTCCTCCATATACACACACACATGCATAGTTTTCTATTTTTCTCCCTCTGCTTTTCCACATCTCCCCTGCACACACAAACACACACTTCCACCCTCTGCCAAACCACAAGGAATTGTCCAATGATGATCATCCTGTATCCCTGTTTACTTAGTGTCAGTTAATTTGATTAAAATCAACATCATCAGATTGCGGTTTTCGGAGGGGCAGCTTTCGGAACTTTACTCCGCGCAAAAGGCTATCATTTACGCCCCACTTCAAAGCGGCTCGATGTTTCACCAAGATACCTTTGAATTTCATGTTTAAATTTTCTCGCTGCCAAACACTTGGCACATTATTGGACACAGTTTCTTCCTTTGTCCTTCGGGCAGTCTGCAAGGCCTGCAGGGCGCGGTACCTACCAGTCACAGCAAGAAATAAAGCAAACAACTATTAGTTAGTCAAGTTTGGATAGAGAAAATGTCTGTGCAGGCAAATTCTCCTCACTGAAATTAATTCTAGAATACCGTGATTTGACTTCAATAATTGGTCTGTTTCTTTGGGAGCGAAAACTTGATAAATATTACAGCTTGAAAGCCAGCAAAGCTTGAAAAAAATTGTCCGTAAATACCTTAACTGCTAATTATCTCAACCCCCTAGTGCTTTTTTGGTTCAGGTTGTAAACAGCTGAGCTTTCCCAGGGTGGTTTCCAACGGCAACACTCTGGAAATGTCAATTTTCTTGGAGATGAGAGGAGTAAATTGTGGGACTTTGGTTGTTCCAACACTCGAGCAGTTATTAAACTGGGCAGCGGGTGCGCGTACGCTCACACGTATGTGGGCCGGGTGGCACGTAGATACACACAAAAGGGGGGCGGCGATGAAAAATACATGCACGCAGTCGCCCCACACAGGCACAAAGACGCGCTCCCACATGCACTGTTTAACACCGAGGTACCGGGGTAAAGCAGCAAAGCGGGTGTTAAACCCCGTGGGAAAGTTCAAATATGAGACAATTTGACCACCAAAAGCTCTTAACTCTTATACCTAAAGGCCCTTAAAGCCTGTTTGCAGACCTCTTAGACCCTCGGAGCTCAATGCACAAGCCAACAGGGTCAAAAATCACTTCAACTCAGGAGCTGAATTCCCCCGATCAAAAGAGATACACTTTGAATGGCGGGCAAAAGCCGTCACTCACACATTCTATTCAACCCCTGACTCTCACACCCTGACCAACATTAAAGAGGAATACACTTGAACTCACTCTCTGTCCCTTTTGCCCTTGTCAGCAAGAACCAAACTCAAACTCGCACTCCAATTAACACATAGCATATACTATACAGATGCACAGCGCCGGACCTTGGCATTGTGCGACTCTCGGATGACTGATTATTTCAAGGGTCGGTGATTCTCACTGTCTGAGTCAGCGGAAAAAGGACACAGCTGTCCACGCCGCATTTCCCACGCGTGCATTCATAGGCCGACACGCATGCATATTTAGATATCTTTCCCCCGCGCCGTCTGAATAGGGAGAGTAAAGAGCTTCAATAAGCATTTGATTCACTCGACTGAAAGGACGCACATTACGGGGGCCTTTGAGCGATGAAGGGGTTAAGCAAATGTATGATTGAGGGAGCAAGGCGTCTGCGCGTTTCCTCTCGCCGACTCTCTGTAATGAGGCCTTGGGGAAGATGCTGAGGGCTCTTCACACAACTCAAAGAGTCTTTTAGGCCTTTTGATAGTTGGCCTCTTTTCAGCGCCTGTGTGGGAAAGCACTCAGAGAAATAAATTCCTTTTTGAACTTGTGTCGGTGCAACAACAACCGCCGCATCTACAGCCACTCTCCAGAAAACTGTTTACAAAAAAAAGAAATTGTCGGTGTTGAAAATGAATAAGTATGTCTGTGATATTTTCACAAATATGCAGCGTAGGAATGCACTCGCGTTTGCTCTCCACAGCGACAATGAGATGTTTAGCTGGAGGAGTTTTCGTTGCTATGGAAGTTACTCCTTTGTCTTATCCAAGCTCAGACAACAGAGGTTGAGCTGTAGTTCTCATTTCCGTCAGCTGCCATAAAAAGTAAAGGGTATTCAAGTATCACATTAGAAGTTGTGCACAATTTCTATTTCGGTTTTCTTTGTGAATTCACTGTAGAATTCAGTATTCAAGGATAGAAAGGGACATTTTTTATTCTTTTTTGTCCATAATTGCATCAGCGTTGACAATAATTGAGCCTTTTGGCAGCCAAGGTGGTTATTTTTGCGTCGATCCCACCCAAGCCCCACCTTTGCATAAATTTTCTGGGTCCAGTGATTTAGTGACAAATAGCCCCTTTGAAGCAAATGGAGCTACCTGCAGCTTATTAATCAAAAAACGATTGCATTAATGAGGACTCACAGTAGAGCTCATCAAGCAATAAGAAAGAAGTCCAAGAGTGTAGGCCAGCCTCTTCTTTAACCTGCCAGCACATCCAAAGATGAACGTGTCCATAATGCAACCTGTTCTTGAGAGGTTGATGTTTATGTGATTCTATATTATTACCTGAAGGAGACTAAGGATTGTTTTCTGCTCTTGGATGAATTTCAACTTATTTCCACTTCTTTGAGTGGCAATCAACATCGCCCTCTTACAATTTAGCTGCTCCATCCGTCCACCCCCTTCCAGTGTTTTCCCCCATTTTGTTTTCTGCCAAATAACATTTTGCATTTCATCTGTCAAATCAATGTGTTTTCAATCACAGCAACAGAATTCCAATATGAGCCCCAAAAATGATTCATTTAACAAACGGGCATGTTAGTTTGGTTTAACGTGATAGCCTTAATAATAGCATAACCTTTAATTAATGCTGTATTGTAGGTGTTTATACATGAT
The DNA here is from genome assembly GCA_903171835.1 of Mullus surmuletus. NCBI lineage: Eukaryota > Metazoa > Chordata > Actinopteri > Syngnathiformes > Mullidae > Mullus > Mullus surmuletus. Next base: position 102,281 of record CAESWR010000078.1, on the reverse strand, counting down.
ACATTAAAAGTAGACAGCGAGGTCTGAAATATTCCTTCTGGTCATTAATTTTGAGTCACGTTGCCTGTTTTTACTGCGCCTAACCAAAGTACAATATGATGCATTTTGTCTGTGATCCTAAAGAGGTTATTTAAATGAAAATATGTAATTTTGCATATTATATACATAGGCCTAAATATGTCAGTATATATATCAGTAGTTCTCCACACAGTTTGGGAGAATGTTTAATAGTTTTTGTTATCCAATTTTACTTTTTGATTGCTCAAGGATGAAGATGACAGAAAAAGAAACATTGCACAAAATTAGAGAGAGCTTTCCATTTCCAAGCTGCAAGCAAAATTGAGTAATGTGCTGTTTGCGAATCATCTTAAACCTGAGCTGCAGGTTGACTGCCAATTTTAGGAGGCCTTTCACTGTGGACATTTTGACTTGTTATAGTGAGAGAAGCGCCGGTGTGACTAATAGCATTATTGCACCGCTCAAGTGTCCCACAAGGCCATGACAATTGAAGAGTGAGCCGGCATCCAAAAACACCAGGACGCTGCAACCAAAGTGGCTGAATGGAATTTTGATGGAATGGAAAATTGATTCTGTTATCGACACCTGAGTGTTTCCTGCTGTGTCTATATCTTCCCTGAAAAAGGCTCATCAGGTTGTTAATTGCATTCATCTGACGTTCCTGATGGAAGCAGCCACGGAGAGCAGAGGGAATGTATGGAGACTGGAACTATGTTGGATTTGGCCAAGTTATTTCAGTTTTTTTTTTTGTTGCCACGTGCTTATGTTCAAATTAAACACGTGTTAGAAAAGGCGGACTACTAGAAACTAGATTGAACTCAGACAAAGTGGCACAGAAACCATCTAATGGTAGCCTGATGAGACCAATAATGTCTATTGCTGGAGTCTGTGTTTTGACAATTCATTAATGTTTGATGGTGTGATCGATTGTAAAAACAATGTGGTTGCAACCATGGTCACAAAAATAGTTTTGTTCTTGCCTCCACTTGTGGTTTTATGCACATGGAAGAGTATTGATTTAATACATCAGAGTTTCCCAGCACAGACACTGCTTTATGTTTGGTTTTATGTTTTTTTTGAGTGTCCAAAATGAAACACTGGCCCAGGAGAACATTACATAAGTAATAAACTGGTACTATTTCGATCAAATCAGTAAGACACAGAACACGTATTGCTCGTAATCCACTTATTTTGTAATTGCAGATAGAATGACCAATGAAAAAGCAAATGTGAAAGCCACTCGGAACCATCGTACACGGATTTGTCCTGTGAGTGTGTTCAGAAACTTAATGTAGGAAGTAAGCCAAAAGCTTAAATGAACATTCGATGCAGTTTCATAAAGCTTGTTTTACATCGCATTTGGTAATTCAGCCATCAGCACTCTCATTTCATTCTGTTCCTTTTTCACAGAGCATAACTAATGTTAGTGATTACAAGAGAGAATAATCGTATTGAACATGAAGTCAATATCGGTTGTAATCACAGTCATAAAGTTACATTGTTGTGTTGTGTTTTAGTGGCTGTAGTAATTCAGACATCCTGTCAGGGTATCGATCTGTGTCTGTTAAGGCTGATTGAGCATAATAGAGACTAATAGAAATTCGCTTTATTACACACACACACACACACTCAGATGCATAGAATTGCAGTTCAGACTTTGTGGAGCCAGCATCAAATTAAAAATGAACACATACAGACATGTGTTCATCTTTCTTAAATCTTCCAAGACTCATGTAGGGTTTTATAGAGATGTAATCTCATTTTAGGTTCAGTTCCCTTTAAATCAACTCAGTGTCCATCACAAAAATGATGCAATCAATCAACCATTGATCTTGAAAACATTTTGAATTAAGGAAAATGAACTTAAATATGAAGTATTTGCTGATATATGAGATGCATTTGGTGAAAACAGCAAAAACAGAACTCTATAAAATGTGTTTGTTATATATTTTGGTTTAACAAGCAGTTTCCCTGTTGTATATCCTTGCAGGTGTCCTGGTTTCTCACAAATTACAAAGAAGAGTGTTTCCCCCAGTCTTTCTCTCCGTTTGCAAAAGAAATTAACTCTAATGAAATTCACGTCTCGGCCCAGGACAATGGCTGTCTGCCTTTACTTTATTGTTCATGTTTGGAAAACACAACAAGAGAGTCACAAATTAAATTGTCAGTCAAGTGAAAAATTCCGTTACTGCGATTCAACATGTTCCTAAATTCACTAAACCACTGTCAAACTCTGTATGATTCACTTGTTCCCCTTCGATCAGTGAAACGGTCACACTGAAATCTTTCCAAAAAAATGAGAAAAAGTGGGCAAAAGCTGTTTTTGTGTTTATTTATTATTCAAGGGATATTTCATGCCCTGTTTGTTTTTAAAAGTAGAGTGAAGCATCTTTGTACCTCCATAGAAAGATAGTTATACTTTTGTGCAGGAGTGTATGTGTATGTGTATGTGTATGTGTGGTGTGGATTGACAAGTAAGGCTTTGACCTCAGTGTGTCGGCTGCCGCAAAGACACATATGATAACATCGCTCTCCTTCTCCTTGTTTGTCTCTCTCTGTCTCTCTCTCTCTTTCTAACACACACACACACACACACACACACACACACACACACACATATAAGCTCAGATACACGCACACAAGCGATAGCATCTCCCTTGTGGGTTGCCTCTAAAGAGTCTCCTCCATCACTGACTGCAGAGGCCCTTTTACTGCAACAGAGAGACCACTGCATTGAACACACACACACACACAGACACACACATGCGCAAGCATGCACATGCTGACTCAAGAGTTCACAAAATACGCACAGACACACACAGACGTGTGGGCAAACAGACAAACACACACATTCAGGCATCATGGATCTACACTGCAACACCACTGCAGCGGTCACCGCAGCCTATCTCAAATTAAAAAGAAAAAGTCAGGCTGAGTAGGCATTTTGTAATAAAAACGTGTGTTGCAAATAGTGGTGGGCCAGTCCTTGAGCTCTCTTTTACTGTGACTGCAAAAACAAAAATGTTTCGCAAAAAAAAAGCCTCTCTGGAACAACCAATCTGCAGAACTAGGAGTAAACTCATGTGGACTTGAGTTTGAGCCACACCGACTCGAGGCTTTTAAATGACAGGATTAAGATATTGTGTTAGGCAATAATACAAAAAGATATACACGGTTAAAATATATATATATTATTTAAAGCAAGGCAGAGCACTCCTTTGGAAACCAATTGTAACAAAGTAGAGTCTGTAAATGACAAATCACACCAGTGAAAGTCAAGAAGACGGAGCATCACGTCATGTGTACAAAGGAGGCGATGCTAATACACAAAGTATTTTCCAAACCATACAGCATAAATTACAAAATGTTTGAATATGTGATTATACAGTCAGTGTTCTGGTTTATAGTTTGTGATTTTGTGGCCAAAGTGCAGCGCAATTCTCTGGACCTGTCAGGGCTGCAGGATTCTAAAGTTCATACCGACCTAAAACGGAGAGTAAAAGGAGCGGAAAGGCCAATCAGATACTTCTTACTCTAGAAGGCAAAGTGTTTCAAATGGGCGCCAGCTCTCAAAACATCTGAAATTCCTTGCTTATTTGAAATTAACTCAAAATATTTGCCAACGACTGTTGCCGCAAATCATCAAAAGCCGGCCAAATTGTCTTAGTGAATCGACTTTCAATATTTAAAAAAAGAAAAGAAAAAAAGAGACAGCAAACAGCAAATGGATAACAATTTATGGAAGCCCTCTCTCGCTGAACCAGTTAATCCCCGCTATTTTCAAATATTGAATGGTGAAATTCCATGTGCCAATTTCTCTTTTTGCCAAAATACTTCTTTTATGATCATTTCAATTCCAACACCATTGAGAGTTTTTAAGAGCACTGCAGTGGCCAGAGGCATGGCTGGGAAAAAACAGCCACAATATATAAAACGTGGCTGTGGACCTCTAAATGATGTTTTAGTGTTTGTCTTGGCTCAGGTCAGTCTAGTTGCTACTTTATTAAGGCAGAGATGTGTAAAGGCGGGGGGGCGGGGGGGGTTGAGGAGAGTGAGTTGGAGAATAACTGACAAGGAAATTGCAGAGGGAAATTATTGTTATTCCACAATTAAATTATATATACTGGGTGGAATCACCCCTGACAGGGCTGACCAGAGCAGCACTCCTGATGTGTGCGTGTTTATGTGCGAGCGAGTGTGAAACTTAATCCGTCCACCAAGGCCACTGAGGCTGCACTGGCAGGGAGAGCGCAGAAAGAGAATCGGAAGGACAGAGAATTAGAGAGAAAGAAAAGCAGCAACATCAACAGAGTGAAGCAAAGGCTCTATTTTAAGGATGAGTGGGTGTTAGTAATAACACGGCAAACTACCAGTAATGAGCGCATTTGGAACAGTTGTGACGACAACGTGTAAAACAAACCCGGCTCGAATTGTGTCGGCGTAACGTGAACTGGGTGCAATCTTGCCGTATTGCAAATACTTTGAGCAAAAAAAAGAAATTTATCTTGAATTGAGGTCATTTTTCAAAGAGAAAGTCGACCTTGTCCTTGTCGAAAGCATTATAAACAGATTGTCAAATATGAAAAATGAACGGGGTGTGGATATATGACTGCTCGGTCCTCGTGCTTCCTGACACGACGACTCTTTGAATACACAAGGATCCGGGTGATTCGTAAAGCAAACTCGCCCTATTCTTATTCTCGCGCAGTGAAATTGATGATCCGTGTAGCTCGGGCAAAAACAAAGCAAAGGAGGCTGCGCTGACTCGTATTGACTTTGGCCTCCGCAGGCCACCAGAAAAATTATACTGGAGGATAAATTTTAGGAATCGCTGTGTTGCTAATGGAGTAAGCTTCTCTCATTTCGTCCTGAGACCAAGTAGCACGAGATAAAATCCGGGTTTTTCTTGTTCCTGAAACCACAGGATGATTAAAAATCTATGCTGAAAAAAAAGAAAAACTGTGAAAACAGCAATATTTGTGGCACAAAGACTCTTTGTTTTCTGCATTATGTTTGCCGTATTATGAGCGTTTAATGCGAGTTGTACGTCTTTGTCCACTCTCGTGTTATTCTGCGCTGTGATTTTTTTTTTCTAATGCATGTGTGCAGCTTCGGTCATGAGGGACTTGCATGCGCTCTGATATATTGGCTCCGTCCCGTGAGTATTTTGTATATGCAGCTTTACCAGCTTTTACAAGTCTGTCAGTGGAATCTGATCCCCCTGGATTGCTTTGATGGAATAGCCGTCTTTATGTGCACCCCCCCGCGTGCTCTAACCCCCCCCCACACACACACACACACACAACGACACACACTCCCCACCCCACCCTTCTCTGCTCTCATTTGTGACTCCATTTCTGTACATGAAAACCAGAGGGGATCGATAGGCGTTGTGTTTCCTGGGCACAATGTGTGGGGCCGCCCGTGTGTGTGTGTGTTTGTGCTGTAACGACAGTCAACCTTGTTTTTTCATTGCGCGGTGATCGATACTACATATGAGACATAGCGTAGTTTATGAGGGCGCTAATAGGCAGAGACAGCAGTGACCCGCTTATAGGGAGAGGAGCAGACTCCCCAACAGTTTGTGTCTGAGGCGTGTCCCGTCCACACCTTGTCGATTCACTCGCTACTTTGCTTGAAGCTCAGCAATGTTTGCGCCGCTTCATTCCATGTTGAAGCAATCACACCATAACCATTGAAACAATTTCAAAAATTTCACATCATACTAGATTGTTTCTTGTCACAAATAGGAGCAAAAGGAATCTCCCTGCAATGGAAAAAATAACTGTCATAATCAAAAGACCAAAGAGCTTATTTTTTTAGCGTTGCAATGTTTCCCATCAGGATTTAATTGGGAAGACATATTTTCTACTGTTTTCTTTCATTAGCTATATGTTTATGTGTTTGTGCCATTTGCCTTTGATTTATTTGATTTTGACAATAACACAGTGTAATATAATAATGACATATGACTGTCAGCTCACCAATTGCTACATTTGAATATGTTTTTGACGAGAGGGAAATGCTTGTAATGGAAACCAGTACTGAGTGTGTTGCCATACCATTGATCATCTCAGGAAGCTTCGGATTACTTTTATTCATCCACTGGGGAATCGCAGCAAAAGACGCAAAGATTCTTGCCAGTGCATTGTTCGAGTTTCAACAAAAGTCCCCAATCGCAAAGTTCTCTGGCTCTTTTTTTTTTTTTTTCCTGTGAAAGGTCAGAGAAAGGTGACAATGACTCCAGCCTTGGTTTTGGATGCAGTTTGACTTGCGTCAGAGTTTAACCACCAGATCAATAAGTGGCACCGGACCCTTCTCATAACGATCTGTTTTTCTCGTTTCTCATTTTTATTTTTCCCCTTTTTGTGTTTCTCTCTCCAGCACTCTTAACAACAACAACATCACCCTCATCCCCCTGTCCAGCTTCAACCACATGCCAAAGCTGCGGACACTGTAAGTATACCGCAACACACGCACACGCACACGCACACACACACACACACAATTGAACTTCAGGCCTCTCAGTGTTATGATGTATTCCTTCGCCTCTTCCTACTGACCTTAGACAAAATGACTCACCCCAACCTGACCTTCTCTCCAAACCAAGCCTACACCCTCAAAGCTCTTTGAATATCCTTCCCGCATCTCCTCAGTCGCTAAAAATGTCCCCGTTCCCATGGCCCAAAAACTCGAACCGTTCCTCCTGACGATAGATGAAACTCACACGCCCATACATCAAAACTTCTAACGTGGAAAAGATGTTCTCACACACGCACAGGGGACGCACAAACACGCACTGATGCCTCTTCTCAAGGAAACCGAAAAAAAACAATCACAACACCATCCCCATTCGACTTTTGCACACAAATCCTGCGCACACACTCGGCTCGGCGGCGGGGTCTGTGTGCGATCATCTAATCATGCCACAGTAAGAGGCCAGACTCCTCTATTGTTTCATGACTGTGAATAATCATGTGGCCATTACGCACACACATGCATCCAGAGATGGTCGCGGTGACAAACATGTGCCTGCATCGCACACTCTTGTGTAACGGCAACCTCATTAATGCTGCACAGAAAAAAAAAAGCTTGTTTGGGTTCTTGAGTTCGATTCGCTTTGATTCATTAAAAGAAATCTCCCGTATTGATGAGAACCCCCAAATCGCCTGCTCTGATTGATTAATGCTCTGATTCGATACGCATTGCCCGATTATCGCCGTGTTCTCTTTCGTACTTATTGGTGTGGGGGAGGTCATCGGGTTGCCAAGGTGATGGCACGACATCTCAAGGGGGACCCTGTCCACAATCCACAGACCATCTGTTGCATTCCTGCCGGCCGCAATGGGGTTGAACGCCGCCAAACCAGCGCGCACAGAATGGGATTTCCTCCCCTGAAATCATTGTTTTTAAGAGGCGCTTGTGTGGTCACGCAAACCTACTTAACAACGAGGAAAAAAACAAACGGGGGGATTTCTCCACCCACGGATAAATGCGATTTTTCTACCGAACTTTGATTGTCAGCGACCGTCGCCAGCCATTGGCGTCTCCGCGTATGCCTCACGCCGCTGCGGCTCTCAAAGAAACGCGGCTAGAGATCAGTCCCTTTAAAATTGGATTTCAGGCAACAGAAGTTGCCGGCAGATTGAGCGCAGAGTTACCAATATCCAATATCTTTTAATCAGAAGCCCTCCTCTGCCTCTGTTTTCTGTCAACATTGAGTGACTGTCTCCTTTTATTTTCTTCCGCCTCCTCTGCTTTGCCCATTTCCTCCTCCTCTTGGCTGTCTCTGCATCCCAATTCGCACCTTTCCGCGCCCATTTTCTCCTTCTGATCTCGCCCACTTTGTCCACTCATTCTTCGATTTTCCTGCCCCTCTATCGCAAATGTTCAGATTTCATCACCTCTGTTGTTCTTTTCCTCAACGTCCCAGCTTCTTACCTCACCCCTTCCTTATCCTTATGCTCCTAATCTTCCCCCCCATCTTCGCCTCCATCCTCCTCATCACCCGTCCCTTCTCCCTGCCTTCAGATTCCTGTATTGAATTTGATGACTTTATAAAAACGCTCATTTAATCAGATGTTTAGAGATGTCCCTGATTTCATTCGGAAAAGTTCAAGTGTTTATGTGGAAATCTTGTGGAGGTGTCTAAATGAAAAGGCTTACCTCCCTTGGCACCCCAGCCTGTGATTTATTCTTCCTCAACTATTCTTTTTCATTGTAGTTTTTTCCTCCGTGTATCTGCTTTCCTCTTTTTCCCCCTCATGTCTCTTTTATTTTCTGCGGCATCCGTCTCTTCTAATAGCGGTAATGATATCACCTCATGATGTCTCTCATCCAGAAACTCAAACAAATGAGAAGATTAGAGCTCCCACTGCTTCCGTTTGTGTGTGTGCGAGTGTGTAGTTCACTTAACTGAGGATGTGCCCAGTTGCCCTCTGGAACCAAAATCTAAGAATATACATGCACGGAGACGGATAACCACCCAAACACAGGCATTAGCAGAAAGCCCATGCCCTCAGTCGCCCGCAACCAATAAGCACAATAAACTCTAAACACGCACGCACACACACAAAAACATTGAACACACACAAACACAGCGCTTTCTCCATACCCCCTGCCTGTTCCCATTCTCCCCTGTGTTTTAATCCTACTTGTCAGTAATTAAGGTTGAGCCGGGGGTGGGCTGGGACGTGGCTATCTCCAGGCGGGGGTTTGACTATAAACTGGATTTATAATGGGAGAGCGGTATTAAAACCCACTGCCCCCGCTGCTAGCATCAATGAGCCCATCTCTGTTCCATAACAGGATTTGTCCTCTGCTTTATTACAAAGGGAGGCCTGTCTTCTGAAAGGCTAGATATCCCGGCTGGCATATAATACGCTGACAAGACATTCTGCCGCTCCTCTGCCCTCCTCCTCGTCCCCCATCTCTCTCTCTCTCCCTCCTAAGGTGTCAACGCCAGCCTGTCGCAGCTCGGTGAAACATCACCTGATGCATTTTAGATGGAGCATTACCTTTTAATGAATGCTACATGTTAATCTCCTAAAGGCTATACGTGTGAAAATGTCACCTGAATTATACACGTGCGACCCTGCTTGTCGTATGTAAATGAGATCAAGCAACATCGCCTGATGAGGGAAAAAGTTCTTTGTAATTCAGAAGCAACACACGATCGAGAGACTTGTGAGAAATAATGTTAATCTGTTTTAGAATGTGCATATTTTCTCACTAACCTTGAAGGTAGTCTAGGTTTTATCGCAGAGCACTGAGATTTGCATCATTTTTAGAAAAGATAAATTAAATTGCAGCATGAAAACAGAAGTCAGAAGTTGCTCAAATACTTGAAATCCTCATTTTAGTATTGATGGTTGGAGTAGAGTAAAAGGCACTGTAATCACAGAACTTCCCATCTCTCGACTACCCCAAATGAAATAACCAAAATGAGAAGAAATTCTCAAAAGAGATGACAAAAACATTTCTCTTTTCATTTTATTCACTCCCTTCCACCTCCTCCGCTGCATTTTGTGATCTAGTTTTCCTCTTTATTTTCATTTTGTCATATTCTGTCGCGTGTCTTATCTGTGTCTGTGCTTTTCATATTGTTTGCCTCTCACCTGCTCTTAATCTCGACTCTGAATTTATTTATTCTCCCCTTCTGCCTTTTGTCCCGCCTCTCTGTGTCAGCTTCTCTGCTTCTCTTTGGAACCGATTGTGATTTGCCCGCATGTGTCATCTCTCTAAAGGGAGTCATATTGTCACAGACCTTGGGGAAATGAGAGCTGAGGATATTACTCTGGTGTGTGTTTGTGTGTGAGCGCCCGCGTGCGCCACCTGATCCCGGCCAACGGTGTTAGCGCTGTACAAACACAACCGTTTCATTGTAGGCTCAAATCCTGATGTACTCAATTATAAACTTTTTTGACGCTTTAGACTCAGCTCTCTGTTCATATTTATTTTGCCTCTTGTCTACTGGATGGATAACAAATCTCCTCCATCTTTCTCAGCCGTCTGCACTCCAACAACCTCCACTGTGACTGTCACCTGTCCTGGCTGTCGGACTGGCTCAGAGCAAGGCGGGGATTGGCTCCCTTCACCCAGTGCATGGCCCCCGCCCATATGAGGGGCCTTAACGTCCCAGATGTTCAGAAGAAGGATTTTGTCTGCAATGGTGAGTTGAGAGCAACAGCTATTTTTCAACTTGCTAGAGAATTTTCTTAAACTTTTAAGTCATAGAATTATGCATCATTTAAATGAATATTACTACAGTTGGATTATTTTGAAAAGCAGGAACTCTTGATTTAGAGGTACACAATACAGACACTGTACTAAACCTTGAGGCCATTATTACTGGGCGGTGTTGTTATCATGTGGAGACAGCTCAGCATTAAGTGTACAACGCCGAAAGAATTATCCGGTGTAGAGCGCATAATCAGCTAAAAGGCCGGTGTAAGAGCAGCCGTGTTATCAGCTCCTGATGGTATAGGTGGTGTTTATAGGCCTCTGATTCAGCTCCCTGTGCTAATAGACTGTCAAGCTGCTCTCTTTATTAGCCTTCCGCCTCATTTTTTCTGCCTACATGCTCCATAGCAGGACCTCTCTTCTAGACAGTTCCTCATCACCCTCAATAACAACCCTGTCCTTTTCCACTTGTTTTCGCTCCTCGTTCCTACCATAACTTCTTAATTTCCTGTCTCTGCATTGCTCTAATTGCATTTTTACCATGAAATATTCTCAAAATCCAATCATGTCTTGCACTATTGTTCATTTTATACAGCAATTGCAGCTGAGAAACCGTCTAAGAATACAATGCTATTTGAAAGTGTTCCTCAATGTATTTTAGGCCACAGCAGGTCAAGTCCCAATGAAACCCGAAACTGAGTCCTATGTTTTTCGTCACACTGGGGTAAACAAGGCTTTAATTCACAGTAAATCATGTCGGAAGAGGAACAGCCACATCCCAGATTAGAATCAGGACCTATTTGATTACAACCAGTAATTTGGGATATTATCTGTTTCGCCAATCGCTGCAGTTTGTTGCATTTGTTGTCATTGTCATTCAGTGATAGCTGCCTCCTGAAACATGGCGGAAGGATCAATAGGCAGACAAGACCACGTCCCTTTGTTTGGTTTCTTATCCTGTTTGCTCTCTGTGAGTGTAAACAGAGCTAATTTAATTTTCCCCTCATTGTAACAATCTACGTAGAGAAGGGAAACGGCACGGAGGAAACGACCAGAACAAATACAAGAAAGACATTTAAAAGTCTTATGGGAATCGAATATTTCTAAGCAACCTGCCTTTTGGGGAACGAAGAATCAATCTACTTGTACTTTATCTAATCTGATCTGTATACCCGTGTGCCGCCGTCTGCAGGTCCCGTCCAGACAGAGTCTCGGACTTGCGTACCCCAGGTGGCCGTGTGTCCGCCCAGCTGCACCTGCAACAACAACATAGTGGACTGCCGGCGCAAAAGCCTCACAGAGATACCCGGCAACCTCCCAGAGGGCATCGTGGAGATGTAAGGCTGCTGCATTTAAATGTTACACATGAGGAGATTAGCCAGGTGTGCTGCCAACAAATAAAATAGAGCTTTGCACTTTTTCTCCAAGGCTGTATTGATGCTCTACACATCTACACACACAGCCACATACCGTGTTTATGCAAGGTGGATGAGCAGCTACTGTGAATTATATCTAATCTTATTTCAGATTGCAGCTAAACTCCCTTCAGAAACACATGTGCGTTCTCCTCCTCTTTTTTTTGTTTCGCACACACATCCAAACGCACACCACAGCGGGATGTGTTTGATATCCATATTGATCGTTGCACCCTGTTTGTTTGTACTGAGGACATCTGGTTGATTGCTCTGTGAGTAAAGGAGAAATTCTGCCCTGCAACGCTACACCAATACTGCTATACCGCCCTAGCATAAGTAATAGATTCACACACACACACACACACACACAACAACCCTATGTACGATGCATATATGCAGGCTATTGGGACTCAAATGGATTGTTACACCTACGAAGGCACATTGTTGCTGGACTGCACACACACAGACACACAAATCGTGATTGACTTGTGGCACCAAAAGAAAAAACATATCAGATGAAATCTCTAGGTCACACACAGAGACACACAAAATTAGCATCGGATCCATAATAATAAATGTTGCCGCTGTAGCCAGAAACAATAGAGTATAATAGGATGATGTATTGTCATTCTCCCGCAATCGGGACAAAGTCATCTTTCTGCATGCTGGTGGCAAGGATCACTGCCAAATGTGAGTGTGTGCTTATATACAGCATGCATCTTTTGTGTGTGTGT
>CAESWR010000078.1:55633-73089 GCA_903171835.1 Mullus surmuletus | reverse complement strand
AAAAAAAAAAAAACAAGTCCCCTCATATCCTTTTTGCTCCAACTTTCTTTTCCTCTGTTTTTCCTTCCATTGTACTCAGCTCCCCTATGTACCTGTCATCCTTGATTCAAGTTTCTGCTAGAGTCTGTTGGGAGCAAAGGTGGGAGAACGAGAAAAGGAAAAAGTGAGAGGCTTTCCGCCTGAATGTGTTGTTGCAGATTTTTTTTTCTCCCAATGATGGTGACTATTGATACAGAAATGAAAAGATATATTTCCCCTGTCACCGTTTTTATCATTCATTCATATCGTCGATTATATCTTCATCGCTTTAGTTTCGCGTCGTGCAAAGATTTTACATGTTTTGGGGACTTGAAAGGAAAAAGGATATATATTATTTATATTTTATTTTTGTTAATTTCCTTATCTGCCCCCTGTTTTTATTTCCTCTCCCTTTCCATTCCTTATATCTGTCTCGGTAGAGTCTGTCCATTTAATTAAAAGATTAACACATTGAAAAGGAAGGAAGGGATTTGGCTTAGGTCTGGTTGCCACGTAGCGAGGTCAATTCATTACAAGGAAATGAGGAAATAAGTCGTCCCTATCTATAGCAGCACACTTTTAATATTGTAGCACCAACGGTAACATTCTGGTTTATTAGTTGAGCGGGAGAAATGTTAAGCATGGTGCAAGACAATGTGTGTGAACTGGGTTCCTAATATACCTAATATGCATTCAACCTATTATCATTAAGTGTTGGATGATTCATTTTAATAAGTGTGCGTGGAAAAAAAAAACTCAAAATAAACTAATCTCATTATATTCATTATCTTATTACAAAGTTATTTCTAAAACTTCAATCATTTTATCTGTTGGTTTGATTTTTGTTTCACTTCATGTGTAATTCTAGCTTCACCACCCAAGAAAATTTATCCTTTTTTCCCCCAAACGTCTCTTATGATATTTGACTCGCTGCTCTCACTTTGCCTGTTCTTTTTTTGTATTTTTGCTTAATAAAGCCTAGAAAAATGTCTGTCTTGCTGTCACCTGGCCGTGGTAGAGGGGAGAGGATGTGGAAAGTTGCACCACATGTCAAACGCGTGCCGCCATCCCACCCTTTTCAGTTGAAATATGGCTCGGCATGCATATTGCATGAGCAGATATAAAAGCAACAAAATAAAAGGAGAAGTGATCAAATATGAATAAGATGAACAGATAACCTTTTTCTTTTCATTCTCTTTCTCAGTTTCTCACTCGGCCTTCCTTCTCTGCATCTCATTTACTTCACAAAATGAATGAAAAATCACTGATAACCTTTTCTCTTTGCCTCTCTTTTGTTCGGTCGTTCACTCACTCTTTACCTTCCGACTAAAAATATTTAGGTTTATCACAAACCGAACACAACTATGTGATTTTCCTCTGTCTTTGTTCTTGACTTTAGAAATGAGAGCAATAATAAAAGCATTTGGAAATTGTATTTTGGAAATATTGAGATTTAGGCGATGTTTGTGATGGAATTTCTGTAACCTTTTCTCCCTCCATTTCCCTTTTTTTTTTCTTTTCCCCTCCTCAGTAACCTCCTGTCCAACCCGTACGTGTGTGACTGTCACCTGGCATGGCTGGGTCAGTGGCTGAAGAAAACCAGGGTGGTCAGTGGAAACCCTCGCTGCCAGAGACCAGCCTTCCTAAAGGAGATCCCTATTCAGGATGTGGCAACCCCAGACTTCACATGCGATGGTGAGACATAAAACTGAAAAAAACACCTGTTACAAACTCATGGAGCAGACGTGTCCAGTTAAGTTATTGACACATATTTGTAATTATAACACAGTGGCAGGAAACCAAAAAAAGGGTCAGTCTGAAATACAAAACGTTTCAGTCAGCAGTGTCCCACACAAATTAACACGAGTCTGATTGCTTAGAGGTGAATTAAAAGTCTTTTTCCCATGTTCACTCAATCGAATTATGGATTACATAGTGCATTTTGCAAGACTGACCTTTCAAATTAAATTACAAATGGAAAGTTATTTTTTCCGTGAGTACTGGGAGGGTACTCTGTGGAGCATGTATCTCCACCAAGGCCAATGGAATTGCCCAGTGGCATTTCTCCCTCTGTTAAATTGATGCCCCAAAGTTTAATGGGTTCTTCCCTGGCCTGTGATTCACTCCTCCACAATTTTGGGGAAATGAGATTGGTAGGGTCTTTTTGCTTTTCTGAAATCCCGCTGAGACTTGGGAACTCTGAGAACTATTGTTTTGGGGGGTTTTTGCAAGTGAAGCAAATCTAACTCTAACTTCCTCCTCGATCAACCAGCACATGCAGCTGAAAACGTATAAAGTCCTGTAAAGAATTGAATATTTTTATTAATTTATGGTATGTTGTCCTTTCTACGTTTGTGTCTCACTTTGTGACTCACTCAAACACAGAGTGTGACCATAGATTCTTGTTCTTTTGTATCAAAATCCAACAGCCACCAGATTCTCCATCTGCATCGTATGCTCTGAATCAGCAGATGTGCACATACAGGCGCTCACAGATATATCTTATCATTAGGGTATTGTGAGGACAGAACGATCCCTAACCACTGGCGAACAGCAGCCTGAGATGACATCAGTCTGTGGTTTCCGCAGTGACGTTGCTGTTACCACGGCGATGCCTGCCTATAGCGACCGGGGCCAGTGATTTGGCCGCCAACTTTGACGCTATTGACAAAGTGTGGTCTGGCTCTCCTATCTGTTACATCTTTCTTTTCCTTTTTTTTGTTTTAAACTCTCTTTGGCCTTTTTTCATGTCTCTGCTTTTCTCTGCCTCTTCACTTTCTTTGAATTCATTACACTTTTCTCATTTCCTGTAGCTGCGCTGCGACCATTTACAGAAAACGAGTTTAGAAAGTAGTTAGCTGGGTTGGCTCAAGTAAGGATACTCTAAGATGGTATCGCGGCTTAATACTCACTCTTCCATCTGCAGACTCGCACACACAAATCTCCCTTTAGCCGGACTTGGCTGCACAAACATAAAGTTAATTGTTGATAACCCACCCAAAATCTTGATTTTTTGGGAGGGGGGGTTTGCTGCATTTCCTCTCTTATTTAATTTTGAAATAGACTATTCAAATGTGGAATAAACCAACAAGTATTAGGTTTTAAATGTTAGGTAATCTCTGGAAAGACTGGAAAGTAGTCAGCCAGGTAATTGCCCCTTTATGTGGTTTAACCTCAAATATTTGATGCTGCAAATCAAATCAACAATTACCATCTTATGAGTTTCTTGTCCCCAAAAGCCTGTTTGTCTACAAAGTTCTGAGGATATCCTGCTGACAGTCATATAAGCAAACGATCAAACGGGGGGCGTCGCGTCCTCTCGGCGACGGTAAAGCGTCCAGACTTCCAGAAGGTGAAAAAAAATCTCCAACTTGTTCTCCAAAGAATACAAGCTCACACACATACAACCAAGGTCTCCATGTCCGGTCTATTTATAGTTAGCTAAAATGGCTGTTAAGTTGTCCAGAGGCTGCCGGGGGAAAGGTAAAGTTAATTGAATTTGTGAGGAGATATTTAGCGTGCATTTAGATGTTGGTTCAATCAGCCAACTGTAGCGTGAGTCAGCCCACGGCTACACCTCCCCATGGACTCGCCAGCTACACACATCAGATAAGGCACACACACACACATACACTCATGCACACGTGCAGTTACTCGACATTTCAGCATTAGCACAATTAGCAAACTTCAAAGTGGACGAAGAAAATGGCCAAAGGACAAGGGTATATCGGTGTGTAAGCATGCAGCACTTTCATGTATATCCGTGCAGTACAAATACACAAAAAGCAACGGTACAAATGCTCTCCCCCTTTCTGAATACTCCTCTCTATCTCTTCTGAAACTCGCACACTCAAACTGTGTTATGATTGGCTTAGTGACCAATCGTCATTATCCTTCATTATGGTTTTAACTCTGCTGCTTTTACTTCTGGGACCGCAGTTTAGCTCTTTACACATTGCCGCAGCACTAGATTAAAGCAACGTGGGCCGCTATGGGTGTGTGAGTGTTTGTGCGCGCAAGCGTGTGTGTGAGATTGTCTGTCAATCAAGGAAATGGTTTTGTGCCAAGAACAACGCTTTAGTCTGTGATCCCTCTTATCTGTGAGTGTTAGAGTGATCGCTATCACCCGAGCCCTTTTTATTCCGCGGCCATGTGTTTGTGCGCACATGTAACATAGACGTACGGCTTGAATTCCTGCACATTATACCTGCGAGATCTCAATCGTCTAAAATCTCTTTTTAGCGGGGGGAAAAAAAAATTGCGAAGGACGTTCATCTTGGCAGGACACAACAACGCTGATCGCAGATGACTGCAGATGTTGTCAACTTCCATTTTGCTGAGCTTTCAAAGTTGTTGCAGGCCATCGTTCGAAATCGGCATCTGTTCGCCGAATCATCCGAGGGGCCTTTAATATCGCCGTGACCTGCCGAAAGGTCCCAAGCCAGATGTTGAGACACGCAGCTGATTTTGGCAGCCTCTGGTCATTTGATATGGATTAGAAAATACTCTTTAAAAGTGCTGAGTGCAGAGTCAAGCGGAATTGACCAAGCGCCACAATGTCAGTCCAATTGCTCCTTTATTCTCTCTCTGTCGTTTCGCCGTTACCTCTCTCGACCCCTCTGTCCCGTCTGCCTGTCCCATTTCATCTCCTTTTACTATCACTCTGTGTCTAGTCTCTGTCCATTTTCAAATCCCGCTCATCTTTCTTATATCTCTTTATCCCTCCCTTCTGTCTCCCACGACATCTTTCTTTGGGCCTCCATCTGATGTCACCCCCCCTTCTCCCTCCAGGTGCCGAGGATAATGGCTGTCTTCCTGCGTCTGGTTGCCCTGATGTCTGCACGTGCTCAGACAGCGTGGTGCGATGCAGCAACAGAGGGCTGCACTCTCTGCCCAAGGGCATTCCCAAGGACACCACGGAACTGTGAGCCCTGTGCCCACACACACAGACACATGCACATATGTTCACTTTTATTCAAATATGCAGACACACAAAAACTGACGAGCATACCAGTGCACATTAATGCTCAAGGGGAAATGGGCATTTTGTCTTCAAAAGCATGCTAAGTCTCGCACTTTGCTGCAGTGCAATATTGATGGTTTCCCTCCAATGCTTTAGTTAACAAGCCATCTTGTGAACACACACAAGTTCGCTCTGCGTCTTTCTCAATATTTTTTCCTCATTTGAATGTAGAGGAATAAAAAATTACATTCATATTGCATCTGATTAGACGCACTATTGTAATTAATCTTATTCGTAAATCCATTTAGAATATGAGGTCCACGTCAAAGTAACAGTGAGCTGAAAGAGGATCCCAGAAAGTGCTCTGTGTATTTTCCTAAAAACTATTTTTGAAATTGCTTGAAAAATATTATTCATGCTGTGCAGCGAATCAATGCCAAGGATAGTAAAAAAGAAGCCAAGTTCAACTTCTTATGTATAAATTCTTCGCCAGAGCAGTGAAGATTTTTCCTAACCTTTGTCTTTTGTCATCTGTCTCTTTGCAATTCCTACATAACAGTTCAGTAATCACTATTAATCATGTATTTCCTTACAGTGACCCCGTGTAATGCAGCAAAATTGAGAGGCCGTTTATTAATTGAAAGCAACAGCGAAGAATTGTAATGAAGGAAATGTCTCTACGTCTTCGTAAAAGTTGATGTAGGACGAGCAGTGTTAATTGAAACGCGGACATTTTGATGAAAAGGAGGAGCTAAATCTCTCGCAGCGTAGGTGAAAGATGACGCACGCACACGCGCGCATGCACACAAATTCACAACTCAAACCCCCCCCCCGCCCTCAGCTGTGAAATGGGTCTGCTCCACAGGTTCAATAGCAGTGATTAGGTATTGATCAGGCCGAAGAAGACACTCCATCATACTGTCCACATGACCTACTTATGACCTGAGAGAAAGGGAGAGGAGTTGGGACCGATGGATCATAAAACGTGTGTGTTTGTGTGTTCATGAGCAGCCTTATGTTTGTCATCTTGCTTCCCAGCAAACGGTATCTCAGAATGTTTTAAGTGGATGGGATATATGCGCCACCTCATCACCAGCGTTACCTTTCCACATCTTGATCCGCCGTCTTGAAAAATAAGGACAAAATCTCTCAGCAGTGTGACAGGGTATTTCTTTAAACATGGCCGTCCTTCCCAATGTCATCTCTATATCATCAGTAACAGCAAGCTGCCGAAAGAATACATTCGCCAAAAGCCCAGGTTTCCCTTTCTAAGTTGTAAAAGAAAAAAACGACTTTTATGTACTGCAGTGTGATTTGTGTCTCTCGTGTGGCATTTAAACACATATTACATATTCTTCTTCTCACCTGTCCTCGCAGCTACCTGGAGGGTAATATGCTGACATCTGTGCCCAAGGAGCTGGCATCCCTAAAGCAGCTGTCACTGGTGTACGTACAGCTCAAATAACCTTGAACGTCAGACTTAGATGCTAAATACGTTTTGCAGTCATGAAACCTCATCTGCAAGGCTCTATATGTGTACTATACAGTATGTATGTGTGTGTGTGTCAACAGAGACCTGAGCAACAACAGCATCAGCACCGTGGCCCCGTACACCTTCAACAACATGTCTCAACTGGCCACACTGTGAGTTACCATGGCAACACGCACATCCAGCCACCCAGCAATGTCTTGATGGTGTGGTTGCTGACCACTAGATAAATCAGTTTCCTCCTCTCGTCATCTTGATTAATTGCCTTACTTGTGTCTCTTTTCTCTCATATTTATTTGCTTTTCTGCGCCTTTTCCTCTCATTTTTCTGTCCCTTTTTTTGATTTAATTCCTCTCTAACTGTTTGTTCCTCTTCTACAAATAACTATCCCTTCCTCTAGCCCTTCTGTATCATTTCAATTCTTCTTAGTTGCCTTTCACCTCCGCCAATGAACAAAGTCTGCACCATTCCTGTTCCTCTGTTCCTCCCAAAAGTTCATAAAACTGTCACTCTTGCTCCATTCATCCAATCACATGTCAGATTATAACTTTTTCCACTTCGACTTGTATTAAATTTGTGCTTATCGATCTTAACTACCTTCCCTGCGTCGCATGCAAATTCTTTGTGCAGCTGTGGAGAATTTAGGGTGGCCGCCCTCGTCTTTTCTCTTTCCTGCTTTTTGCCTTTATGGCACGTTGAACGGATTTTATATCAACTTGCAGGACTTATATGTGTCTGGGGGAAGTTGACAGGGCATATTTGCTCACTTCCAGCGACCCCCTGTTCTATATTTCATTAACTTACATTCTTGCCCAGGAGCTGCTGGTATAACCACAGCCCAAAAGATGCCCTCCCTGATCTAAAACTTTATTTGTCTCCTAAAATTTACGCTGGTTGCTCTCTGTCCAGTTTGTGTTTTTAATTCCTTGATACTCTTGACCCTCTTGTTAATCCTAAATAGGCATTTCTTGCTCATAGACCGTTGTGTTTTTACCCTCCAATTAATGGTGCAATAGTGCAGAAATCTTCACCACATATCAGTGTAATTACACAGATAAACAACCTGTATTTATCACTTGTGTCAGCAGGGGCCGCTGCAGCTCAGCAAAGCCACCTACTGCTGCTTTAAAATAATCCCAGCTATTAGAGGGTCAACCACACCCGCCCGTAATCATAATTCACCCCACATAGTTTTGACTTTACCTCTGAGTTCATTGCTAATCTATATTTGTAGTGGTTCATTAGCAGTTTTAAAAGGGTGAAAAATGAACTAATGCCAGAGTTTGACATTCAAACACCTAAGCTTTGCCTCTGGCAGGTTTTTGCCCGCACCAAATTCTTCTTCTTAATTTGAAACCAGTGCTCCCTCGGTAATTCCCTCTTGTAGAACATGAAGGAGTCACGGTTTCAGTGGCGAGTTGACGTCAAACTCAATGTGGCGCGCCCCCCATCGCGACTCCGCGTTCCTTTGTCTCCAACGTCTGCTCTTTGATTCTGCATTGATTCGGATATATTCGGTGTGAATCTCAATGGAGACAAAATCAGCATTATTTTCTACTTGGCTCTCATCCCACATTCGGCTTTTGCGCCTCACATGCATCTTAACTAATCCCTCTGTAATGTGCTCTCCCCACCAGCATCCTGAGTTACAACCAGATCCGCTGCATCCCCGTCCACGCCTTCGACGGACTCAAGTCACTCCGCCTGCTGTGAGTAGCGAGCTTCATCTTCGAGTGCCGCAGTGGATTCAATATGCAACACTCCCCTTTTCTCTTGTTATAGTTCTGAGCTAAATCAAAGTTTAATCGCCCCTCTGGTGCCACGCCGAGCGCCACGTTTAGACCCGGGTCGCAGAAATGAGCCACTGCCCCTCCGATCATTTGTTGTCTCAGGAAACTAAAAGAGATAGAAGTGACAATCTCTCATCTCCTCTTAAATACTCCCTCTCTATCTGCATGCGGTGGCCCTTCTTTTCCCATATGTCCCGCCACTCTGCCTCTCCCTCCATCCACCCCCCCAACCCCCACCCCCCTCTCTGTTTCTGTCTCGTCCGCCCAATGTTGTGTTTGATGAATCGACCTTCTGCCTCGGTTTCTCTCAGTCATCCATCTGGTTGTCCTCCCTCTGTCTTGCAAAAGCACGCGCATTGTGCTTGTGTATTTGTCTGTCTGGCCCGGCCTCACACACACACACACACACTCACACTCACACACACACAAACATGCACTTTGTTGTTCATCGAGAGTATATTTTCATTTTAATCGTCACGCATCCTGTATTTTCCACCGTGCTATTCTCCTAAAGGGTCGGTTCATCCAGATCATAAGAAAACATTTTGTTTTTAACTAAGTGCTGCATACATTACCAAGCTAATAGTCGTGGTGTCATGTTTAACAAATGATTATCGCCTGCAAATTGATAATGCGCTACTCATAGCGGGCTTCATCTTGATTTGTGCGTAATCTACTTTATGCTGTTTTGCCCATGAACTCCCCATGCTCCATTTTGTTATATTTTTGCTTTATTTGAGATGATAAAATTACTCAAAGCTTGCAATATCTAGCACTGCGGCGGTGCAGGATATTTGCTCGGGAACAAAGCATTGCCTTGTGATGTCAAAAGGCTGCGATGTTTACAGCTTTTCCTTGGCAGAGAGCGCAGAGATGCAACCATGTTTTTATACGGGGTTAACCGTTCTGTCCTGGGGGTTATTTGCAGTGTTGTATGCATTCGCACATATCAAAAGTGACAGAAATTGGAAGGTGGGGGCAAGCAATGACAAAGTGAGTGTGGATGTGAATGTCACCCCTAATTCCGCCATTAGAAAGATGTCATGGGAGAGGTGTTCAAAGCTGTTCTGACGAAGCTGCCAGCTTAATGATCTTGATTTGTGTGCTAATTGTTCTAATGTCTGGTGTGTAGTTCCGTCACTGCCAATAACAACCACAACCATGTGAAATAGCGTTTTTTTATCCTTTCTGGACATTTCTTTCTCGGCTACTCGTGTTTGTTCAGACAGAAAGTCAGTGTTCCTCCCTCTCCCTCTGTCAGATTTGTTTTTTTTGCCTTTTCTCTATATTTTTTTTTACCCACCTATTGACTATCACTTTCAAGGCGCTTCCAGAAGTTTAGAGATTGCTTTTTTATTCTTTTCTTTTTTTTATACTTTGCTCTTTTCCTTTCATTTTACTTGATGTTGCCGTGGGGACTGAGCCCTCTCTGCCCCCGCATAGCAACTGGTTGCCAGGCAGTCATCACTGTCAGTTCCTCATTACCCACAACCCCCCCTGGGCCAGCCTTGTGCGGAGGCTGTGAGACCACCATACACAGATGCCCAAACACACACACACGCACACACACACACACACACACACACACGCACACACACACACAGTGCCGCACACACACACACACACACACACACATGTAAAGTTATCCTCAGACATTAAACACACAAACTTCTAAGGAGAGTGATGCCACACACAAGCATACACGCACACACATTTACAAATGTGAGCTTACTGCCACAACACACTCACACACTGAGTTTTGCCCACACATACACATACACATACACATACACACACACACACACACACATACACACGCACACACACACTTTTCCAATAGTGGTTGGTTTAATAGCTGTCCCCTGCTACAGCCCTTCGCTCTAATAGAATGTGAACTTATATCCAGCAGGCGACACACTCAAATGGCGAGACACAAAGGACACACACTCTGCAGTTTCTCAGCCCTTCGAGACAGCATTTCCTACACACACACTCACAAGTGCAACAGTCCAAAGGCAAAGAAGAGAAATGCACATGCTCACACTGAGACACAACACAATCTGCACCACAGTTTGTCCATGACACACACACACGCACGCATGCACACACACATGCACACGTCATATGAAACAGTTAATATTCCATTCAGAGACCAGGACAAACTTTATTGCTCAACAATGAAAATAAGCTTTCTGTTTATTTTGTGTTATTCATCCATAAATATTTTATTTATTTTCCATTATAGAGGGGGATGGTGATGTGTCTCCAGCCGAGGAACCTCAAATAATTTAAATAATTTAGCACACGTCTAGCCAGGATAAGACCGGCCTGGTTTGATGAATATGGAGGCTGGCCAGTCAGTTTCATTTACCTGTGAGGGGATTGATATGAAGCAGTAAAATTAGGCCATAAACACTGCTGTAAGATTTTGATCTGAATAAAGAATTAATATAAGCTGCATGACATTATTGGTCGTAGTTACAGTGCAGATGAAGCACAGTCATCCAGAACAAGGTCAAACTGCTGTTTCAGGTAGTCCACCACTGCAGAGAACATAATTGTGGAAGAAATATTAAAATATGCATAATGATTAAATGCATAATGAAAATTAACAGTGCTTCTCAAATTTGTAACATGGTCAGTATTGTGTTTAATGGTCTTGTGCATTCGCCCTCTTTGGCAGGACACTCCATGGAAACGACCTTTCAACTATCCCAGAAGGTGCCTTCAACCACCTCACCTCTTTGTCCCACCTGTAAGTACAGGGCCACATTTCTGAATACTTTTTGTGAACAACGGCAATGTGTTTCATTTTGTGTGTGTATGTGCGTGTGTGCAGGGCGCTCGGTGCCAATCCATTGTACTGCAACTGTGACCTCCGCTGGCTCTCACAGTGGGTGAAGGCTGGCTTCAAAGAGCCTGGTAAGAGGAAAGAAAGAAAAGAAATTACACCTGCATCCAAGATGTCTTGATTGCTCTCTCAAACATAGTGCGAAATACAAGTGGAAAAGTGAGGTTTTTGTTTTAACAGGCATCGCTCGTTGTACTGGACCTCCCGACATGGCTGACAGGCTGCTGCTCACCACACCGCTCAACAGATTCCAGTGTAAAGGTAATACGTCAGGCAAAAATGTCAGCGTGCTCTTTGATCACCTCCTGTATTCAAAAACAACCCTGTGGTCTAAAATAGAGAAATGCTGTTTAGGGCTGGATTTCTACAAAAATATTTCTTACTTTGACGAGGAATCAACCCCAAAAAGTCTAGTCTGGATTATGTCAGTGGGTAGTCTGGAAGTTGATTATTGTATTTATATCCAGCCAAGTCTCAAGTATTGGTGAACAAGGGCTGCTGGTGGGTTTATATCTACATGTGAGGGTGTATTACAGATCAGGGGTTTGTGCAAATGGGCACTGACACCAGGAACGCTCTAATTTCTAACACAACATCGTCTTTTATTTATTTCTTTTGGTCCACCACCAGTAAAAAATAACACTGGGTAGTTAACTAGCAGGACAATTATCAGCCTTCGTGTGGTTTATGTGTTGTCTGCCACAGTCTCACAGCAGGCCACAACGGTAAAGCACTCAGGTGCCAAATGGCCATGCAGGCAAATGAGCAGAACAGGCGCTCCAAAACTGCTGCTCTCCGACCACACCAGAGACAGAGGCATCCACTCGGCATCTCAAACACTTTGTGGGGATCAGTTGTGATGAGTTAGGAGAGATATGCACAGTTATTATGTATTTTTTGTGCACTACACTTCAATTGGTTCATAGAATGGTTCAGATATGCAGGAATCACCAAACCATAAGAGATATTTCCCAGCCTCAGAGCATCGAAGTAGCTGACCTCTCACGCTATCTACCACAGGGATCCCTTGCTATCACAGCAGAGGGGGGGAAAAAGAATTGAAGCACAGACTTTTTTTACACGCAGGTGGAAAAAAAGAAACATCTTGAAAAGTGTGGTCCTGCACACAGAAAGAAACTACATCGCAGAGGCATAGTTTGTTGTGTTTGAAGAACTAGTTTTTCCAGGGGAAAGGGGCATATAAAATGGTCCAGGTAGTGAGAGCTAGCTGTTATTGCAGTTTATTAGTAGCTCTTTTTTTCTTCCTTTTTGCCCCAACATGCCCCGGCTCGCCAAAACAAATCATATTTATGGCTCTTTTAGCTCTTATCCTGCAAGGCCTCTTCATAGCACACCATCCATTAAAGGAAGTCAATGATCTTAGAGCCTCACGCAAATAAATATGTATGTTTTTGCTCTTTCTGTCTTTTTTCCCTCATATTACTCTCTCTCTCTGTATCTCCATCCACGCCTCCTCTTTTCTCTTTCTTCCTGTGTCCCAGGTCCAGTAGATGTCAGCCTCATGTCGAAGTGCGCGCCCTGCCTGGCATCACCCTGTCAAAATAATGGCACCTGTGTCTCTGATACCACTGGGTCCTACCATTGCACCTGTCCATTCGGATTTAAGGTGAGCCACACTAAATGGCGGCCTGAGTGTGAGCGTTTTAGATGAAGGAGAGGAGGGGGAGGGGCAACCTGCTGTGAAATTCAGAGATACCGATACTGCATGCACAATAAACCGAGGCATTGCTGCTTTTACCTCCTGTGAGTGAATGCGTACTTTTGATGTGTCCATTCTGGGCCGGGCACCACATGCATCCCCGATTACGGCAGTAGATTTTAGTTGTTGAGAACATCAGCTCTCTCCTTGGCGTTTGTCCAAAGGCGAGAGAAGGTGAGCGTAAATTCTTTCTGCAGGTGTCGAAACATTGGAAATCAGCTCTGAGACTGTTACATGAAAGAGTTGTTCCGAAGCTGAAAAAACAGCGACAGAGCAGCGGGGGACCAATGATTGCCCGCACAGCACCAATAACAGGAGTGTCACCGTTGTTACAATGTTTAGCGATGCACCGTGTATTCTCAACATCACAGGACACTGCCATTTGTTTTTCACGCTGCTCCACTCCACTGGCAGAACCAGGACGTTGGCATGGCTACGCATTAGTGTTGACTTTCATAATGAGATTCGGGCAGATATCTGAGACTCCGGCGATCGACTGGGGGAGATCAAATTGCATTTCCCCTCAGAAATCAGTTGGAGTGCAGTTACAGTCAGTGTGGATGGGGGAAATGAACAAAGAGCTCCGACACCAGAACCACGTTCTATCCACTTGTCTCCAGAGCCGACGTGAATCCGAGCTCCTTTAACCAACATTCTATAGTTCCTCGAAAGCCTTTAATCTCAGACATGTTGGAGACGGCATGTGAATCCTGTAAAAAGTTTACCTTTCCCCTGATTCATAGAATTGCCTGCATGTCTGGAGGCGGGATCCTAGATGGATAGCCGCGCTGCATAAGCCTGAGGTATTAGCGGCATTACCAGGCTTAGCTTCGGCCTTGCATGCATAATATATCCACCTGTTCATCAATACTGAGATGATGACTGCTGCTGACTGCACTGAGGGTATTGACTGATCAAAAGACAAATGGGTAATAATTGTCAAGATCCCTGTATTACAGAAGACATGCAAATCTACTACTGAGGAGGAGATTTACATTACAGTGTGTGCCTCAGTGGAATATTTGTGACCTTGCGCGTATGTGTTTGGAATCATGTATGAGTATCTGCATGCGGGATTTCTTTAAGTTTCTTAGCATATTTGCGTAGAGATCCGTTAGAGATCCCGATATATGTGTGTATGTATGTGTGTAAGTATGCACAAAGGCACAGAGATGCTTTCATGTACACACGCACGCACACCTCATAACCTTTGGGCTTTACATGAGGACTGAGCTTTAGTCTCGCCTTTAATTAAAACATCATTTGCCAAGGTCACAGACTGGGAAACATGGAGTGTGTGTGTGTTTTCCCTTTTTCCACTGGGACAATGTTAATTAAAATGTGTTAGGGAAATCAAAGAAGGAGCAACAGAGAACAAAGGAGGTAGACAGGGGAGGGAAGGGGAGAGGAAGTAACACTGAAAGACTGCGGGAATGAGCGAGAGAGGTGGAGGTGTGGAGCGGGGTGAGGAGGAAGAGGAGCGGAGTGGGGGAGCACGACATTTGGCTCGGAAACATCTGAAAGAGCGCCAAAGAGGCAGAAGTAAACTAAAGAGCCAGTGAGCAAAACAAACAGGAAGAACCACGGCAAAAAAAGAAAAGGAAATAATGAAGATGGATGAAGAGGGAAAGCAAGAATAAGCGCCCTTCCCTCTTTGCTTTGATCAGTGGAAGTGGGCGTGTTGTCGGCCAAAGGTTTGGCAGTTTGAAATTAAAACTACCGCCGTGGGGGTTTGTTGCAGAGAGGGAAGTGTGTTTATGTGTCGCATTCTGATACACGATACAGTCCAAACTCAGAGCTGTTTGCTCTGAAAACGTTTGTGTGGTGAGAAGAGCAGCGACCCGGGACAGTGGGCCCTTTCATATGTTTGTATACCGTGCCCACATTTGTGCATTCTTGTTATTAGTTTGAGAGGAATGTTTGATAGGTGGATTCCATCATGTTCATGGTTGAAAGTGGTATATATTTTCTTTAAATTACTTTAACGATTGCACAAGGTGGAAAGTGCTCAAGTTGTGTGAAGATATTCCTGACGTCTCCATCTCCTCTCTTCTCCTGCAGGGTCAGAACTGTGAAATACCCCTCAACGCCTGCATTAGTTTCCCCTGCTCCAACGGAGGAACCTGCCACCTTCAGCCTGGTCAGGGAGACCACTACAGGTACTGAAAAGATCCATACATTTCATTTGGTTAAAATCCTCCACATGGAAGATTGAGAATAAAATAATGATTTTTTTTCAATTGGGTCCATTTGAGAATCAATTTAGGTTGCGGGTCAACTCCTGTTGCCCTCTCTACCAGCTGCCTCTCTATTAGCGGGGACGATTTAAAAACCTCACCCTGTATTCTCATCTAGAGGGAAAATGAACTTTACTCTGCCCCCAGAAATATAGAAAACGTGATTGAAGTGGACAGTCTTGCCTCACTGAACGATGCATTACCCCAGATAACAACTTACTTTGACCTTATGATGTGTTTTCCTGCTTGCCTCCCTGCCTGTGTGTGTGTGTGTCTGTGTGTGTGTGTGCGTGCGTCGCGTGGTGAGGGGGGATTAGACAGGAAGAAAAGAGGAGCAATCCCCATTTGGGCTGTTCATTAAAAACTCTGACCTCCCCAACCCGCCTTAGAGAAATGTTTTAAACGTCTGTCAATGTCCACATCCAGGGTTTCTCAAAGGCTTTTAGCATGAATTTATGGACAATTTCCACAGAGGGAAATATTTTTTGTTTTATGCACAATCAGTGTAGCTGCACTCACATAAGGGTGCGTGGGTGTAAAGGAAATCTTCAAAGTAAAAGAGCATGTATCAGAGGTGGGTTTTCAATAACAGTATAAACATCCAATTTTGTGGTTTCAGCTGATATAACATAAACATCCCTGATCCGATATGTTATAGACCTCTTCATTCATCTCCTCCTTCACATTCATGCAGCTTCACACGTTCACACCTGGGAGCTGCCCGGCACAATCACAGCGTTTGACTCCTGGCTGCAGAGCCGCTCTGCTGGGGTCAAGAGAGAGTTGTTGAGGGAGTGGAGAGCAGTGCAATCGCTTTCCCATATTTTCCCAGCTGATCCAGGGATCCAGAGTGGCAGCTCTTAGATTAGAAACTTGCCTCTTGCTCCTGTAGGCTCCTGAGGCAGTATTTCATACAGTCAGATTGAAATCTTGAAAGAAAATATCAGTGCTCCCCTACTATCTAATACTCCAAATGCTATATGTGTAATGATCTTGTGAGTGATTATTTTAATAAAGACGCACAAAGTCCACACACCGTTTCACATTTATCAAACTCGAATTGGCCAAGTAGGAAAACTCTCGAGTAAAAAGGTATTATTCATCAGTCCGCTACAGCCGGCATACTTGATAATTGTCTTTACACACACACATGAGCGTCTCTGACAGCCCCCGCAGGGATCATCAGCATGTCTCCAAGAAGTCCCACTTGGTCCTGCTCTCTCATGACAAATAGCCACTTTGATTGAACGAATTGTCATAAATATCTTAACCAGATTTGTTTCTTCCTCTGGTGCCTTAACAAGGCCTTTTGCCCTTTGCAAAGCTTTGATATGCGTCTGGCCTTTCGCGTCCCGCATGGTAATGCTATTAGGGGTCTCTTTACCCTTTACAGATCTTCTCTTAATGTTAATACCAACACAGGTAGATGCCGCGGCCCTCTCACAAAGACAGGGCAAGGGCGGGAGTGAAAGACAGAAAGACAGGGAAACCAGACCCCTTTGACATTTTAACATGTTATACAATCAGTTTGGGATATTCATTGAGTCCAATTAGCCTCGCCTTTTAGCAGGGACCATTTGTCAAACGATGAAGTTTAAATGTCAGGACTGGGCTTTGATTAGTGGTTCGATGCTCTGTGACCCTGTCAGTGTTGGCAGCGCTCCTCTCTTTTGTAATTCTTTGTCTTCTGGCCCTCTTACGTCTCGCTGGAGCGCCTATTGTCATTTTTCATCTTTGTTAATGTTGTAACAAAATTATACTAGATGGTTGTGAAGTGAAAGGTCCAACCATAGTCAAAGTCGATATTTCTTTGAGTTTCTGTGTGATGTCTCAACTAGGAGGGAAAGTACATGTGATGTGTAATATCAGGTTGCAGCGAGATGTCATATTCTCTTAAACCAAAAGACTATGAGATTTGCATGAATTGCCCTGAATATGTCTTCTCTCATGTTCTTCCACAAAAATTACTTTATTGAACCTTTGAAATCGCATCTATCCTTTTTCCCTCATGTCCATTATTATGACATGTTGAAATATTGTTCATTTTAGCAATTTACTCCTGAACTGCTGCTAACCCTCCACAGAAGAAGAAAAAAAAATTCTCCATCCTCTGTCCAGCAGTGGCTTCAGTTGTCCTCATGACCAAAACCACAAGTGGTTCAGAACTAACTATATCGCAGAAGCCTTTCTTGCGCTGTGAGCACACGCCTTAAGCACGGAGAATCTTTTCTCCTCTGAATGTGAAAAGTCCTCTGAAACCAGAGGGCGGGCGGGCAGGGCGGAGGCGCCTGCCGGCTATCGTGCCTACTGTGGGAAAGGAGAGCGAGTCGAGATAACTGTGAGAAAAGGTCTGCGAGGCACCGTAGTTTTAGATTAGGAGTGACCGAA
>CAESWR010000078.1:40419-54969 GCA_903171835.1 Mullus surmuletus | reverse complement strand
GTTGTCCTCATGACCGAAACCACAAGTGGTTCAGAACTAACTATATCGCAGAAGCCTTTCTTGCGCTGTGAGCACACGCCTTAAGCACAGAGAATCTTTTCTCCTCTGAATGTGAAAAGTCCTCTGAAACCAGAGGGCGGGCGGGCAGGGCGGAGGCGCCTGCCGGCTATCGTGCCTACTGTGGGAAAGGAGAGCGAGTCGAGATAACTGTGAGAAAAGGTCTGCGAGGCACCGTAGTTTTAGATTAGGAGTGACCGAAAAAAGGAGGGAAATGAAAAAAATTAGGAAAAAGACCCGTACATGTGCAAGTTAGAAGCACAAACAGTGTGTGGGTCGAAAACGCGCCACTCGCACGCTGAGCCGACTCCTCTTTGCCGAGCGTGTTTCGATGACCTTGCCGCAAAACTCCCTTTTATCCCACGAAGCTTGATAAAAAAGTAAGAGGGGCAGAGAACAGAGAAGGGGCGAGCTCCGGAGCGCAGCTGTGATCAGACTTATCAAACTGGGTGCGGAGGGGTCGATCGTTAAAAGGTGGCGTTTGTGTTGATCCCTGAGAGGGGAGAGGGATCAAAGGTGAGAAGAGAGGAGGGTGAAATGCATCTAAAGATTGGAGAGCGAGCAGGGATGAAAATGAATGGATGGGAGGGTTAAAAAGGAAAATAAAAAACGAGGAGCCCTTTGAGAATTCCCATAAAGTGCCCCAGGTGGGCGGCGTCCAGCAGCACTGGCACCAAATTGGAACAAGATTTATCTCTTTTCTTTTTTTTTCAGCTCTTAGTTGTTTCTTCAAAGTTTTTTGTTGTTTTTTCCTTTTCTCGCTTCCTCGTTAGACAGCAGATTGTGAAGGAATCCCAGGTTTGCGATGTTCATTAATCCCGGAGCAAGGAGAGCAGAAACACCAATCAAAGGATTTCATCTTGAAGTCCTCCCTCAAAGTTTTAGAGAAAAGTTAGTCAGGGAGCATTAGTGACAGGCAGTTTAAACTTTGAACAGCCGCATCAAAAATTTATTCCTGCCGTAAAATGAAGCTTGAAATGGTGCCGACTAAATATAGATGGTGCGGCTCTGCTAAGAACCGGCGCACGATGGAGGAAACCCCACCAGAGTGAAGCTTGAATTGCTTTGCCAGCACCGCCCCGAGAATTTAAAGGGAAGTGAAGTTGAGCAGCTGATTGATCTGCTTGATTGATTTCATTTCAAGTTGTGCAGCAGGGTAGTATGTGTGTGTGCGTATATGTGTGTATGTGCTCTGCCACTAATGCATGTTTTCTGTGTTTGTGTTCAGCTGCGTGTGTCCTCCGGGTTTCGAGGGCCAACGCTGCGAGGTGAATCCGGACGACTGCGAAGACAACGACTGCGAGAACAACTCCACCTGCATCGACGGAGTCAACAACTACACCTGCGTGTGTCCGCCCAACTACATGGGTACGGACACACACAATTCATTTCTGTGCTCAAATATTCCTGAACTCCCTTGAGGCTTTCCCTCTGAGAGGCTGGGAGGGTCACGGAGTCCCTCCACTCCTGCGCGCACACACAAAATCATATTTTCCACTTTACTGGATAGTAAGTTAGTAATGCACGGCCTCTCCGCAGTGACCCGAAACTGCTCCTACAGGAGGGCGAAAGAGCAAGCATGCAACAGAGGGAGATAGAAGGAGAGAGAGAGAGCTAAAGAGTGATGAGAGAGAACAAATGACAAGGAGATGTGAAAAGGGACTGTGTATACCAGAGAACAAAAATGAAAAATAAACATGGAAAGGAAGGAGGCGGGGGGGGGGGGGGGGCAATAAAGTGCTGAGGAAAGAGAGAAAGCAAAAGAGTGAAAGAAAAGAAAGAGAGAGAGACCTCACTTGGAGAAGCCCAGCAAAGCCAAACTGCTGACTGAGAAGTTAAGTTTTTCTATCTGCGACTGCCCTCTAACACACTCACACACACACAGCTGGTCCCCTTTGACACTGGATCCCATTCAATACACACACACCATGTCATTATCGTCGTTGGCATACAGAAGCCTCTCGGGCTGCCAGCCACCTCACCACACACAGCTGTTGTGCACACACACTCACCCACACACACACATCTGGATGTGCAGGCTGCGGACGTGCAGCCGGCCCAGTGAACCGAGGCGTAATCATCAGGTGTCACATTAAGAGGACAGTCCTTCGCTAGTTGCTCAGCTTTCTCCAAACTCAGCAGCCGTGGCTGTCACGGCGTATTTACACCACGGGAGAGAAGGAATCGAGATTTATGGTCACACGACCTTTTGAGCAGCTAATATAAAGTTTCCCTTCAAAGTGAAAAAAAGCCGCAGTCTAAATGAAGCGGGCACGGGCCTGAAAATGCTCAACAAATTAAATGTCAGTCTGTCTCTTAGATGATGACATGCAGTATCTTGTGAGCTTCTTTTGGCCGTTTTTGGCTCTGAGGTTGCAAAAGTAGGAAGGTCGGGGGGTGAACGAGAGCGTTAAGATCCAGCATGTGGGCGCCATGCTATGTAAAATAAGTCAGCATGTGGATTTTGAAAGGCTTTGTCATGGAGCTGAATTGTTGGTGCAAAAGCAAATTTTCAAAGTGGAGCACCATGAAAGGTCAAAGAGCCATTAACATTGTCAGGAATCCCCTGGAAACCGAGAACATCCAGGAAAAAATACCAGTCCATTTGTCCAGACAGAGCACATTTTAAATATATTTGTTGTAAAAAATGTGATTTAATTTAAAAAGGACCTGGCACACTATTGATGTTTTCCCAATTTAACTGATATGAGTCATGATAAAGATGTGAGAATGGAGAAAAGTCTGTGTGCCACTGACAAAATAAATAGTTTCAACTTATCTAGCTAATGGGGCATGTTTATCCTTGAAAGTAATCATCTCAGCAATTTATGACGATGATCATCTGTGAATCATAATTATACAGAGGTATCACACTTTAAGTTCACATTGATATATTAACTTTGGCACTTTTCATTAAGTATCCAGAGTGTGAACAGTATTCCCTCGGTGTGGAAATGACTTTCATATCACACTCTGTGACTGACGAACCAGGCTGTTTTCCCACAGATTCGGGGAGCGCCGTGTAGCTCAGACTCAACATGTGACTCGAAATAATGCGGGAAAAGGCTGTTGGAGGCAGACAGGGTGGGAGTGAAGCGGCAGGATTAGATTAAAGCAGACGGAGAGCGATGGCAATGCATTTGACCTTTCTCAATCCCTTCTTCCTCTATACAACCAACTTCAGCATGTGTGTGTGTGTGTGTGTGTGTGTGCATCTTTAGACTGTAGCTTACTCACTCTGGTAACCCCTCTCCATCAGCTCTGATAACCCGCTGATGATGCCGTTCCATGTGTGCGTGTTCATTTGTCAGGCGGCTCTATTATCTTAGCACGACAAACATGTACAAACAAATCTTTTTCCTCTTCTCTTTTTCTTCTCTCCTGTTGCATCAGAACATCTTTTCCGTTCCTCCTTTCTCCTCCTTTCTCCACGCAAAGACACTGAATTGTTTTGCATGTTCTGTGTCCATTTCCAGGTGACCTGTGCGAGGAAGTGATCGACCCTTGTCTCCACGGTTTCGACCCCTGTCAGCACGACTCCAAGTGTGTCAACATTGGCCGTGGTTACAGGTAAAGCGATCAGCAACTGGAGTTCACATGACTAGGGCTGGGTATTGTTTGAACATTTTTGATACCAGTACCCTTAAAACTAATACCGATTGAGTACTTCATTCGATACTTTTTGTTACTTCATTCAATATTAATCATGTGAATAGAAAGCTGTGCAAATGTCACTACTCCTCACCCATTCAAAAGATCTTTACACAAATACATTTTGAAAGTGCTCAAATTATGCTCGCGACAATTGGCTGTGAGTAAAACCATAGAAACAGTCTTTTTTTCCTGGTATCGTCTGACAGGCGCAGTTTTGATACCGGGCTGTTTCGGCCGATACCTGAAAGGCATCAAGTACTGATACCCAGTCCTACACATGACAGAGCTTAACATAGTAATACTTCCCACAGGTGCGAGTGTTTGCCAGGATACGTGGGCCAACAATGCGAGCAGGACTATAATGACTGTCTGGAGAACAAGTGTCAACATGGCGCAGAGTGTGTGGACGCTGTCAACGGCTATACGTGTGTCTGTAAGGAGGGTTTCAGGTAAGCGCCGTGGAAACAAATCGCACGCTGGCAATCGTTTCAAAGCCCACTATAAACACATTATTACACACACACAGACATACACACACTCACACACATGACAGGGTCAGACTGGGAGGAGATACAGATGGCTCTTCATAATCAGACACTTGACTGTCTAGACCCAGTGGCTGTGAGTATGTGTGTGTGTGTGTGTGTGTGTGTGTGTATGTGTGTAGTGGCAGATGCAGCTCCATGTGGTTAATTATAGCAGAGACTGTTGGCAAGAGAGAAACAGATTCATCACATGGGACAGTGAGAGGGAACGAGAGAAAGGGGACGTTATTGCTGTGAAGGAAACAAAAAGGGGGAAAAATTAGATAAGAAACATGAAGCTTGCAGAGAGCGGCTCGAGCAAAGAGACGGAATTCAAAGAAAGTTTTAGTGCAGTTCGAGGGAAAAACTTGGTTTACTTCATCTGCTTTACATATACAACAAGTGCATTCTCTTTGGTTTATCAGAGGAAACGGACATAAAAATCCATCCCATCATAGATGTGTGAATGACTCCTCTGTCTCATCCCTCAGCGGCCTCTTCTGCGAGAACCCCCCGCCCATGATCCTGCTGCAGACCAGCCCCTGCGACCAGACCGACTGCCAGAACGGCGCCCAGTGCTTGATGGTGGCCAGCGAGCCCGTCTGCCGCTGCATGCCCGGTTTCTACGGCAACAAATGCGACAAGATGGCCACGGTCCACTTCCTGGGCCGCGACGGCTACGTGGAGCTTCCAGGCGCCAAGCTCCGCCCACCCGCGCACATCTCATTCCAGGTAGTGCTTTCATTTCCGTTCGCGGTGCTTTTGGTTTCAACCTTTATAAACGTTTTTTTTTCTTCCTGTAATTTTTCTGCTGTGCTACGTGGAAACCTCTTTTTTTTCTTTTTTTTTGTGAGCCTCTGAAATCAAGCCTATAGAGTTGCACGACTAAATGCAGACGAAGCAGAGCAAACATCTGCTACACCCTCTGTTTCCATGGCACGCTGCGCAATAGCGCCTGTGCACACACACACACACACACT
Organism: Mullus surmuletus; assembly: GCA_903171835.1. Classification (NCBI taxonomy): domain Eukaryota; kingdom Metazoa; phylum Chordata; class Actinopteri; order Syngnathiformes; family Mullidae; genus Mullus; species Mullus surmuletus. Next base: position 49,754 of record CAESWR010000078.1, on the reverse strand, counting down.
CATTCACACAGAGGATACTTTTGGGCACCTGAAAGTCATATCCTAATAGAGACATATTTTCCTCTTTCTTTTTTTCCCTCTCTTTCTTTGGAAAAATGAGAGCACAAGCGGGTGAAAGAGAAACAAGGAAAGGAGGGCAGGCTAATTGATATTTACCACCTGTTGGGATGTGTGTGAGAGTGTGTGTGTGTGTGCGTGCGCGTACACCTCGCCTTCCTGCCAGGAGCTTTCAATGTCAGTGCCAAGGCTGTTAAAGCTCCACCAAGAGGCCCTGAGTCAGAGGCAAGACGGGGAGAAACAGGGGAGGGGCGGGAGGGGAAAGAGCGCAGCACTTCATAAATCATTATATATTTCTCACTTTTTCTTTCACACTTTTTTTTCCTCTTTTCCGAGTCTTCATTTGTTTGCTCGTCACTCCGTCTTTGTGCTCTCGTCTTCCCTGCTCTCTCTCGCTTTTGTTCTCCTCGTCTCTCCCTCCCTCTCTCCAGGTCTGCTTCGCTCTCCTCTCCTCTCCAGCAGCTTGTTAGCAGGTGTTGACTTGGCTATGCTCCATTGAAGCCGGAGTGTTAAGTGCTTGGCCCCTTGGCCCCATTTCCACTCGTTAGTTAGTTAGTGCTTAGCAGAGCACGCGAGCAAGTGTGACATGTCAAGTGTGCGTGTGTGTGTGTGGGAGGCGGGTGGTGAGTGCGGAGGAATGTAAAACTTTTTTTGTCATCATTTTCTTTACCGCTGTTTTTCTCTTTGAATGACCGGCATACTTGCTCAATGATTTTCTTTGCTTTATGACTTTTACTCACAACCTGAAAGGAACCCCATTTTTTTTTTTTTTTTACCTTTCAACACAAGCTGACATGGTTAAAAAGACAAAAAATGAATGTCTGAGAAACAGATCACTGACAGGCAAACCGAGTATTCCACTAAAAAGGAGATGGAATGTGTTGAACTCTGAAGAAACTATGTTTTTTTTCTCAATCGTGTTGAAATCAGCAGTTATGACAGGATTTTCTACACCTCTTAATTAGCTTAGCTCACCAGCAGTCAATCAGTTTCACGTATATTATATCACATCACATGAGGTTGAGGCTGAAGTGTTGTGTTTGGCCAGCAGCCATTGTCACTCAGGAGTGCATTAGCCCTGGATTTGGCGCAGTGAGAAACTACTCTTTTTCCAGAGTGTGTATCACCATCAGAGCCTGATTTAAGCATGGAACCACGATTGTCTGGCAAATTAACAAATTAGCCAGTTCAACTGACGCGTTTACACCCACTGTGTCCATTGCCAATCCTTTTGTCCCTGTTGTGCTGCCAAACCGTGGTAAGTACTATTTTGACTGAAGAATAGAGAATGTATGACCCATTTTTTGTGTTTCATTTGTCTCTCCAGGTGGCTACAGATAAAGACAATGGAATTCTGCTCTACAAGGAGGATCACGATCCACTGGCACTTGAGCTCTACCAGGGACACATACGACTCATCTATGACATTGCCAACTACCCACCCACCACTGTGTACAGGTAGGGCCGTAAATCACTTGCGCAATCTGTGCTGTGTTTCGGTACGTTTCAATATTTATCTAAATATGCACTGACTGCAACTTGAGGACGGAAGAGACAAGTTGTGAACAAAATGCTAACATTGTGCTAGAAGAATAACATGGCGTTCACTTTCCTTCATCCTCTGTGCCGTTGACCAGCTAGTCACAAACTGTGTGTGTTTGCTGTTTGCTGCAGAGTGGGTAGTACACAGTGGGTATTTGAGTGTGTGAGTGAGTTGTTTTTCTGTTAAAGGAGCTGCCTGGCTGAGTGAAAACAGCAAACTGGGCACCAAAAGAACGAAAAAGAAGTCTTGAAAGAATCTGCAGCGCTGCAGAGGAGACATTTGATACATTGCTATTGTAAAAAGCATAAACTGCAGTCATTTTGATGCAAAAAAAAATTACTTAATTCTTGATTTTATAATATTTATAGCTTGAAAGTGGTTTTGGCCTATTCATTCAACCTCCACTGTGGAGGATAAAATTGTTGAGGCATCAAATGTAAGGACATCAAATTATTTATTTTAAACCATCAAAGGATGTAACTGTATAACATTTACAGGATTCAAGCATTACAAAGGTTGAACATATTGAGGGTAAGAAAAAATACGCAGAGACTTCATGTTTCCATATTTTCTACGAGCTTTATGGACTTTTCACTGATTCTTAAATTAGGTTCTGATTTGGCCTTGCGCACAAATCCATATACATATTCCTTCGCCCACACAAAGACACACACACGCACACACGCTCTGACCGATCCATATCTGCACACTTCCCTCTGCAAACAAACATGAACTCCAAAAAATTCCTCCACAATCCCGACCAGACAGTCGTGTAACCCAGAAAAACCCAACTAAAGTCCTTCAAGGTGAAACTTCAAACAAGGGAAACAAAAGCGTTCATTCAGTGCGTTAGCCAGCATAAGCCGGTGGATATTATATAATAAACTGCATTCACATTTTCATAGGAATGGAGATTGTGTGGTAGATTATGGAAACAGGAATGGTAATCCAGGAAAAGAACATGATCATGCCTCCCAAGTTTGCGGCACACAATTATGCACCGTATCCAAAAGCATGTAGACAAAAATAGGTTTTAGAAATATCTGCATTGCCCAACCAAATGTTCCCCTTATGTTTTAAAACATGAATAGTTGAAGCAGTATATTCATTCAATCGTCTTTAAATAATAAGCCTTTCATTAATTAAAAACCCAAGCATTTTTTATTACACATTCTGCAGTGCAGTCCCACAAGATACGATTTGAATAATTACAATTCATTTATGTTCACTGCAACACCGAATTATGAAAACTGTTGAGAAAAAGACTTTGTTGCTGTTTGTTGAAAGAAGAAAGACGATCAAAGGGATTAATGATGCAATGTAAAGCGTATCGAGTGTGGGACACAACCACTGAAAATATGCTTGATGTAGCACGCTCATCAAAATGGATAAATACATAAAACAGCAACAGTCTCTGCACTTTGCCCTTCACACAGGACAACGCCCTGCATACAAATATGGCCATCATCAGAATAAGAGCTAGCAATCGCAGTACCTGACGTTGGGGACAGCAAAGAACAGGACAAGAGGAAGTGAAGGTTAGGAAGGAAGGAAGGACAGAGTGAAAGAATGGAAACAATGGAGTGAATCTAATTAGGCAGATGGGGAAGGATGACGACTCGGTGACGGAGGTTGAGAGGGAGAGACGCGAGCGCAGACGGCGGGATGTATGGATGCATCGAAGGACAGATTGATCGCTCGGGAGAGTGAGACGCACGCGGCCAGAAAGACAGATGGATGGACGAAAAAGCTTGAATGAAACAGCAGACGACGCGATGAAGAGATAACTGGGTAGAATAGGTTGCCCGCCAGAGGAGAAAAACAGGAGGGGTGAGGCAGATGGATAGAAGCGGTCAAAATGAAAAGACCATGAGACACACTGAATGGCGGGACGGATGAGAGGAAAGCGAGGGATGACGGAGGGATGGAGTGAAAGAGGGGGAAGAGCAGAGGGGAAAAGTAAACCACACAGTGAGTCAGGGAATTATCCTTGTCTGGTCTTGTTAGCTTGACACGGGCCACGCCTGGGAGGGAGACAGACTGACGGACAGAGTTCAAGAAAAACTGAGAGGAGCCGGCACAGAAAAGTGCACAAGCGGCAGATGAAGACAGAGATGGAGCACCTCGGCGTGCAAAGAAACAAAGGCAAGAGTGCATCAAACCGGAAAACAAATTGAAGCAAAATTGGGGGGGAAAAACCTACAAAACGAGGAGAGCTTTAGAATGACAAACCTAGAGAGAAATGAAACGGTTAAAGGCAAAGGAAAGAAGCAGAGATCCATAGGATCAAATCATGTCTGTGCACAAAGCTGAGCTCTAAGTAAACACTGTCTCTATGTTATGTTTAGCATTAAAAATCTGGAAGGAGATGAGGCTCAGCTCCAGGCCTGGGGCTCATTTCACCACAATCCTCTATGTATTCCTTTGTATGTGCCATCTTTTGATTGCATGAGGCCGAGCCTTGCAAATGGCCTATCTTATCTGCCCTAATTTGGAAATACATTGTAAACTGATTCAAACCGCATGGCAGCGCAGACGCAGCCGAGCGTCCTGCCACCGCTCCAATGATACTGTCCAGAATGGCGTAACTATTTAACCACCACAATCTGAACGCAGCAATCCTGGCACTTCCCGAACGTGGCACTGTCCATTTAGTTGCTGCGGTTGTGCAACCGAGGGCCAGGGAGCGACGCCAGACCCTGGGATGTTTTCTGCGAGGTCCACAGGGTTGGTTATCTTGCATAGAAACCAGAGAGCAACGGCATTATGTTCAAACCTTTTCTCTTTCTTTTTTTTTTTTTTGACAACAAGCCAGAGCGTAGCAGCAGAATCGAAACGAACCAACGTGAAAATGGGATCAGTGATTAGTGTCAGAGAAAAACCTACAACAAAGATATTAAGCAGTGAAGAGGGCGAAAGAAATGTCAGTCAACGTCAATCTTTAGATTTGTTGGCTGAAATATGGGAGATCTGTGAAAATCCTTCAGCATACAGACTGATGGGAATGGTGCAGAATGCACTGTTTTAAGAGTGTGTGTGTGTGTGTGTGCGCGCGCATGTGACAGAGAGAGAGGGGAGCATGTGTGTGTTTGTTGTGTATTAATGCGCTGCCCTTTACTAAATGCCACACTAATCTCCCATCAGGTCAAAGAGAGCACATCTACTGTTATTCATCAGCGGGCGACGCAGGGGAGGGATGCAGGGATGGATGGGAGCGTGACGGCAGAGTGGGTGATGGATGGATGGATGGATGGATGGATGGATGGATGGATGGATGGATGGGTGGGTGGATGGATGGATGGATGGATGGATGGATGGATGGATGGATGAGAGGACTGAAAGCTAGGGAATACAGTTGCTGGGTGGAGCAGTGAATCATATAATAAATTACCAATACAGGATCTGGTTTCCACAATGGACAATACAAATACGAATGGGAAGCCAGTGAGGGATCGCATCCTGGAAAATGGGGTCCTGACCCGGAAGTATCACTTCTCTGTAAACGCTGATTGAAATATAAGGTATTTTTGCAAAACAAATCTCATGTAAAATATTGAGCAAATTAAGCTCAATTCCAAACCCAAAGCGCATTTAGAAAACTGTGTGGAAAAAGTTGACTTTACAGCCGTAGTACATTTAGCTTAATTGCTGCCTGTTGCAGTTTTGGTATCACACTCAGTCAGTGTCTGACCTTAATGTGGCTCTTTAAAAAAGAAGCCTGCGGTTAAATAGTCAGACAACCCTTGAACATTATAGGTTTAAAACTCTCAGAGGCAATTCGAATATTCTAATACTGAAACCTTATAGGTCTGAAACAGCGAGCGCTCCTTCCTGGAACCCTACATCAAAAACGCGAGCGATCCACTCCCGAAAAGTACAAATTTCATCTGAACCGGCCAGCCTGGTTTAATGAAGAAAGAAAAAGGAGGGGAAAAAAAGAGAGAAAGAAAGGAAGGAGCTCGCCGTTCAGCAGCTGCCGTCTCAGCACTGACTAATTGAGGTTACCACGGCAATATGGGACTGGGATGCCTGTCTGCTGAACATCACTTTAATCAGATTGGGCCGTTGAACACACACACACAATAATCCAACACACACTTACATGCACGTACAGAACACACTCATACTGTCACACATACACACACACACACACACAGATGCAAGCAGATAGAGTGTAATTAATGTTAATGTACTACATACAAACAGACATGCGTATATAGTGTATGGAAGTACAAACACTGAATACACGCATTTGTATAAACTTTGAAAAGCCCATTCACAAACAAAACGTTCACTGTCAAATATATTTATGCATGCTCATAAACACACACACACGCACACACACACACGCTGTAAATGCGGTTCAGCAAACCGTCTAAGTAAACGATATCAGAGCCTAATTAGATTTAGCAGTGAAAGCGGATCTACACGGTTGTTTCTAATACAAATATTCTTTTCTTTTTTTGCCGTTTCAGATAAAGTCAATGACTTGTAATTATGTCTGGGGTTGTATGGTTGTATTTGATTCTTTTATACATCTAAAAAAAACAGTTTATGGTTTTAAGGAGGTACAGTTTATTTGTGTGTATGATTTGAGGGTGTATTTGATTCTGGACTGACAGGAAATTGTCGTCCCCCTCGGGTTTACGGGAATACAGCCGAGGGAGAGGCTGCTGAACTCTGTGTGTTTTTATTGAATTCCATAATGACCTGATACGCAGCGCCAACACGGCCACCTTCAAAGAGCCTGAAACAGACACAATACAAACATACAGCGCCGGTCAAGAATGTAGAAATACTCAGCATTCACCAAAATATATATTTTCACCGTAAAGGACCGTCTACGCACTCTTATTTAAACTAGCCAGTTCTACTAGTAGTTCATATAATTGGAATTTGTAGAATCACACACAAATACACACGCATGTCCCTGCAAAGTTCTGGAAAGCCTCCATTTGTCAAACTCTGACGAAGGCAGATATTTGCAAACATCCAACACACACACATACACACACTTGCCAACATCTACTCGGCCAAACATTTGACCATTATCATCTACTGCCACCTGGTGGAGTTTTGGTCCCGGAGTGTATGTGTGTGCCTGAGCGTGTTATGTGTCAAAATCAGTGTGTGGACCTCAAACTGGTGGGGGGAGAAAAAGAAAATCAATTTGTCCTCAGCTGTGCGAGCTGCTTGTTTGATTTAAATTTCCAGCCTCTTGAGCCAATTTAGTGGAGAATGGAGTGCTTCGAAGACGAAGCAGCGAAGCCTGCAGTGGAGAAGACTGTTGAGTGGAGGGGAGAAGAGGAGCTGAAGGAGGCAACAAGGGGAAGGGGGGGGGGAGAGGAGGAAATAGTGGAGGAGAGAGAGAAGAAGAAAGCAAAGGAAGGAACAGAAGAGGAAAAAGGGTGGATGCAAAGACAGGAGAAGAGGCCGTTGAGGGAGAGAGATAATCTTTCGGGCTAGCAGACCATCATTTTGCCTGGTTGCAGCAGCAGGCCTGTTTGCCACCATTATTAAATTACATGGCTCCTAATGGAAACCATGTACGTGTCTGTGTTGGGTCTACACCGACGCAAGAGCTCTCATTTTAGAAACCGCTGGCGGGAGGCCGAAGTTTTTGCAGAACTTTTTGTCATCGCCGATCGCATTAAAAAAGGACCTTTGTTTCTCCTTCAACCCAGCAACACCTTAAACCAGTTCTCTCAGACGAGCACAATAAAGCGTTTTTTTTCATTCAGTGAATTGTTTTGCTGATTTTTTTTAACTGTATTCGCATTATGCAGAATTGCGATTCCTGGTTTGGGATATTTGCGTTCTATCATAAATTGTAGCATCATAATGCTATCGTCATAATAACAATATATCTCCTCGCCTCTTTAAAGGGATAGTTCCGATTTTTGGACATGAAGTTGTACGAGATCCTCACCATCAGTGTCGTTCATCAGCAGTGACTTTTCCCCAACTGCGTCCTGTGAGCGGAGTTCCAGCCCAGTTTCAGTGTTGCAGAAAGTAGTTCCGTTTAGCTGCTGGGGTCACACGGATAAAGCATTCTGCTCCAAAAAACAACATGCATTTAAAGGAGTAATCCACTTGCATCACAAATTCTTTGCCGTGAAAAAGTGCAAGGTCGCAATCTCCCATACTATTTTTCCTCGGTCACTGCTGATGAACGACACCGATGGTGATGATCTCATACAACTTCATGTTAAAAAATCTGATCCATCCCTTTAACCCTCTGTACTGGCATCCTCTTCTCCGGACGTTACTGCATCGTTTTTCCGTCTTTTGTCTGGTCGGCGTTCGCTATAAAAGTGGCTGGCCCGCCTCCAGAACTCGCAACCGCGCTCCATTGGCTGTTAATGTAACATCGCTGTAATCTGAATGCTCTATAAACAGCTGTCAATCAAAGCTGACCGGCACCGTACGCCGAGAGCCTCCGCAGACAAAGGCTCGCTTTGTCTTAGACGGCGAAGTGCGGGAGTCTGGGGCAGACCACCGGCGGAAAGAGCGGCTTCACTTGTTCTTTCATGTTTCTGACGTTCTGCTTGTTTTCCTCTGGGTTTGTGTGCGGGGGTTCGCTCGGAGGGAAGAAACTTTGGGTGAACGGAGGCACAGTCGACCTCGCCACCCCCACCGACGACGACTCCCTCCGCCGTCTCCCGCTCCTGCTCGCGCTCTCTCTCGCCGCCTCTGTTGTGCCAAACCACTGTCTCTATAGCTGTCTGTCGCCCCTCCAGCGAAAACCACTTAGCGGGGGGAATCTCAGACTTGCTCTCACACACACACACACACGCACACACACACAAACATACACGCTTTCGTTCCGGGGTCAGGCGCGGTGCAAAGGTCACGAGCTGGATTTGTTGCGGGCTCCTCTTGAGTGGAAAAATTCTGAATAAAATAAATTCTAGCTCTGGTAAGAGGGGCAGTCGCCTCCGGCTATTCGGATTTCTAAAATGAGCGTTCAAGTTCTTCCACTTCATTTATTTTCTGAATATCTCCTCATTTTGGAACGACTGAAAGATGTAAGGGAATATGTATTTTTTTTAGTGTTATTATTTGAAATGTTTGGATTTCCTGGTCATTGCATCTTTTTCCCCTTTTTTGAAAGAAATCGAATAAAGAAAAATGTTCTGTTTCGGGAACAGTGATTGCAATTTTTACTTCATCCTCATTCTCAATATCTGCAGAGCCAAAAAAAAAAAAAGGAAAAGCCACATGAGCAATTGTAGTTGTGTGGGGCCGTTTCTGGGCCTTAATCCCAATTTCGGAAACCGGATGCTTTATCAAGGGTACGCTTCAATGTCGTCCGAAAGTGCTCTGCATCAGGGATGAGATCTGCCTGTTTTATATCTGAAAACAACATTTTGACGCAGATTTCCCCTAATTTCTTTTTCATTTCATTTGGTCGATTTGCAAACAAAACAAAGGAGGGGAAGAAAGAAATGTTTGACTTGAAAATGCTTCATGTCTGTTTTGTGTCTGGCATTTCCAATTTACTTTATCATGTTTTTCTCCCGTCTGGTGTGGAATTCAAAAGTAATTTATCATAATAGGAACCATACTGAAAACCTCTGCTTCCTTTCTTTCTTTCCTTCTTTTTCTGTGTGTGTTACAGTGTGGAGTCGGTGAATGATGGGCTTTTCCACACGGTCGAGCTGTTGATTCAGAACCGCTCTTTGAGCCTGGTGGTGGACAACGGCGCCCCCAAGAGCCTGGGAAAGCTAGCGCG
>CAESWR010000078.1:10245-32089 GCA_903171835.1 Mullus surmuletus | reverse complement strand
TCACTTTGAAAACTGATCGGACCACCTCAGGTACGATGGGGGGAAAAAAATATACCTGAAAACGATGGTGGTGGATAGATCTCTTTGTATTGCCCACAGATGACTTATAAATTGGCTATGCAAATAAAATAAAATTGAATTGAATAACCCCTTTTCATTTATTTTTTTTAGAAAAATCAAATTGCTGCATGTTTACAACCTATTAAATAAATGACTTATATCTACTTTTGTTTGCTTTACAGAAGCAAAGTCAGATTCTGAATGACACTATAAACACTGCAATCACTGAACTTCACTCTCCCCTATTGTGTACTTAAACTGCACTTCAACTGTCACCTCTGACCTTTGCCCTCATCGTTATCTGCCTTCCTGCGTCCGACCTATAAGCGTGTCGCTGTTGAAAACCTGCAAACTCCCTTTTAATTCCATAAGAAGTACCTCTGTCGAGAGACGAAACAGTGAGCTACGATCCCATAAACCACCAGTGTTTACACTCCACTGGGTTCAAGTCCCTCTTAAAAATCATTGATGCAGATATTTGGATGCACTAAATGTACAAAGAAAGTACATGAGTACACTTATCTACAAGTAGCTGTGGTCGGCAACAGCCACCATGCGATGCTAAGTGCTAATAGCTTTTTACTCACCTGAGTTTCACTCGGTTCGGCGACCTTCCTCACTTCTGGGTGCGAGAACCTTGCAAACTAATACATCAAGTGGAATGTATGATTTCACAACTGACACAACAGACAGCTGTGGTTCTTGGTTCTTCTAATGTGCTCTTGTCTGCAGAGCAGTGCAAAGAAAAGGGATAAAATCGAGAAACAAAAAGGACCAACGACTTTGGAAAACATTGCAGTTTACAGAGTGGGCCACTTCTATTGCTCCAGTTCCCCCAATCTCTCTGTTCACACATTGTTAAAGAGAGAAGAGGTGGGATTTATCATCACAGATTATGAACTGGTGTCTGTACATTTGATAAATACTGTTTTTTGTAATTTTTGTACTTTGCACATTCTATGTTTTCGTCATACAAAAGAATTTAGAACCTTTTCTACGCACAGGTTGATACCAAAAAAAAGGCCCCGGGAGGTCCGTGTGTGATGAAAGCCCAACCTGCTGGTGGAAACACAGAACTACATAAAGCGATTACATTGAACGTATAACTCATAGGCTTTGCAAAAGAAAAACTTTAAAAAATAAAATGATATATGAATAGTGCAAATTAGCTTAGGATGCCATTAAAGGTTTTGTATGACAACAGTTTCCTTTTTGAAAAATTACAAATTAGTCACACATTCAAGCACCATCTACTTTCCACCAGAAGATGGCAGCAGTGAGAGAAGAGAGAGTGACCGTTTGCTCTTCTCACCTACAGCAGGTCAACAAAATGACAAGTTGTGTTTAGGTTTTCACAAAACGCCGAACTCTCCAAGAGAATATATGATTATGCTCAAAAGTATTTCTACTCTACCTTCATCATCTTGTCCATCTGGTGGAGGTGATGGTAGGGTTGGCATGTTCACAGTCATCTAGAGTCAAAGTTTCCTCAAGAAGTAAATACAGTTTTTTTAGGTGTGTGCATGTTGATTTCTCCTCTTCCTGTGTGAAGCGTATGTTATTATGTTTCATGCAGAGTCAAAGCAAAACTCGCCGCAGTTTCATGCATACACAGCGAGGAAGATTTCCACTTTGAGCCTAAAATAAACCACTGACGAACCAATCAGCTTCGAGGTAGTCCCCTCCTTGCTTCACCGCCCCTTTCCATTTGACAATTTAAGATTAAAATAAATCATCTCGAATTAGGGCTGTCTCAAACGAATTCACTCCAAAATGCAGCTCATAGTCTGTGTTGCTCTCTTGCTCTCAGTCGGACGTAAGTACAAATTCTCTCGTCTATTCAAAGTGTCACGTCTGGATGTTCGTCCTATGGTCACTGTTTTGCATTTGGCTTGTTTTTCAGGATGCACGAGTCATTTTTCCCCAAAGATTGTCGACGCTGGAGAAGATGTGACTCTGACATGCAGAATTCAGAACTCAAGCATAGGACAATTATTCTGGATGAGATTTGCTCCTCCAAATTTCCCTGAAATCGTAGGATCCACTTACTTATTTTCCAGTGTCGCAAGTTTTTGTAATCCGCATTTCACATTTCAAAAAGACTCAGAGACGTTTAATCTCCGGATGCAGAGAGCGGTGTTGAACGACACTGCATATTACGTCTGCATTCAATTTGTTGACGTCAAGACAAAGATTTTAAATGCAACTTTTCTTCAAGTCAAAGGTAAATGGAGACATGATTCCATCATCTTGTATAATTACAATTAAGAATACAGTAGCATTTTATTCCATAAGATTTGATATCGGCTGGAATATAAACTTCACATTCCTCCCAATGTTTGCCTTCATTTCCCAGAATCAAAACCTGACATCAGTGTAAGCGTGCGGCCCTCAGAGAAGCACAGAGTGTTCTGGTTCAAAGCCGGGCTAAATGGATCTCCTGCCAGCCTCCTCTACACTGAGGGAAGCAGTGGCGATGAATGTGAGCAAACTGCCGAAGATCCTTCCCTCCAAAGGTGCGTCTACAACTTCTCCGGGGACGTCGGATCCTCGGACGCCGGATCTCTACACTGCGCTGTGGCCACATGTGGGGAGATTCTGTTTGGAAATGGAGCAAAAGCACGCAGTGACGGTGAGTGCAGAGTTCAGAGTTGAGAGTCTGAAAGTTTCCACCTTCACCTGATTAAAGTACTGATTATTGTTTCTGCTGATTTCTTATTTCTGCAGATGAATGTCTGAAGGCAATGATCGCTCTGCTCGTCTCCTGCAGTGCTTTAGTTGTAAGTCTCATCATTAACGCTCTGCTGGTTTACACCATCAAGAAACAAAGGTGTGAACATGACGGTGTCACTGCAACAACCGCCGATGAACAGCAAAGTCAGACGGTACGGGACTCACACACACGATCCTTTGTTCACCTTTTCCCATGATTTGATGATCCATCTTTTTTTTCTCCTCCCAGCTGAGACCTGAGGAGTCACTGGTTTATTCGGAGCCAGAATGCAGCAGGAGGAAAGCTGGCAGGCCGGCCAGGAGGGCGGCAAAGGAGGTGGTGGGAGACACCATCTACAGCGACGTCAGGGTCTTGTGATGGGACTGACGAGTTCACAAACTCCAACTGAGATGAAGAGACGGATACTTTCCGGGCCGGCGCTCCTGAATGAAGAGTGAAGTTCATCCCGCACCCTGCAATAATGTAAATTACAAAATATATATTTATATTGATGTTGAAAGCCACCATAAAATCAGAAAATATGTGTGTGAAAATTTGAGTCATACTTTTTGAATTATATTTTTACTGGGACAGCTAAAATATTTTCTGAACTAATTACATTAAAAAAATTAAAATACCTCTGTTGAAAAAAGAGGTAAAGTCCTACAAAATAAAAATGCTTTATATCATTTCATTTTTTTGAGGACAGAACTTGGATACAACTAGTTTTGATTATTAACCAAAAAGTATCTAACAACTGCCAAACAACCTAAATCAACTTAAAAGTAAAATATATATTTTATAAATAGATAACGCTTTATAACGCTGCAACAGTGTGACAGTTTGCTAGCAGTAATTTCTGCAGACAGAAGCCTTTATTGCAATATACTTACTTGTCTGTGAATATATTCTAGTACATTTTTCTTGATGTTTTTCTAGCATTTTTCTTGTGTGTTTTATCTGAGCTTTCATTTGAAAATATTCATTTTTTAAACTAATTTACATTTCAATCAGATTCCGTTTCATTTATGATGCTGTTCTAAAAGACAGACTGAAAGACCAGTCACATCTTGTCTTATACGGCAAATACATTTGATTACATGAATGTGTTGGGCAAAAATTTTCTATTGCATCTTACCCTCTCCTTAAAGCTTCAGATAATTTAGAAATACCCTCAGCAACACTTATATACAAATTATTTTTTTTGTAATCAGTCGGTGGACATAAAGAGTGGAGATTTGAATAAAACATTTTTTGCAAATTTTTTTCAGTTTCTTTTTTCCTGTGATGTATCCTGATGCCTCTGAAATAAACTCATGAACAATCACTTATATTGCTGTTAGTGTTAGCACAACTATAACAAATCCAAACCACATGTGAGTGCGAGCAAACTCGTTACATAACTACATTTCAGTTGCGCGTGAAAGCCGAATGATATAACACCAATCTCACAAAAATGGTTGAAAGTATCTTTCTCAAACAGTCATATATGTGAGAAAATAAATCAGTTTTGCACACAGGCCACAAAAACCTCCGAAGTCACACAATTTCGAAATATACACACACAGGGTTTAAGATTTGCTCTCAGCACTTGCCATATGTGTGTAAAAATATGTTTTGATGAGTTAAATAATAAGGTCACTCTATAGTCTACACTTATTGGCAGGCTACTGAAAAATGCAGACTGCTATATAATTGCTTTTGCATTTCGAATTTCAGATTTGTCCCTCGCTGTCCAACGTCATTCGACATTCATCAGACAGAAGAAGAAGAAACATTTAGAGGCAAGAAGCTTGATTTATATGACATTACTCATGTCGTTCCTTACAAAAAAAAAAAAAAAAGAGTGGGCCGTTAGCAATAATCTCTATGCTGTTCAGTGTTTCCAGAAAATGTCTAGTTGATGTCATGATTATGAACAGTTCAGTGGCCTGTAACAAGATATTTTGGCCAGTTGCATTTTTTGAGATGATTTTGGTCCATCAAAAGTGATTTCTAACGGTGCTTTTCATAGTTGTCTGTATTTTACTACAGCGAGATTAAGGAGGACGGCTGCACCAACTCTGCTGTCGTCTTTAGCTGTTGGAGAGATGCAGAAATAGAGATAAAACTGAATAATGACATCTAGTGTTCACAGATTTATTAAACCTATGACCTACTTGACCCTTTTACATCTGTGCTGTTTCCCACCTAGCAGGCGCAGCTTCCCCTCACACACCAACCACACCGCCAGCACCCATAAACAACTCGGACAAAAGCCATTGCATCTAGTTCCACTGGTTTCACAACAGCGCGTGAAAGCATCTGGTGTGTGACGGGTAAATAAGATGCCAAGCAGCCACTCTGGCAGACGAAAGCTGTGGTGTCTTTCTGACCAGCCAGCAAAGGCGTTTACGCTCAAACAGGAAGTGCCGCTGCAGCCGCCTCAGAACATATGAGCTCTGTTAGATGTTCCAAATTGAGTCTAGAGGTGGGCTAAAACTTTCGATACAAGTGGAGAGAAAAAAACTTTGGGGGTTTTCCTCATGACGTACAGACCATCTGAGGGTTTGCTGTCATTCACAACCAACGTCCTCATTTATGACTACAAGACAGCGATGAGTGTGCGACACTGGTTCTCTGCTGTTCTGTGGAGCGTTGACACAGAAGTCATTGGTGTTTTTTGCTCCTCCAGGTAAAAAGTAGTGAAGAATTTTATGGTTTTAGTGAGTCTATTGTTTGCACATCACATCAATACAGGGAAGTTGAAACGTCCAATTTCAGTTCTACGCTGTTCACACTCAAGATGGGAGACATGCACAATGAGCAGTGACATCGCTACTCAAATCAAACACCCCCGGTGTTTGATTTTAAACTTCAATAATGTAAATACATGGATATCAAATGTGGGAAATCACAAACAACCGGGGAACTAAATTTCATACTTCTACATCTCAATGCAATATATAATGTAGACTTATCATTGGCACTATACTGCTTCATTAGAGAGCTAAATCTGAGCAGCGCTGTATTTCACATGCAACAATAAGGAAAAATGACAACAAATCTAAGACATGAGAAATGACAATAGTGCCCTCATGGTTTTCAATAAGACCTACAATCTCTGACACCCTGTGTGCTGGGTGACAAGCCGACAAGCCACATTTGAAAAGGAAGAGTGATAACTTGATTTACAGTTTAGACCA
Source organism: Mullus surmuletus (assembly GCA_903171835.1). Taxonomy (NCBI): domain Eukaryota; kingdom Metazoa; phylum Chordata; class Actinopteri; order Syngnathiformes; family Mullidae; genus Mullus; species Mullus surmuletus. Next base: position 26,131 of record CAESWR010000078.1, on the reverse strand, counting down.
ATGAGATGGAGGCCAGATATCATCTATAAGTATAAATAAAGATGTGGCCTTGTGTGATTTAAGATTAGAAATTCCTGTTGCAGTTGAAAAGTCTTTGGTTTTGATCAACGTATTTCCACTCTATTCAAAGACGAACGACATAAATGTCCAATCAGATCGCTCTGATGTTGGTCCCGCCCAATTGCTATGATTATATTTAAGCAGATGGTCTTACAATGCTGCAGCATTCCACTGCTGTCAGAGCTGGTAGAAGAAGAAAATGCTGATCATTCTTCAGATACTCCTCATGCTCACAATCGGACGTAAGTACATGAAGAGTTTAGATTTCCTGCAAATGTGTTGTTGTCTTCATTCACTGAGGAGACGCATTCATGTGAATGTTCTTAATCTGTGTTTGTTTTCGTCAGGATGCACCGATGGTCCCATCTTTGAAACAAAGACGGTCGCTGTTGGACAAGATGTCAAGCTGACGTGTCCCCGTGATAAAGAGCTGCCCCAGAAGATGTTATTTTGGATCAAACTGGTTTCTGGAAACTTTCCTGAAATTTTAAGTCAATCATTTACCTTGGACTCTCCTAAAGTTTCTCATTATGGTGATCGCATTGCAGCAAAACAGGAGCCTGGAACTTTTGTTCTGTTTATCACAGAATCACAGTTAAATGACACTTCAGTCTACTACTGCGTGCAAGTGGGAACTACAATGAAATACCTGCAAGGGACTTTTTTGGCAGTCAAAGGTAAATACGGCAACAGAAGACTATAAAGCTATGTAGTTTCTTACAGTGGTGTGACATGTTTAATTCTACATATAAGACAGAGACAGCAACATATGTTTTCATATTGCGTCCTCATCAGCGTGAGTAAAACATCTCCACTGATTCTCTCGGACCAGAATCTGATGTCACTGCCATCACCAGAGTCTCTCCATCTGATCCAGTCCTTCCAGAAGATGTTGTGAATTTCCAGTGTTCTGTCCTCTCTGCTGCCAAGAAGACAACATGTGGAGAGGAGCACAAACTGTACTGGTTCAAGACTGGACCAGCTGACGCTCATCCCAGTCCAGTCTTTGCATCTGAAAGCAGCACTGGTGAATGCAGCGAGAGTGGTGGGGGTCCGTCTCAGCAGGAATGTATCTACAGCTTCTCTAAGAGCGTCGCCTCCTTTGATGCTGGAGATTACCTCTGTGCCGTGGCCACGTGTGGACTGATTGTCTTTGGACAGCCAGAAAAACTCTTTATTCAAGGTAAATATGTTGATTTAAATAGAAGAGTGCATATATTTGGACAAGTTTAAACATATTTTACTTAACTGCATCATGTTTTGTTCAATGAGTGAATAAAACTATGTTTGGAGGATAATCAGGAGATTTTCCCTTTATAGTCATACTCAGTCCTGATTATGATCAAATAAATGCTTTTATTTATGAAATTACAAACTTTAATTTAATGAATAACTAAAAATCTCTACTATTTGTTGATTTTCCATTCTCAGAAGGCTCCACGTGGCCCTTTAGTGACTTAAAGACGGCCAATGTCACCCTCCTTGTGATGTTCCCCATCATGGCTGTAACTCTGGTTGTCACAGCCGTTCTCGTCGGGGCCCTCAAGACAAAATCCTGTGATTGTTGCATCGGTAAAGTGACTCGTTGCCGCCATCAGCTCCTGCACACATTTACAAACAATGCTACACTTATTTACTCTCATCTGCTGTTTCTCCTCCATCCAGCTGCTGTTTCAGTCCCACCGAGTGTCTGCAACAAAAAGAAGCAGGTGAGGAATTTAAAAGGTGAATTTGCTCCATCAAAAGTGATGCATTTCTAACGCTGATTCTCACGGTTCTCCCTCCTCTTCCTCAGAGAGATGAGGACGGCTGCACCAACACCGCCGTCCTCTTTACCATGATGAAAGGTGACGGTGGACGAGCAAGAGACGCAGTGGAGAGACGGAGGATCCACTATGCTATCAAGGCTTTTGGCTTCAACTAACGAGGCAGTCTTTTTTTGTTTATGTTAAAGCTATATTTGACGTCAAGGAACATAAAATGGCCGTGAACTGAAGACATTTAACGTTTTTCTCTCATTCATATCATTGTCTGTCCCAGCTGTAAAGTTCAATGATGATGTTCGAATGGTTAATCTGGATTATTGAAATGCACCCGTGGTAAAGAACAAATGGAAGAGGTGACTAAGAAATCATGACTGGAAATTAAAAGTAGTTGTCTTAAAATGTTCACTTTTAGAAAGATGAGCCAAATTTGGACAAATCAAGCTGTTGCCCTGACGATGGCGCTAAAGTAAAGGTCATAATATCATCCAAACTCTCACTTTGATGTCTCAGCCTCAGAACTGCAGCTGATCACCTCTGTTGCTGATGGAGAGATGCAGAGTCACAGAGAAAACTGACCAGAAGAATAATGACCTCATGTGTTCACAGAGTTTCTGTATCGCTTAAGCCATCTTTGTCAATCTTTGTTCTCTGTTCCTTTTTTTATTAAAACTATGAGCCACATTACTTTCAGTCTTTTTCATCAAAGTTTGATGTGTTTTCAGTGTCCACCTGCTGTTCCAATTAGCCACACACACCAGCGACACCACTCGTCATGAACAGCTCATATGAATCCACAAAGGTCGTCTCGTTTGGTTTCACATCAGTGCGTGAAAGCATCTCGTGTGTGACATCTGAATAACATGCCACAAAGCCACTCTGGCAGACGAAAGCTGTGGTGGCTTTCTGACCAGCTACCAAAGATGTTTACGATAAGACAGGAAGTGTCGCTGTAGCAGCATCAGAACATGTGAGCTCCATTAGAGGTTCCATATTGAGTCACATAGTTCTTCTTTCAGGGCTAAAACCTTCAATATCAGTGGAGAAAAACACGAATATTTGACTCTAATCAAATTTATTAGACTCAGAATCGTCTGTCAGTCACAATCAACATCCACATTCATAAATACTACATAGAGATGAGTGTGTGACAGTGATGTGCTAACAATGCCCAAATATCAAATATTGGAAATTATAAAAAGGGAAAACTAATTCCATAGATCAGCATCTCTACATATCCTCACTGTACTGCTATAATGTGTATTATACTGCTACATTATACAACAAAATCTGAAGAAGACTTTGATTCGCTTGCAACAATTTCAAATGCAAATAAATAGATTCATAGTGGGAATATGGCCACAGAAGGAGTTGCTCGAAATCATCTAATCCCAAAGTTGACATTATCACACTGAAAATGATCAAAGACAGGTTTTGATCATCTGATCACCAAATGACGACCTGTCAAACCTGCCGTCCTTGCTGACCAGTTGCAGCAGCGCCCCTGTGTTACAAAAAGTGAACTGCATGTCAGTGACTGTGAGTGCTGAGAGGCGTAATGACAAGCCTCCAGAGAAGCAGGTCAATATTCTTTGGATAGAATTTTCTTTGAGTAACAAACTTTGCTCCTGTAAACTGTGTGTCTGTACACAACTAAATAGATATAATAAGGAATAGAATAAAAGGGTAGAGTCATGAACAGTGACCGGAAGCAGTTCTGGACCAATCAGAGGGAAGCCAGATATCCTCAACAGAATATAGGTTATATTATGGTGTGGTCCCACAGTGAGGGGAGATGACAAGACTGCTGCTGTTGGAAAGTTTTGGTCAATTTATTTCCACTAGGGTCCAACAGTTCAACACCAGCTGGTAAACGTCCAATCAGATTGCTCTGATGTTGGTCCCGCCCAATTGATATGATTATATTTAAGCAGACGGTCTTACGATGCTGCAGACTTCCACTGCTGTCTGAGCTGGTAAAAGAAGAAAATGCTGATCATTCTTCAGATCCTCCTCACGCTCACAATCGGACGTAAGTACATGAAGAGTTTAGATTTCCTGCAAATGTGTTGTTGTCTTCATTCATAGAGGAGACGAATTCATGTGAATGTTCTTAATCTGTGTTTTTTATCATCAGGATGCACCGATGGTCCCATCTTTGAAGCAAAGACGGTTGCTGTTGAACAAGAAGTCCAGCTGACGTGTCCTCGTGACAGTAATGTGGACGAGAAATTATTTTGGATCAAACTGGTTTCTGGAAACTTTCCTGAAATTCTAGCTGGAACAATAACCCTGGACTATAAACATGATGTTAAATATGACGATCACATCACAGCGAAACAGGGGTCTGGAACGTTTGTTCTGCACATCAGAAAAACACAGTTGAGTGACACTGCGGTCTACTACTGTGTGCAAGTGGACAAGAGGATGACATTTCTGAGAGGAACGTTCTTGAGAATCAAAGGTGAATACAAAAGTTACATAAATACATACATAAAGTTAGATGATTTCTTACAGTGATTCGACATGTTTTCATCTAAACTTACTTCAGTATTATTCATATTGCGTCCTCATCAGCGTGACTAAAACATCCCCACTGATTCTCTCAGGACCAGAATCTGATGTCACTGCCATCACCAGAGTCTCTCCATCTGATCCAGTTAATCCAGAAGATGCTGTGAATTCCCAGTGTTCTGTCCTCTCTGCTGCCAAGAACACAACATGTGGAGAGGAGCACAAACTGTACTGGTTCAGGACTGGACCAGCTGACGCTCATCCCAGTCCAGTCTTTGCATCTGAAAGCAGCACTGGTGAATGCAGCGAGAGTGGTGGGGGTTCGTCTCAGCAGGAATGTGTCTACAGTTTCTCAAAGAGCATCAACTCCTCTGATGCTGGGGATTACCTCTGTGCCGTGGCCACGTGTGGAGTGATCGTCTTTGGGAAGCCAGAAAAACTCAATACTCAAGGTAAATGTGATTTTTATTCACTTTGATATAAACCTATTTGTACTTGTTCAGTCAATGCATTTAGTTCATGCATTGAAACTGATTTGGTCTGCATGGGGAAGTAGTTTTAATTCAACATCTTCTCCAGTTGTCAGTATCGGGGAGCTACAGAGGGCAAACACAATCATCTATTTCCTGTCTGCTGCTTTGGCCATCAGTCTGATTGGGGCGGCTTACCTGATTTTTAAGCTCAAGAAAAAATGTTGTGAAGGTAAGAATAATTACTCAAACATGAATCTATTACTTTATGGTGAAATGATAATTATTGTTATTCTAAATATAATTTATTTTGTAGCTGCTCTGCAAACACAAGCTGAAACCAGCGGAGGTTTTCAGCAGGTAAGTAACTTGAGGATCCAATGAAACAAGATAAGTAATATTGGTCTTCTTCACCTTCTTATATTGTCACGTGTAATTTGTGTCCCCAGCCAGATGAGAATTCTCTGGTTTATTCGGCACCAATCATTATCAAGAAGAAAACCGGAAAAGCAGACGGACGGCGAGCAAAGGCTGCGGAGGAAAACAGCGTCTACGCTGACGTCCTTTGCAGATGAAATAATATGATGCCACAAAATTGCTACTTTTTCAAATTTCATCCCTGCCATGGAGTTATTTTTTCTTTTCTTTTTTTTAAAGATGACTAATTAGAAAACTATTGAAAGAGTTTCCTATTTGATAAATAACTTAAAGAAGCAACATCAGAATGGACATTATCTTGTGTAAGCAGGTGTTGCATTTAATATACATAATACTAATTGTAATTTTAAGATACATATAGTTTGCTGCTTTTTTTAGGAATTGAATCTTTAGGGGTTTGCTGAATGATATCAACATTAACCAAGATTAAAAATTGTCGATACTTGTCTACTTGTTTTTTCTTTTATTATTCACATACAGTCTAACACTCTCAATATTTCCTCTCAGCCGTGATAATGAACTGGTTTTGTCTCAGGACTTTGGTTCACAAAGGCCGATCTGTGAAGTCCTCTACATGAGTTTAAGAAATGGAATTACCAGCAAAGATATGAAACTCAATTACACTGAATGTGAAATCAATGTTCAGTTTTTTGGACGTGCATTGGAGTAAAACCTGCACACCACAGCTTCATGTATCATACTGACAGTAAGTGTGGGGCCATGGGGCAGGATTTTCTCTGGCAATGTTTGTTATATTGTTTTTTTTTGTAATGTCGTTTGCACAGTCATATGTAGTGACACACTTCTGATGTGGTCTGACGAGATCACTGAACTCTGAGGATTTTCTCACAGAGTAAAGACCATCAGAGTCGACTGATGGAGAAGATGTGACTCTGACATGCAGAGGTCAGAACCCAAGCCAAGGACTATTGTTCAGGATGAGATTTGCTCCTCCAAATTTCCTTGACATTGCAGGATCCACATACCCATTTTCCAGTGGCACATTTTCTAGTAATCCGCGTTTCACATTTCAAAAAGACTCAGAGACTTTTAGTCTCCGGATGCAGAGACTCTGCACTGCATATTACATCTGCATTCAAATTGTTGAAGTCAAGACAATGATTTTAATTTTAAATGCAATTTTTCTTCAAGACAAAGGTAAATAAAGATATGATTCGGAAAATATAACTACAATTTAGGAATACAGTAGCATTTCATTCCATAACATTTGATACATACTGGAATATAAACTTCACATTCCCACCAATTGATGTTTGCCTTCATTTCCCAGAATCAGAGCCTGACATCAGTGTAAGCGTGCGGCCCCCTGGCTCCGACACTCAGAAAGTGTCCAGTGTTCCGTCTCTGACTCTTGAAGTGAAAGGTGTGCACCTAATTAATAAAGACATCAATAAAATGATTATCTATGTTAAGAGGGGAATCAGGAGATTTGCACTTTATATTGATGCTAAGTCCTGATTATAATCAAATAAATGCTTTTATCTATGAAATTACAGACTTTGATTTTTACAAATAAACCTCTACTATCTGTCCCTTTTCCTGCCTCAGAAGGCTCCACGTGGCCCTTTAGTGACTTAAAGCCAATGTCAACCTGCTTGTGATGTTCCTTGTCGAGGCTGTAACTCTGGTTGTCACTCCTGCACACATTTACAAACAATGCTACACTTATTAACTCTCATCTGCTGTTTCTCCTCCGTCCAGCTGCTGTTTCAGTCCCACCGAGTGTCTGCAATTCAAAGAAGCAGGTGAGGAATTTAAACGGTGAATTTGCTCCATCAAAAGTGATGCATTTCTAACGCTGATTCTCACGGTTCTCCCTCCTCTTCCTCAGAGAGATGAGGACGGCTGCACCAACACCGCCGTCCTCTTTACCATGATGAAAGGTGATGGTGGACGAGGAAGAGACGCAGTGGAGAGACGGAGGATCCACTATGCTATCAAGGCTTTTGGCTTCGACTAGCAAGCCGGACTCTTTTTGTTTAAGTTAAAGCTATATTTCACGTAAAGAGAAATAAATTTGAACATTTACCAGTTTGGCTCTCATTCACAGTGTTGTCTGTCACGACTCTAAAGTGAAAATCAGAATATCACCCAAACTCTCATTCTATCGTCGCTGACATCAGAACTGCAGCTGATCACCTCTGTTGCTGATGGAGAGATGCAGAGTCAGAGAGGAAAGTGACCAAAAGAATAAGGACCTTCTGTGTTCACACTGTTTCTGTATCACCTGAGCCATCTTTGTCAATCTTTGTTCTCTTTTGCTTTTTTATTAAAACTATGACCTGCTTAACTTTGAGTCTTTTTGAGTCTGATGTGTTTTCAGTGTCAGACTGCTTTTCTGATTAGAATGTTTCACACCTATGTGGCGTGGCTTCCTGAGCCACACACACCAGCGACATCACCAGCCATGAGCAGCTCATAAGAGTCCACAAAGGCCCACATATTCGGTTTCACATCAGTGCGTGAAAGCATGTCGTGTGTATGGCGGTAGAATAACGTGTCACGCAGCCACTCTGGCAGACGAAAGCTGTGGTGGCTTTCTGACCAGCTACCAAAGGTGTTTACGCCCAGACAGGAAGTGTCGCTGTAGCAGCATCAGAACAAGTGAGCTCCATTAGAGGTTCCATTTGAGTCACATAGTTCTTCTTTCAGGGCTAAACCTTCAATATCAGTGGAGAAAAAAACGAATATTTGACTCTCATCATATTGATTAGACTCGGGATCGGCTGTCAGTCACAATCAACATTCACATTCATAAATACTACACAGAGATGAGTGTGTGACAGTGATGTGCTAACAATGCCCAAATATAAAATATTGGAAATTATAAAAAGGGAAAACTAATTCCATACATCAGCATCTCTACATATCCTCACTGTACTGCTATAATGCGTATTATACTGCTACATTGTACAATTAAATCTGAAGAAGACTGTGATTTGCTTGCAACAATTTAAGGAACAATAATTTCAGATGCAAACAAATAAATTCATAGTGGGAATATGGCCATAGAAGGAGTTCCTCGCAATAATCTAATCCCAGAGTTGACATTTTCACACTGAAAATTATCAAAGACAGGTTTTGATCATCTGAGCCCAATGACAACATGTCAAACCTGCCGTCCTTGCTGACCAGTTTCAGCAGCGCCCCTGTGTTTCAAAAAGGGAACTGCATGTCAGTGACTGTGAGTGCTGAGAGGCGTAATGACAAGCCTCCAGAGAAGCAGGTCAATATTCTTTGGATAGAATTTTCTTTGAGCAACAAACTTTGCTCCTGTAAGCTGTGTGTCTGTGCACAACTAAATAGATATAATAAAAAATAGAATAAAAGGGTAGACTCATGAACAGTGACCGGAAGCAGTTCTGGACCAATCAGAGGGAAGCCAGATATCCTCACCAGAATATAGGTTATATTATGGTGTGGTCCCACAGTGAGGGGAGATGACAAGACTGCTGCTGTTGGAAAGTTTTTTGGTCAACGTATTTCCGCTGGGGTCCAACTGCTCAACGCCAGCCTGATAAACGGCCAATCACATCGCTGTGATATTGGTCCCGCCCAATAGATAGGCTTACATTAAGCAGATGTTCTTATGCTCCAGACTTCCACTGCTGTCTGAACTGGTAAAAGAAGAAAATGCTGATCATTCTTCAGATACTCCTCACGCTCACAATCGGACGTAAGTACATGAAGAGTTTAGATTTCCTGCAAATATGTTGTTGTCTTCATTCACTGAGGAGACACATTCATGTGAATGTTCTTGTGTTTTTTATCATCAGGATGCACCGATGGTCCCATCTTTGAAGCAAAGACGGTTGATATTGGACAAGATGTCAAGCTGACGTGTCCTCGTGACAATAAAGTGGACGAGAAATTATTTTGGATCAAACTGGTTTCTGGAAACTTTCCTGAAATTGTAGGCGGAACAATAACCCTGGACTATAAATATGATGTTAAATATGACGATCACATCACAGCGAAACAGGGGCCTGGAACGTTTGTTCTGCACATCAGAAAAACACAGTTGAGTGACACTGCAGTCTACTACTGTGTGGGAGTGGGAAATGAGATGACATTTCTGAGAGGAACGTTCTTGAGGATCAAAGGTGAATACAGCTCAAAAATTAAAAAGTTAGAAGATTTCTTACAGTGATTCAACATGTTTTCATCTAAACTTACTTCAGTTTTTTTCATATTGCGTCCTCATCAGCGTGACTAAAACATCATCACTGATTCTCTCAGGACCAGAATCTGATGTCACTGCCATCACCAGAGTCTCTCCATCTGATCCAGTCCTTCCAGAAGATGTTGTGAATTTCCAGTGTTCTGTCCTCTCTGCTGCCAAGAACACAACATGTGGAGAGGAGAACAAACTGTACTGGTTCAAGACTGGACCAGCTGACGCTCATCCCAGTCTAGTCTTTGCATCTGAAAGCAGCACTGGTGAATGCAGCGAGAGTGGTGGGGGTCCGTCTCAGCAGGAATGTGTCTACAGTTTCTCTAAGAGCGTCGCCTCCTCTGATGCTGGAGATTACCTCTGTGCCGTGGCCACGTGTGGACTGATTGTCTTTGGACAGCCAGAAAAACTCAATATTCAAGGTAAATGTGTTGAGTTCAATGGAAATGTTTGGAAATGTTTGTTTTAGACATATTTTAGCCTAACTGCATCATGTTTTGTTCAATGAGTGAATAAAACTATGTTTGGAGGATAATCAGGAGATTTTCCCTTTATAGTCATACTCAGTCCTGATTATGATCAAATAAATGCTTTTTTTTATAAAATTACAAACATTAATTTAATAAATAACTAAAAATCTCTACTATTTGTCCCTTTTCCATTCTCAGAAGGCTCCAAGTGGCCCTTTAGTGACTTAAAGACGGCCAATGTCACCCTGCTTGTGATGTTCCCTGTCATGGCTGTAACTCTGGTTGTCACAGCCGTTCTCGTCGGGGCCCTCAAGACAAAATCTTGTGATTGTTGCATCGGTAAAGTGACTCGTTGCCGCCATCAGCTCCCGCACACATTTACAAACAACGCTACACTAATTAACTCTCATCTGCTGTTTCTCCTCCGTCCAGCTGCTGTTTCAGTCCCACCGAGTGTCTGCAACAAAAAGAAGCAGGTGAGGAATTTAAAAGGTGAATTTGCTCCATCAAAAGTGATGCATTTCTAACGCTGATTCTCACGGTTCTCCCTCCTCTTCCTCAGAGAGATGAGGACGGCTGCACCAACACCGCCGTCCTCTTTACCATGATGAAAGGTGATGGTGGACGAGCAAGAGACGCAGTGGAGAGACGGAGGATCCACTATGCTATCAAGGCTTTTGGCTTCGACTAGCGAGCCAGACTCTTTTTGTTGAAGTTAAAGCTATGTTTCACGTCAAGGAGCATAAATTGGCCGTGAATCGAAGACATTTTACATTTTTCTCTCATTCATATCATTGTCTGTCCTAGCTGTAAAGTTCAATGATGATGTTCGAATGGTAAATCTGGATTATCGAAAATGCACACGTGGTAAAGAACAAATGGAAGAGGTGACTAAGAAATCAAGACTGGAAATTAAAAGTTGTTGTCTTAAAATGTTCACTTTTAGAAAGATGAGCCAAATTTGGACAAATCAAGCTGTTGCCCTGACAATGACGTAATCATAACAAAGTCATAATATCACCCAAACTCTCGCTCTGACATCTTTAACTCAGAACTGCAGCTGATCACCTCTGTTGCTGATGGAGAGATGCAGAGTCACAGAGAAAACTGACCAGAAGAATAATGACCTCATGTTTTCACAGAGTTTCTGTATCACTTGAGCCATATTTGTCAATTTTGTTCTCTGTTGCTTTTTATATTAAAACTATGAGCCGCATTACTTTCAGTCTTCTTCATCAAAGTCTGATGTGTTTTCAGTGTCCACCTGCTGTTCGAATTAGCCACACACACCAGCGACACCACTCGTCATGAACAGCTCATAAGAATCCACAAAGGTCGTCTCGTTTGGTTTCACATCAGTGCGTGAAAGCATCTCGTGTGTGACATCTGAATAACATGCCACAAAGCCACTCTGGCAGAGGAAAGCTGTGGTGGCTTTCTGACCAGCTACCAAAGGTGTTTACGCCCAGACAGGAAGTGTCGCTGTAGCAGCATCAGAACATGTGAGCTCCATTAGAGGTTCCATATTGAGTTACATAGTTCTTCTTTCAGGGCTAAAACCTTAAATATCAATGGAGAAAAACACGAATATCTGACTCTAATCAAATTTATTAGACTCAGGATCGGCTGTCAGTCACAATCATCATCCACATTCATAAATACTACACAGAGATGAGTGTGCGACAGTGATGTGCTAACAATGCCAATTATCAAATGTTAGAAATTATAAAAAAAGGGAAAACTAATTCCATGAATCAGCATTTCTACATATCCTCACTGTACTGCTATAATGTGTATTATACTGCTATATTATACAACTAAATCTGAAGAAGACCGTGATTCGCTTGCAACAATTTAAGGAACAATAATTTCAAATGCAAACAAGAAGGAGAAGGAGAAGAAGGAGTTCCTCGCAATCATCTAATCCCAAAGTCGACATTATCACATTGAAAATTATCAAAGACAGGTTTTGATCATCTGGGCCCTATGACGACCTGTCAAACCTGCCATCCTTGCTGACCAGTTGCAGCAGCGCCCCTGTGTTACAAAAAGGGAACTGCATGTCAGTGACTGTGAGTGCTGAGAGGCGTAATGACAAGCCTCCAGAGAAGCAGGTCAATGTACTTTGGATAGAATTTTCTTTGAGCAACAAACTTTGCTCCTGTAAGCTGTGTGTCTGTGAATAACTAAATAGATACAATAAAATATAGAATAAAAGGGTAGACTCATGAACAGTGACCGGAAGCAGTTCTGGACCAATCAGAGGGAAGCCAGATATCCTCACCAGAATATAGGTTATATTATGGTGTGGTCCCACAGTGAGGGGAGATGACAAGACTGCTGCTGTTGGAAAGTTTTTGGGTCAACGTATTTCCGCTGGGGTCCAACAGTTCAACGCCAGCCTGATAAATAGCCAATCACATCGCTGTGATATTGGTCCCGCCCAATAGATAGGCTTACATTAAGCAGATGTTCTTATGCTCCAGACTTCCACTGCTGTCTGAGCTGGTAAAAGAAGAAAATGCTGATCATTCTTCAGATACTCCTCATGCTCACAATCGGACGTAAGTACATGAAGAGTTTAGATTTCCTGCAAATGTGTTGTTGTCTTCATTCACTGAGGAGACGCATTCATGGTAATGTTCTTAGTCTGTGTTTTTTATCATCAGGATGCACCGATGGTCCCATCTTCGAAGCAAAGACGGTTGCTATTGGACAAGATGTCAAGCTGACGTGTCCTCGTAACATTTCTGTATCCGGGAAACTATTTTGGATCAAACTTGTTTCTGGAAACTTTCCTGAAATTTTGAGTGAAACAATAGCCCTGGACTATGATAAAAAGGTTTTGAGTCATGATCGCATTACAGCGAAACAGGAGCCTGGAATATATGTTCTTCACATACGAAAAACACAGTTGAGAGACACTGCAGTCTACTACTGTGTGCAAGTGGACAGAAAGATGACATTTCTGAGAGGAACGTTCTTGAGAATCAAAGGTGAATACAGCTCAAAAAGTTATGTGATTTCTTAAAGTGATTCGTCATGTTTTCATCTAAACTTACTTCAGTATTTTTCATATTGCGTCCTCATCAACGTGACTAAAACATCCCCACTGATTCTCTCAGGACCAGAATCTGATGTCATTGCCATCACCAGAGTCTCTCCATCTGATCCAGTCCTTCCAGAAGATGTTGTGAATTTCCAGTGTATTGTCTTCTCTGCTGCCAAGAAGACAACATGTGGAGAGGAGCACAAACTGTACTGGTTCAAGACCGGACCAGCTGACGCTCATCCCAGTCCAGTCTTTGCGTCTGAAAGCAGCACTGGTGAATGCAGCGAGAGTGGTGGGGGTCCGTCTCAGCAGGACTGTGTCTACAGTTTCTCTAAGAGCGTCGCCTCCTCTGATGCTGGAGATTACCTCTGTGCCGTGGCCACGTGTGGACTGATTGTCTTTGGACAGCCAGAAAAACTCAATATTCAAGGTAAATGTGTTGAATTCAATGGAAATATCTGGAAACGTTTGATTTAGACATATTTTATCTAACTGCATCATGTTTTGTTCAATGAGTGAATAAAACTATGTTTGGAGGATAATCAGGAGATTTTCCCTTTATAGTCATACTCAGTCCTCATTATGATCAAATAAATGTTTTAATTTATGAAATTACAAACTTTAATTTCAATAAATAACTAAAAACCTCTACTATCTGTCCCTTTTCCATTCTCAGAAGGCCCCACGTGGCCCTTTAGTGACTTAAAGACGGCCAATGTCACCCTGCTTATGATGTTCCCTGTCATGGCTGTAACTCTGATCGTCACAGCCGTTCTCGTCGGGGCCCTCAAGACAAAATCTTGTGATTGTTGCATCGGTAAAGTGACTCGTTGCCACCATCAGCTCCTGCACACATTTACAAACAATGCTGCACTTATTAACTCTCATCTGCTGTTTCTCCTCCGTCCAGCTGCTGTTTCAGTCCCACCGAGTGTCTGCAACAAAAAGAAGCAGGTGAGGAATTTAAAAGGTGAATTTGCTCCATCAAAAGTTATGCATTTCTAACGCTGATTTTCACGGTTCTCCCTCCTCTTCCTCAGAGGGATGAGGACGGCTGCAACAACACCGCCGTCCTCTTTACCATGATGAAAGGTGACGGTGGACGAGGAAGAGACGCAGTGGAGAGACGGAGGATCCACTATGCTATCAAGGCTTTTGGCTTCGACTAGAGAGCCGGACTCTTTTTGTTGAAGTTAAAGCTATGTTTCATGTCAAGGAGCATAAATTGGCCGTGATTCGAAGACATTTAACGTTTTTCTCTCATTCATATCATTGTCTGTCCCAGCTGTAAAGTTCAATGATGATGTTCAAATGGTAAATCTGGATTATCGAAATGCACCCGTGGTAAAGAACAAATGGAAGAGGTGACTAAGAACTCATGACTGGAAATTAAAAGTTGTTGTCTTAAAATGTTCACTTTTAGAAAGATGAGCCAAATTTGGACAAATCAAGCTGTTGCCCTGACGATGATGCTAAAGTAAAAGTCATAATATCATTCAAACTCTCGCTCTGACGTCTCTGCCTCAGAACTACAGCTGATCACCTCTGTTGCTGATGGAGAGATGCAGAGTCAGAGAGAAAACTGACCAGAAGAATAATGACCTCATGTGTTCACAGAGTTTCTGTATCACTTGAGCCATCTTTGTCAATCTTTGTTCTCTGTTGCTTTTTTTATTAAAACTATGAGCCGCATTACTTTCAGTCTTTTTAATCAAAGCCTGATGTGTTTTCAGTGTCCACCTGCTGTTCCAATTAGCCACACACACCAGCGACACCACTTGTCATGAACAGCTCATATGAATCCACAAAGGTCGTCTCGTTTGGTTTCACATCAGTGCGTGAAAGCATCTCGTGTGTGACATCTGAATAACATGCCACAAAGCCACTCTAGCAGACGAAAGCTGTGGTGGCTTTCTGACCAGCTACCAAAGATGTTTACGTTAAGACAGGAAGTGTCGCTGTAGCAGCATCAGAACATGTGAGCTCCATTAGAGGTTCCATATTGAGTCACATAGTTCTTCTTTCAGGGCTAAAACCTTAAATATCAATGGAGAAAAACACGAATATTTGACTCTAATCAAATTTATTAGACTCAGAATCGGCTGTCAGTCACAATCATCATCCACATTCATAAATACTACATAGAGATGAGTGTGTGACAGTGATGTGTTAACAATGCTCAATTATCAAATGTTAGAAATTATACAAAAAGGGAAAACCAATTCCATAAATCAGCATCTCTACATATCCTCACTGTACTGCTATAATGTGTATTATACTGCTATATTATACAACTAAATCTGAAGAAGACTGTGATTCAAACAAAGGTTTTGATCATCTGGGCCCAATGACGACTTGTCAAACCTGCCGTCCTTGCTGACCAGTTGCAGCAGCGCCCCTGTGTTACAAAAAGGGAACTGCATGTCAGTGACTGTGAGTGCTGAGAGGCGTAATGACAAGCCTCCAGAGAAGCAGGTCAATATCCTTTGGATAGAATTTTCTTTGAGCAACAAACTTTGCTCCTGTAAGCTGTGTGTCTGTGCACAACTAAATAGATATAATAAAAAATAGAATAAAAGGGTAGACTCATGAACAGTGACAGGAAGGAGTTCTGGACCAATCAGAGGGAAGCCAGATATCCTCACTAGAATATAGGTTATATTATGGTGTGGTCCCACAGTGAGGGGAGATGACAAGACTGCTGCTGTTGGAAAGTTTTTTGGTCAACGTATTTCCGCTGCGGTCCAACAGCTCAACGCCAGCCTGATAAAAGGCCAATCACATCGCTGTGATATTGGTCCCGCCCAATAGATAGGCTTACATTAAGCAGATGTTCTTACGCTGCAGACTTCCACTGCTGTCTGAGCTGGTAAAAGAAGAAAATGCTGATCATTCTTCAGATACTCCTCATGCTCACAATCGGA
>CAESWR010000077.1:332040-346069 GCA_903171835.1 Mullus surmuletus | reverse complement strand
CCCCCCCCCCCCACACACACTCAGGCGGATCAATACTTGAAGACATGTAGAGCATGAGGAGCGCCATTGTTTGCGGAGAGCAGGAGGTCGCTCAGGAATAATGGCAGTGACCGGAAACATATGAACAGTAATAGCTGCCGAGAGTGCATCAATTGAAGGGGTTTTTTCCAAGGGGGGGGGGTTGTTTTGAAGGTGAGAGGGTCTTGGAGGAGGTGTGGTCATATGGTGAGGGGTGGTACCAGATGGTCCTCCCATCACACAGCCTGTCCACTCTCCCCGTGTTTCCCATACCGACCCAGGGCTGCTCTAATCACCCATGACCCATGACGCAACGCGGCTTGACACGCCACCCCGCCCTGCCCCGAAAACCGGTTTGACCCTGTTTTTTCAAAACATAGAGCTATGTCCACATGACCATTATCTCCTTCGCCATCCGCGAGGAACCCTAAGCACACACTCCATACGTGAGACCCCATTTGCTCAGTCGAGACCTCGTGCAAAGTTTACCCAGGGGGAGAAGGCCACCATTCATCTTTCACTCCAACAATGTGGCTGTTGTGTTCACCGTAATGCACAACATAAATTGTAGCCTTTTCGCTAATAATCAGACCAAACAAGCACCATGTTTTGTTTTTTTTTTATATCAGGAAGGTCATCTCTATACCACAGTTTTTTTATTAATCACTCACTGTGTTGTCCTTGAGCAGCTCCATCACCGTTTCTCAAAGCTCAAGGTGATGTAGTTCAGCAAATTCCAAGCAATTGTCCCTTAGGAATGTCATCCTAAGGGATGCGGGATGAAGACAATAGAAAAGTAAAAACTCACTTCACAGATTTGTGGCATTTTGCTTGCGAGCCTAAAGTTGATTTTTTATCAATTATTAATGACAAGGGTCACCATGATTTGTGCGATGGGATCGTCGTTGGCTGTTGATTCTTGGCTGAAGTTTGCATACTTTTATCTTTGAAGGATGGTTTTATCGACTTTGTTTGAAATCTCCTCATGCAACACTATCCCTGACATCTGTCCACTGCCAGCTATTAACAAACACCAAGAATTATGTGCAATGGCTATTCGACCCCGGCAAGAGTTTCTCTGTACTATACATAGTCGACTGTACGTTCTTGTACGGGATCATATGAAAACCCCCTCAGGCTTTTGGTGTTTTCTCTGCTTGTGCTGGTGGTGCTTTCCAATCAGCCCATGGTTCCACAGACCCTTTATCCACAACTTCCACTACCTTTCGGCTTCCCCTAAATCCATCCTAACCCCTGTAGGTAGCCACCCTGGAGTCACTCACACATTCTGACCACTTTGTCCTTTTGCACAATTGGGCAAAAGATGCCTAAAGTAGGAATCCTGTGTGCGTGCATCTCACGTCCAACCCTGCAAATGCGGCGGTATTTTACAGAGTAACACACGCACCCGCTATCTGTTGTTGTCAACGATAACTTTGCCAATAACTTATCTGTGCATCTGCTGCTGCCAGATTGGGTGAATCCCCCAGAGGTGAGGTGTAGACATGGTGTCAGCCTCCTTCTCCTTCAGCAGAGACCTCCACACTTCTCTCTTGCGCGCGAACACACTCTCACCCTCCCTGGAGGCCACAGAAGAACATCAATTGCATCCCCACTTTATTTACACTAGGTTTGTCTGCAGGCTAGGGACAGGGCAAGCCCTGTGTTCGGGCAGCGGGATTCATAGTTTCCCTGACTGTGTCCAATAAACACTTTCCTGGGAGCCGGCAGCAAGAGCCATGTTTTCGATCGGTTAGATAGGCGACTTGCCTCAAAGACGGCAGAAGAGACTCAATAGCTCTGTGGGAAATAAGAAAAATAAGACTCATTAAGCTTTAACTAAAATTGCGCTGGCAGCCATACAAAGGCTTCACCTACTCTACTGACAATGCACGCATGCAAATTTCTTACGCTGGTGCTGTGATTGCATAACAGTCTGGTCACCACAAAACTAGAGAAGTAATTTTGATGAAATTATAAAGTGTTTCTTTGCTGTCGTGATATCCTTGCTGAGGACTTGTGCAAGCCAGTGATTATTTTATCTACAAGTTCCCATGTAGTAACCGTGTAATGTTAGTAACTAACTGTGGTCAGTGGGTCAAAATTACATCATACAAACCATGAATGCTTTGGATTTTTTAAAAGATAGAAACTTATTCGCAAATAGCTTAGCAAAAATATTTTACACAACATTTTTTGTGTTTTTAATGTATGTATTGCAAAGGGAGGGCATCATCAGTACTTATGTTTCCTTCAAATGCCGTAAAGATGCCAGACCCGAAGATGTGCCCCAAGACAGGTCTAAATTTGGGAAAGGCTGCTGTAGTGCATCACATAGATTTGAGCAAGGATAAGTTGGCATTATTACTAGATCGGGTTTCCAAAAAATTGTACAGTGGCCTTTTGTTCTTACACTGCTACCAGCCATACGTATAATTGCAAATGGATCTACTTCTGGGGCATTTAGAGAAGAGCCGGAGCTTCCCTGACAGTAATGTATAGTCCATACATGCAGCTGGGGACCTCTTGGAGGGGCCCAGATGGGGAAGGTCAAAGTCCTCATAAAGCTTCCCTCAACTAGAAATGGTGAAAGAAATGCCTCACTAATACTCTTTTTTTTCACCCCCCGCCCCCCTCAGTACCATCCACATTGTACTCGACAGTACATGTAGAATAATTGTGGGGGTTGGGAAGGCAAGACATGGATCAGGCTCCCCTTGCATGTTTAGTCTGGAACTTTCTTTGTGGGGATTAGCCCACTTCCTGCCTCTGGGCTGACCGCTGGAAGCAGTCGGGAATGCCGGCGAGTGCATCGATCTGCCATCATACCATCTGTCTCAGGCTGCCTTTTGGGATTAATGATTCCCACTGACAGCTCTTTACTGGGGCCCTATCAGAGCCAGCTGACCAGTCAGATTACGCTGACATGTGGCACTGCGAGGACCCTGCATAGGACACTGCATTTGGTCATAGAAAACATTTTTTTCCTCATTGTGATAGATATGAATTTGAAATAAAAAAGGAGATTTTGTCACATAAGGTCTAACACAACTAATTACACAACTGCCACTTCCAGTGCTCATCATTTAAATTTACGCAGACACTCATTTCGACACAAACCTTACTAGACTATTTGTCTCCACCCTTGAGAAATCTTTATTAAAAAACGCTCTAAAGAACAATCTATTTGACAAACAAATGGATGCTTTTTTTCCCCATCAAAAGTGAGAAATTATTTGCCTGTAACCCAAAAATAAGTGTGTCTAACTGCAGGAGATCCATATATTGCTTACTCAGATCTTAGTCAGAAAGATTGAGGTTTGAAGTTTGAGGTTTGAAGCGAGAACTGGCGGTTGCCGACCCGCTGGCGGTTGAAGTGCACTGATGAGGTCCGGCACTTCATTAGAATGCTGTTCTGAACCTCACAACAACACACAATAGTAGCTGTTACTGCTGAGGCCGGGGTCCAGGGAGAAAAATAGAGAGAACGATAGAAGGCAGAAAGAAAGTGGTGGTGGTGAGGGGGGGGCGGGGGGGGGCGGGGGGTCCAAACCACTGTAAGTTGACGAGCCTTGGGGCCTCGCTCACACACAGCCTTTGCTGCAATAGCCGCAGCTTCAGCCCCGACCATGCCTGTACACAAACATTATGCTAACCAGTGGCAAAAGTTCAGCCAAGCCAGAAAAAAGAACCTCTTAACAGGAAAGATAGCTGAGTTCCTGGCATACTTAGTGTTGCTGATTCTCCACACGGACAACAGTTTATACAATTCAATGGTTTCAACAATAGAGGCTACCAGACACTGGATTGGCTGTCATATGCCATTACATGTGACGGCGCAGTATTGTTACTCATCTCCTCATCTTCTCTTGATATTCGCTCACCCTGTCCTCAGAGGAGCCGCTGGTGAACAATGAAGTGATGCGCCTCCTCACACATTCCAGAAGGCTCTATTGAGCTGTCTAATGAACCTCTACCGCATACGTGGCCTGTGCTGACTACTGGAGCTCCATGAAAATGCCATCTCGCCCCATCGCACCCCCCCATATTTAATTTGTTTGGAATGTGTAATAGGCTGTGAAGTGGAGCGTGGTGCAGTGTCGGCCTGTGCCAACCAGGTCTGCGGATATGGAGGGACAGGTGCCAGCCATCCGTGGAAGGTGCTGTACTTAACACTCCGCACGGGGTTGGAGAGCGTACAATCCTGGCCCTGCGGTGTGGGCTGTTAGCGCTGCCAGTGTCCTGTTGCTTCAGCCAAGGCAGCCTTTAGTTTGGTAATAGGACATTGTAGCTGTGTGTTTTGTTTCATTGGGTTTTTTTTCATCAAACAGCGAAAGGATCTTGTTGCAACTCCATCCTTTATGGCTGGAGGACATCAGAGTTGGAGAAAAAGCCTCGGTGGTCCATGAGTAGCATCTTAAATTAAGTTGTTTATTTGGTGACATATTTAAGATTGTCATGGATAAGGATCTCGAAAATGTCAGCTCCAACCTCCACCTTTGCCAGTGATCCTGATCAATCTGCTTGCTTGAGAGGAAAAATCCAGCTCTGGAAATTGAGGCTGTACATTGCCTCTAAAATAAATCCTGTGCTGAGGAATCACATGTCTATATTTTCCCTAACTGGACCTTTGGCTTCCATCACTAAAAGGCTTGCACGGCTGTTTATTTCTCTACGGCTGTTCAGAGTTGCCATTGGTTACCAAGCTTCTATCCTGGACCCCTCAAGATCTGCAGAGGGTCTCAGTCTAAGACTCCGGTTGGTCAGCAGCTGTACTATGGCATGTTTTTCTTGTCTCTTTTTCTTTTACCTCAGATTTAAGATGTGTGGAAAAGAGCGCACTAAACCCCCCTAAGTTCTCAAAGTTAAGCAAACACGGCCTGTTGACACAGACCTTCTTGAGTTCCCGAATTCTTTCCATCATACCCTAGTACAGTTAAGAGAGGTTTAATCCAATAAAACCCACTCTTCTCCTTTTTTGTGTTCGCTTTCTCTTGAATCCAGTGTGAGTGTGTTTGGGGGGTGTGTGTGTGGAGGGGGGGTAAGTTCCTGCGAAGGAGTGGCCAGCTGCAGCCTCTGTTGTTCAGGCCACAAAGGAGCACAGGGAGTGATTTGGGGGTCATGAAGCAGCTGCATCCCAGACTCCAACCATCAGATGCGAGTTCTCACTGCTCAGTCTCCGATCTCACCTCCACTGAAACCCTGCTGCCAATTACTGTCGCTGGCCAGCAGGACGTGTCAAAATGTGCTCCGTGTGCCTTGTATGTTCATCAGTGATCGTAGAGCCAGAAGTCACGGGAGGCCCGACTGAGAACTCCCACTCCTTGATCCCTCCTGCCCTATAACGCCCCTCATGTTGTGCCTTTAACAAAGCCTTTTTATGGACTTGAACTACTCATTGTGGGTGCTTTACTGCCTATTACTTCTACCTGCAGTCATATTCTGTTGAGAGGAGGAACAATTAGAGGACACACTTGTGTTGCTTAATATAATGTGTTGTTCGAGGGTCGGCAATGTGGTCAAACATTCCAATGGCCTTTCGGTAGAATGGCCTCATGTTTTTTTATTTGAGGTGGTGAATGTTTTACAAGCCATCATTCATTTAATCCCAAGGGTTCATGGAAAATATGTAATGTAGCATTAATGGTTGATCATCCAAAGGGGATAAACCGAATTAACAGAAGCAGATCCAAATTTTTGGCATCAAGTCATCCCTGTGCGCCATGATGTTTATGTACCCTTTCAGTGCTCCCACCAAGCTGTGTGACACGTCCAATGAGCATTATGTCCCAAACTATCAGGCTTCCGTTCATGTGAATTAAGGAGGTGTAGACAGTGCTGCCTGACACTGTAGAGATGAATGGGGAGAACTTTTGTTTGATTTTGTTCTCACACAATTTCCTCAACCATTAAAACAATCTTCTACATTCTTGGAGGGTGGATTGCTGAGTCTGAGGCTGCTTAGAAGGACAGTCATGTTTAGGGGAAAAGTATTTTTTTTTCCTGTTCAGCCAAGTCAGTCCCTACTTTTACCATAAAGCTCAGAATATTGGCACACTCCAAATTTAGGAGCAGCTCCTTCGACCACAGAGCCGTGTGCAACAGCTATCTTGTCTGCTCCAAGTGAAGTTGTTCTGAGCGCTATCTTTAGTAACTATCAGCTGTCCCACCATTCACTTTATCACCACTTTAAAACGCTATCTTTACGAACTATCAGCTGTCACCTAAGTAGGTCTGTTCTGCATTTGGCAGAGGGCTGGTTGGGGCCGCATATTGAGGCAGTATAGTGAAAAAAACCAAGTCAGAATCATTTGGAAAGATCATCATTTTCCAAGTTAAGATTTTTCAGTTGCATGGTATGTATAGAGCCATAACAGTTCCTCTGCCCAGTTAGTCAAGTGTCTGCCAACACAACAAACCCAGAAATGTGTGCATTTAATCTCTCCATAACATAACTCCAATCAAATCTGACGTGTGCCACCTGAGAAAGGCCTTGCTAGATGATGGCCCAGCTAGTGATGTAGTAAATTATAAGGACATTTTCAGAACCTCTTAAGTAAATAGATTTTTCATATAGAAATAGCTTTTGATCCAGCTAATTACATGCCTGACAAATCAGCATCCATCAAGCACTTCTAATCAGTTTAGGTGTGAAGGTGTGAGTTTATGGAAATAGAAGTAATTCAAATGTAGAGAGTATAAGTGAGTTTTTTTGAGTGATTATCCTTGATTAGACATTGATTGCCTCAATCTTTACCTCACTCAAGCCATATAACTCCAGATTAACAAGAAGATTGAGTCCAACTCAATGAACTATGAACCATATTTATATTTTTATTTGTATAGTGGTAAAACATGGTGGATTTCAGTTTGAAGTAATTAATTTCTGCTGTATTTTCTTGGGCAACAGATTTACAAATGATGAATATGCAAATTTGTCCACTTTCTGCTGTATTAGCAACGACAAATTGCCTGCACTCTCCACAGACTCCAGAATAATTCCAACCAATCTCTCTGAAATATGTTCATCGCAGCATGGGCTGAGAGTTGGATACTAAATCTGTGGGACGGCCTTCAAAGGGAAAACCATTGTGTCCCCTGCCACAATGTGGTGTGGAAATCACAGTGGGCACGTCCACACAGAGCCATCTGAAATTACAGGCCTCTGTCCACACTGTGCAATCTGAGGCTTGCAGGCAGCAGGACTGGCATGGTGTCCCCGGCCCTCTGACCCTGGAGCAGCGAAGCCACAAGCTGTTGCTGCTTCGTTGTACTACGGCCTCTGTGGCAAACAAGCCTCCTGTCTTCCGTCTCCAAGAAACCTAATTAACTTTCCCTCTTGACCAAACACTCCCGTGGGTCCAGTACCACATCTGTGCACTTTCAAAAGTCCTCGCTACTTTGCAAACAAATTTTGTCCCCGATGTTTGAATTCTCAGCCCTTGGCTATCTGGTGCTGGTTTGTTGCACCTGATCTCTCTGTGGATTGTTTCAAAGTTTCAAATTTGGGGATATTATGTTTGCCTTGGCCTGCTTTGGGATTTGAGAGGTGCAGAGGTGTGCACTGTCTAGAGCAGCTGCTGCAGAGGAACCCTTTGTCTACCTTTTCGGATGTTCTCTCTGGGGAGGACAATTGCAACATGAAGCTTCAAAATGTGTTTCTATGGGATGTTTATTGGCAGCTTCATATTTCTATCCATTCCCCATGTTGATGCTGCGTGAAACTTACAGATGCCTTGTGCTCTTTGTATTCCTGTGTAAAATATACTTGGCAGCACTTACGAACTTTGCTAGCGGCAGCACTGCAGTGAGGTTCTGAAGTGGGTCAACCTCTCTGCGACACGGGAGTTTTTCTTTTCTCTCAGAGGAGCATGTGAGGAACAAAATGTATAGCTGTAGGATAAATCTGCCACATGCGGCTGAACCTGTCACTGTGATTGGAGTTGCCTCGGGTCCCTGGAGAATATGGAGGTGAGAAAAAATAGCACCTGGCAGTGGGATCAATAAATGACTTGTGGATGCATATTCAGAAGTGTATTGTAGTTCATGTTTCCCTCATATGGGTCCAGTTTGTTCAAGTAATGCTTTTTTATTGGAGTCCAATTGTTATGGAGTTATGCAGGTTTTCTAATAAAGCAAGTTTTGCTAAAACAACACGCATGCATTTTGTTGGATACTTTCTTATTATTTTTTTTCCTTTGGCTTCAGGTTCCAATCTGGCTGCTTTGGCTGATGATCATTGGATGATCTTTCAGTCGTCCCTGGCAGGCGGAGCTGTTAATTGTTGAATGCCACTGGAACGTGCTTTGCTAATGTGGCCTTTACAGTCTGAATCATTTAGTCTCTGTCAAATACCCAGGACTAAACAATAAGAGCAGCTTTGGCGATCCCACAAACTGCTTTTGCGTTGGAAGTGCGGTGCGAAAGGTAGATTTTTCATGCCCTTTTCAAACTGTCCGATGTTAAACTGGAATCTTGCAGAGATGGTGTTTTATGTTAATGTCTCCTGGGCCTATTTTTGTGTGGGTTGCCAGGCTGGTCTTGGTAAGCAACTGGTGTGATGAAATATGACAGCCATGGACTCACACAGTAACACAGACTTAATTTCTCAGACTGTGACAGACTGTGTTATTCCTGAGTCAGAGGGGTGGGTCTGGAGTGTTTGGTTGATGCCATTTCTGGCACTTCCTGTAAGATATCACACTAAACACTCATCCTCTGCGCTGATCCTTATTGATGTTGCTGAGAACTTGCATAGGTGAAAGGTCCTGTATAGATAGTAGTCAGGGTGGGGCCTTTAATGTAAAACTCCAGGGATTTCCATTCAGAGCTTATTGCTCAATCCCTTGTTCATTGTGGACTGGTTTGAAAATGCCACTGTGGTTTCATTCAAAGTGTCCAAGGCCCAACACATTGTGTGTTGTCCCACAAGTCCATTGAGGCAATTTGAGAAACCGGAACTGCTGTGGCCTAATACTTTACATGAGTCCTGGTTCACATGACAGGTCTTCACCATCCTCTTTTACTCATTTTACAGCCCAGCTACTGTTCAGTCAGTTCAAGAAAGGGAGTTGAACTATTCAAATCAAAGCATTGTTTCACCACACACACACACACACACACACACACACACACACACACACACACACAAACTGTTGGCCTTCTCTAGTCTCCCCTCTGTGGCTTAATCTTGATTTTGGCTCCAGAACAAGCATTGGAACTACTTGGCATGGAGAACAAACCTTGAATTGGGGAGATCTGAGCACCTTGTCACCATATGTGGCTCAGAATTCCACAGAATTTTTCTCTAATCTCCGCAACATGTTAGGAATTTGGAGCCCTTGTTTTTCAGAAGAGAATAGCAGCCCATGCAGCACGTGCTTTCTCTGTTGGTGTCGAGCACGGTAGTAGCAGTTGTGGCGCCACTGTAGCAGCACTCTGACACACACACCTCCATCCATTGGGGGGGTCTGCTATGCCTTTGTTGACCAAATGTAACAGACATATGTAGAGGTCATTACTTTTACACTGGTTTGGACAAGTGTGGATCCCTGTATGGGTTTTATATCATTTTATATCACGTGTGGCCTTGAGAAAGTCTTTGCCCTGTCTGAAATAAAGCAGTTTTTTTACCAAATATTGTTACTTTGTTGCAGTGATATGATGTGTTTCCAGGCAGCAAAGCAGTTACAACAGCATCGGCAACTGGAGTTATGCAAGTTATGCAAAGTTTTGTCCCTCATCCAAGAGGCGTCTTCGGCTTCTCTGGTCCAGTTGCCTACACTTAGCGCAAAGTGATACGATGATCTGCATGACTGAGAATCTTCACAGAGCTATTCTTCTCACGTGTCCTTTACTAACTGGCTGCTGCTGAATCAAGGCTGTGTGCATCCCAGACTAAATAATGTCTTCTTCTCTTCAGTGGCTCAGAGCAACACATTGCACCTCGATATTTAAACGTCACTTCAACTTTAAACCACATAGTAAGTAACATTAAATGAGCGAACTGGAGAGAAAAACTTTGTAGCATTTCTTTCCCATGGAACGCTTTGAGATGGCCTCCATTTGTGGTGCAGAAGCCAGCACAGATGACTATACTTGTTATTATACAATGTCACTCTTGGTTTGAAACTTTGTTTAGCGTAGGCATAGAATTTGGAAGGAATGTCTCTCTGGGTTGTGTTTTAGGGTGCGGGTCTGTGGGTTTATCCCTACCCATCACAAGTAAATTATGTGAAAACTCTATAAAAAGTCCCTCGCTTTCTCCCCCTGCGTGTGGAGGATCCTTTGTGGTGATGATGCATGTACTCCAACGAGATATGTACATCCTTGGATCATAATGCAGAACAGACCGTTCCCTGTTTCATACATACCACGGTTTTAGCCGAGGTCTTCGGATATCATCCACCCTCGGCCTTTGTTCACTCCATCACTGGCCTGAAGAAGTTGTTTTCATCATTTTGAGATATTGCCCTGTTCCTTCCTGAGGCCAGTGGACTAATGGGCTTTGGTCTATGAAATCCACTCCAGTGTTTTCTCCCTCATTGGGCCATTTGCTGAGGCCCCAGTGGGGGCGACAACAATAGGCTTCGTATGAAATATTCACCATGACTGGGGCATTCTAGGGAGCAGTTGATCTCTTCACAGCAGTTTAGTGGTTAGATAAAAATCCGCTCTGATTGAGGAGAAAAACACAACCCTGATGCTTCCAGGGTCCAAAACAAGATTGAATGTTCATTGCGTTATTGGCCGGTACCTGCCTGCTATCTATCTAACTACTCTCTGGCACACAACGCTTATGGCGCTGTCTCGTCTCCCTTTGTTTCAATCAGACTTCAGTCTAATGAAATGAGGGCGTATCCTGAGGCCTGAATTAGAGAAAAAAACCTTATATCTCTTATTTATTTGTTGAAATGACTATGAGGGACCGAGTCTGCAGCTCCATCTGTCTGGGCAGGAGCACGTTGCTCCACTGCGCTCAGGTGGTTGTGTCCTGAATCCTGTGCAGACGATCAGAGTAATTGGAGCAACATCTGGGGATGTCTCTGACAGGGGACATGGTGGAAGTCCCTTCAGCGCCGGCTTTTCACACTCTCGCTTCATATTATGAACCCATTCTCATTTCAGATCTTCCCACATGACCAAAGAGTCAGGTTTTTAACAAGTGCTACTTAAATATGGGAAAATTGCTGCACGCTGGCATTGATGACATCATTATTCATGTAATAGTGGTTTGGAGGAGAGACCATTTGAATAAATTGGTTCTCTAGATAATTCTCTGAATGATGTCCGACAAAGTGCAACGATGTGAGCTGTTTGTGTGCTTTAAAGCACTACTACGCAGCGTTTCTCAGAACCTCTTGCCTTTGCTCCTTAGAAAGCATGATATCTGAGCTGCTGCAAAAGTCAAATGGGATACAAACGCTGTATGATAAAGGTGAAGAGCACTGAAGAGATCATTGTGAATTTCCTGTTTTACAGAAACATAATTCGAGCAGGATATGGATTTTACACACACTTAAAGTTGCCTTGAATGTCACACTTGATTCAAAATATGCAGGTTAGGCTGGTGGAAGACGCAAATGGTGAGGAGTGATGAGGAACCATTTGATTTGTGGTAAAATCGTTTCATTGTGTTGCTTTAAACCACATAAAAGAAAAAACTAATTTCTGGAAAGTGTCCCACTTTATCCTATATCTCATGTTGGCCCACAGTGCACAATTAGCTTTAAGCACATCTACGCTCTTTTGGATTCAATGTGTCACACTAGTCAGTGAAATCTGAATATCAATGTGCAGTAGGTAAAAATCTGCTGCATAAAAAAACCCATTGTGTACCAATAATCCTTTAGTGGTTCCCAGGAAGTTCTTGACACGGAAAATGTCTATTTAACTGCTGATATGCCATTACAGCAATGGGTTTTCCATGCTCCATCCTCTGCCACGTTTGAATGTTGAAATGTTTGTGAGATGCATATTGACAGTTGATCACATGCAGGAATTTCTTTGTGTCATTGGTCAAACACAACACGAACATTGTGTGGACTAATGTCTGTCACCTCAAGAATACGTTGTGTCAGTGGGCGGTGTTTCCTCGAAGTCTGGTAACCAACTTTGTATATGAACTTCACATTCCTGCTGAGCCATAAAAGTAGACAATGCAAATGCCACAATACCACAGGATGTAAATGTCTGTTGTAGCTAATGCCGTTGGTGTTGGTCCAGCCCTCCAAGTTAGTTCCTACGCAGTGCTTTTGTAACCTCCGCAATCCTGTTTGAAAAGCTGACTAGGACCTTTTGAGAAACTTGCATATCTGCTTCTTTTCTGTAAAGCTGACAAAAGCCCTGTGGTTATATTCCTTTTTCTTCCCCGTGAAAGATTTGCTTTCGATTGTGTGCCTATTTTTCTCCTGCCAAAGCTGGCTTCCTACAGCTCTTTCTCATGGAGGATTATTGAAAGGGCTGTCACTGTCCAGTTAAAAAAATTAAACAGTCCGGTGGCAGTGGTGTGCAGAGGGCTTTTTATTTTTGGAAGGATTTGCCAAAATACCTTGTGTTTGTTAGAGTGTTTGGGGCTTTCTTAGGACTTAAGTTATTCCATTAAGGTTATTCCATGTGGCATGATTTCTGTCTTGGTTGATAAAAATCTAAAACTAAAAAACTGCAAATGCCATCATTCTGCTTCATCATTGTATTTCAAGGAGCCGCTGCTCTTTGTTTTATTGGGCTATTTTTGGGCTCCACTTGCAAACTGCAGAAGTCATTGCGCAGCAGTGAGAGCTGTTGAACGTTCCTCCTCCCAAACCCCCCCTTCTGACAAAAGCTCTCCACAGAAAGCGTCTGGCCGCAGTCATCACACACCCTCCACTCTATTTTAAGCCTACAGAGAGAGGCCCACTCCCCCCTGAGTGGACCCCGCTCTCTGTGTGGCCCGGAGCATGGGCCTCTGCTCACTCACAAGACATTTACACACACACAAAGCTGCTCCTGCCAGCTGGTGCAAAGGTAATACCAGAGGTAGCCGCCCGGGCGACGTGGCTTTACCTTCACTAAAACATCACGAGGACGCTCATTAGAACCCACCTTCTAACAGCAGGGTTGACTTGTTTGTCAGTGGGCGACCCGGTGGGATTCATTCCATGAATTTGGACCCAAACCAGCAAAAATCTCGAACACATTTGCCCTATCTTTCATAAGTTTTACTAGTTTTCCTGAGTGTATGGTGGTGTTTTTTCAGGTGGACCCGTTTGCCCATTTTCGACACATTTATTTTGCCAGTGTACGGTGGAATTCCACATTGGGCAGACGGCAGGAAAGTGATCCATGTTTCCTTCCTGTGTCTGCACGGTTTGCATCGCTCCAACATTGCCCATTGAGCTCTTCCAGCAGTGTGCTACTTAACATCACAAGAAAGTTGTCACAGTGCCTTCTATTAGATCGTATGCATCAACTCCAAAGGTCAGCTCTGTCATTTAGAGGGAATGCAGAAGAAATGTGGATTGGAAAGTACTTTTACATACAACAACGGAACCGCTTAATCTAATGTTTCCAACCACAAAATACACTGAAGTAAATAGCATTCTAGCTTCATCGGGTTCGCAGAACCTTCATCGTTGACCCTGGGAAGTACCCGTGTTTTGTTGAATTAACGGTGGGAGAAGAGGCTAAACGGATTTGTCGTCACTGCACGGCATCAGAATTGTAGCTAATCAGATGGCTGGCGCGGACTGTCCACGCTCTGTCTGGGAGATACGAAATCACACAATATCCTCAGTGTCCCTGGTAATCACGGCCATAGACTGGCGAAGCTCATCGGCGGCTGCTCCTGCTGCCGTTGTTCTTCAGGTTATGGCTGAGCCTCGAGCACCACTCGCTGAAGTTTGCGGGGATGACTGTTGTTCTTTGCATAATTACAATTAGATTACCCGAGCTCCCCTCAGCTGAAATAGTTTGTTGTGTTGATCTATTAAAAAGTAGAGTCTGGGGATCCCACAAAGGTGCTAGAGAGGCT
>CAESWR010000077.1:306385-323768 GCA_903171835.1 Mullus surmuletus | reverse complement strand
GAGATCTGGGAAAGTGAATGAGAGACACGGCATTAAGCTCAGATCAAGAAGCCGGTTTGTTAGCAAGTCTCTGATGATGGCATTCTGCTCTGTCCAATGTTTTGCCAGCCACTATGTGTTTTACACCAGTATGAGTCGCTACTGCTGATATTACATATTGTAAGCTGGTGCTGATATGACGCACAGCTGCAACATGAGCTCAACCTTTATTCGACCCAGTGTAGAAACTGCATAAATGAGGAAATTGCATATTAAAATTATTAAGAGGGAATACCCATCATACTTTGCCTCTGTTAAGAAAGGAAATAATATGTAAAAAATAGAATAGTTACGCATCGAATCCATGAATTATCCTCCTTTCCTTGTAACAATATTTATGTCTTGTTAACATAAAGTCCAGTTCAAGCAGTGAACCTTGTTATAAAATTAAACAGACTCAAAATGTGCAAACAAGGTCTCGCCCCTTCAGCTGCAACATTCCGTGCCGTTGAACAGAGCAAGGTGTATTTATTGGAGGCGACTAATCAGCAGCAACCTTTTCTGAATAGTCTTACGAGGTTCTTCCCAGCAGCATTGTGCTCTTTAGCCCGAGGTCACTTGTAAAAATTGCTCCTTCCTCGGCGATACTCTTGCTTAAATAAATGTCTCACCACACGGCTGATAGTCTTCGCAGTCATTAACCCCAATAATGGTACTTTCGAACCTCTCTCCCAGCGTAATGACCCAACTCAAGTTACTCAAATTGACTCCTAAGTCTTTGGACACAGTGGAGCAGGTAAAGGGAAGAAGGTTTCAGTTGCTAGAGGAAGTTTTTTGGCTTATTCCCAAATTAGCGCTTTTTGATGTTTTACCCGAGGAGGGGACGCAGAGACTTGAGGGTTGTTTGATGAAGAGGAAAGCTCCAAAAACATGAAAAGTGGAAACTTCTGACTATTCAGCAAGAAGGACGCAGATCAATTAGGAGTGTGTGGGTCTTTGAAGTCTGAGAGGAGTTGGCCAATCAATGGGTAACAATCCACTCGTTGTGTGTCTTTAAAGATGTGAACCAAACAATGAAAACTGCCAACTTTAGTTTACTTACCAACTTTAGTTTATTCCAAAGTATTTTGAAGGAATTTTATGTATCGGGTGTAATGGTGCATAGCAACTGGCCTCTCCAAGTTGAACAATGGCCAGTCAGCTTATCTTGATTAGCTAACCCCTTACCCAAGGGTAACCTTGCTGTGTGAGTATTATGTTCTTAGGTCCGTCTGTGTTTTGGGGGGGCGGGGGTTCGTGGGCGGTGGCGAAGGTACAGTAGAGGCTGCAGAGGGCAACAGATGGCTCCCCCTCCCAGACAGCTCACAATGCTAACATTTCTCTTTCTGAAGGGACTTTTTAAGAAAAATTCCAGTGTAGAAGAACTTGGGGGTTAGCTATGTACCACAGCCGTACTTCCTTTATACTCTCTACTTTCTTCTCAGTCTCTATCTGCTCACCGTTACTGGTGATTTTCTTCCTCTCTTTTGGTTTTGCGCTGCTTATCTTATCAATGATTGCCTCAAATGCTTTCCTTCCGGAGAATTGTAATTTTTGTCACACTTTAGCACAACAGTCTGTAGGGGTGTCATGATCCAATATCGATATTTGATATCTGTCCGAAAGCACCAACAAAAACGAGTATCGGATAATATCAGCCTGCTTCTAAAATCTATGATATAAACACTCCGATACAAGCAGTCCATTCCAGACTCCACTCCAGCACTTCTACTTATTTTTAAGGTTCAAATGTATGTAAGCCATTGGTTAATAATAAATGGCTCCGTCTTTCTCTTACCTACTGTCGCTGACTATTGTTCTCTGTTTGAGTAATATCACTTGATCAAGCCTTATCTAACATTCCATGCTACAAAATAAGTAATCAAAGCATGTATGATTCTGGCTGATATCGTATTGGATCAAAATTGGTATCGGCCAATACTCAAGGCTGTAATATTTGTATCGTATTGGAATCAAAAAGGTTGTATTAGGACACCCCAAGCAGTGGGCCAACGGCGGGCTGTCGCACCTCCATCCAGAGACCCGGCGACTTCACATTGTTTTCCCATCAGCGGGGAAAAATGCAGCGGGAAGCACAAATTCCTCACGCACTTGTAACAGGGTCAGGTGGGGCGTGAGGACTCACTTCGCTCGCTTTCATCCTGTGCCGGTGGACACCCCCTTTAAATCCACGACCCCGGCAATGAAATATGAATCAAAAACGGTCCTTCAGGCTTTCGCTCGCCTTGAAAAGAAGCTTTTACTCAGTTTGAAGTCTCAAGAGGTTAGGAGTTGCTTGCTTCCCTGCATTGCGGTGTTTGCCTCTAATATCAAGGGGCAAATAAATCATGAAGTGTCATGTCCAGAAAACAAAGTGCAAAATATATCTTTGGAGTGTTTGTTTTTGTACACGCTAGATGTTTTTTGAGTTGTGCTGCGTGAATTTCCTGATGTCTTACTTCATGTGTTTTTGTATTTTGCTGTGGACGGAGGAGCTCGGTCTTGCTTGGAATCACGCTCAGTGGCTCCTTTTTTTCATTTTGGGGGCAGGGTTTGGTTTGGGGGATATGTGTCATTAATCAACAGCAACACATTAAACACTGAGAATGCACATGAATGCGTTTTTTACTTTATTTAATAATGATTTGATGCTGTATGTTAGAGCATAGTAATTTGAAAAAAATAATTGTGAAAAATAAACTTGAATTTCAGGGTAGTGTGATCAAACCTTAATTGTTATTGTCACAAAAACAAAGGACTTTTTTCAATGCACATGTTGCATCTGGCTATTTTCATTCTTTCCCTCGCTTCACTTTCTCCATGTTGTTATTTTCCTCACGTCGCTACTGTATTGAGCGCATCCCATTCCGCTACAAGACACTTGAGTGTCGCATTGCAAATTGCAGATGGCGTTATGTTTAATACCTCTCATTTGCGATGCTCTTATTTATGCTCTATTTTTCCTCTGTTGTATTATAATGTTATTTGTTGCAGCGGTGGCCCAATTAAAGTTTCATCTTGTCATATATCTTACGGAAGATTACCTGGATCCTGAGCCGTGTTCCGTTGCACCGCTTAATGACTCGGGTCTCAAACTCTCGATGGCCTCATCCATCTTCCTCTGTGTGGTTAACAGGAGCAGAGCCCCAGTAACGCCACGTCCCTGGCCATGATGCAGGAGCCACAGGAGGTGGTGGAGGAGACGGTCACCATCGAGGAGGACCCCGGGACCCCCACCTCCCACGTCTCAGTGGTAACCTCTGATGACGGCACCACGCGACGCACGGAAACCAAGGTAACGCCCAAAAGTCCCCGTCCACCTGCAGAGACAAATAAATACTCATTAGTTTCTTCATTTGTTGACTCCTGATGAGCAGACTGTTTTTTCCTTGTTTTTGTAATGATTTGTTAGCTGTTAAATGGGTCGGAACGCGATGAAGCAAAGGAAAATGTTGTCCCAAAGTTAAAACAGACTGAGTGTTATCTGAAGCCGCAAAACGTTGAGAAACTCTTTTTGATTTGCTTCAGTCGGCTGCAAACGACAGTTATGTTTTCCAAACAGTACTGTACGTTCACTCCAAGACTCCATCTTTAAGAACTCTAAATCCCATAATCCTACAGCCCCAAGTGCTTTCATCTCCCTCTCATAGCTTTATTTATTCGACTATTGAGTTATTATGAGCCGACTCCCCTGGTGTTCTCCTGGTTTTGTGTGTCTCCAAAGCTCTTTTGTTGACTCGTCCTCTACTGTCTTCTGTTGTTTCTCTGTAAGGATATGTCAGCTAACTTGAAGGTGAGTGGACGTTCATACCAGTACGGCTTCTCTCACCATGCCACCATTTTTTATATGTGCCCATATAGGCTGCAGCAGCAACACAGCCCACGTCATTGCAAGCCAAATAATTCTCCAACTTGTACTCTGAAATAGTTTGTTCGCAGTTCACCTGCTTGCTGCCTCAACCTCCTGGGACGAGACTGAGCTGTTTCTTTTGCATGTATCTCTCTTTTTCTCTCTTCCCCTCTCCGTCTTAATTTCTCGCTCTCCTGTAGTTTTTATCTTGTAACATTACATGTTGGGATATGGCAACGTGTCGTAATTGGTGTTTAGAATCTAGAATTAAGTCCCGGTGACACAAAACACAATTTAAGCCTTAAAAGTAGGCTTAGCTCGGCTTGTTTATGTGAGTGTAGCTTTGTGCTAGTGGGGTTTTTGGTAATCACGGTGCCAAGGGCATCTTGAATGTTAAGCTGAAGGACCCCCAAAGTTGCTCCCTAAATGTTCTGCTGTGCAGACAACAAAGGGGAAATCACAGTTCCAGGGGTCTGTAGACTCCAACTACAAAATCTTCTCTTTTTTTAGTGGCTGGTCGCTGATTTTTTTTTCTCTTTCTGGTCACATTTCTATGATAATCAGCAATTTTAATCAAAGTAGGGATGTGTCACTCTATGCCTATTGATTACTCCCCAATAGAGTACCTGCAAGATCTGCATTGTACATATGCATTGCATATCTACTGTACTTTAGATGTACGGTAGATGTTCGAAGCCCTTCTGCTTGGAGATATTTTACTTTTGGGGGACCACAGTCAGCTGCTGTCGGCTTCTTGAGCAGTGCAGAGTGCTACATGCTGATCTCACTCCGGAGACTGTGAAACTGTAATTAAAAAGCCCGGTCTAATCCCTCATCTGGGAGGGCCCAATGCCCTTCAGCCTGTTTACTGTGAGAGGATTGGCCACACACACACACACACACACACACACACAAACACACACACACACTCACATGATGTTATGCATTCACACGCTGAACTTCTTTGGGATGGTGTGTGCTGGAAAAACACAACGCTAATCAAAGGCTTTGCTGCTGAGGAAGGAAAAAGGAAGGACACTTTTTAAAAAAGGGTCCTAGGAGGAGGGATCGAGTGTTTTTTCTTGTTTTTTTACAGTGTCACTTTGCCTGGAAAAGCAGATTAATGTTCAGGGTGAACTTCTGGAGGGACGAGTCACCGTGGTGGTGAAGGGATCTATGAGAGTTAACACAAAGAAACTCCTCCACTCCTCTTTCCCACCTCCTCTTCCTCTCCTTCTCCCATCTGCATCTCACGCACATTGTTTTCCCTTTTTGTTTCTGTCTCTCTCATCATTTTTGCTGCAGCTCACACTTTTTTCCAAGCGCTTAGCTGGTTTTTTGAACCAAACTTATCATGCATTCTAATGCTAACCCACTGTCCTTCCATTGATGGTTACCCACCATCTGAACACAGAAGCATCTCCCACCTTTATCATTAGCAGGTGCAAAGGTTGTGTCTCCACTGGTAGGAGCAGCATTAGTAGTTATCATTTTTTTAAAAAGAACAGCAGAGCTTCTACATGTCTTCCAAAAGATTATGCATTTGAGTGGGTTCAGCAAATTCAAATTCAAATTCACTTCAGTAAAATAATAAAGTCCAACCAATTTACCCAAACTCAACTACTCCACCATATGGTGACAGTGGCACAGAAAAACTCCCTTTCACAGAAGAAACCTCAATGCACACTCAGTTGGGTTGGCCATCCGCCCCAACCATTTAGTCTCAAATGAGCTGGAAGTGTTTAATATATTCGGAAATGGACCTTAAATGGTATTTCAGTTGCAGATGAGCCGCTCCCATTCGTGTTTGCAATCAGTTCAACTCTACTGAATTGGCCCAGACCCAAGCTGGTTTGAGCTGAATCAGATGGGCTTTCATGTCCGCCTTCCTGTCCCAGCATTCCATGCTTTTTCTTTGGACATCGGCCAGTATGTCCCCCCCACCCCCACTCCCCTTTTCTTCCTGGCAGACAAGACTGAATGAAACACCAGTCAGGTCGGAGGAAGCCTACATTTGAGCCAATAAAGGCAGCAGCATTCCTCATCTGTCCTCTGGATATGAGCTAATGAGTGTGGAGGCCGGCCCCACAAACAAATAAAAAGCACTTTCACTACGCCTGCAAACAACAGGGAGCCAGTCCTCAGTAGGTATGAGCTGGTTATTAACTTCTCAGAAAATGCCAAGTGGTATTTCACCAGGTACAGCTGTTGTTAACACTTGGGCAAGAGCAAAAATAAACAGAGACCCTCTGGTCAGAACCACTCTTGTATTTCTTATTTGTTAGAACAACTCATGACCTCAACTGAGGGGTATTGTTTGTGGAAATCGACAAAAATTCCCTCTTCAATGTAGAATGCAAACATAAGAGATAAATAAATGTGGTTGATGCACAAAATTACATCAAATGCAGTTTTCCTGAATGTCTACCCAATCACCCCCCAACTCTAGGTGACTAAGGTGGTCAAAACCATCACCCGCCGCACCTACCACCCAGTGATAGTGATGGACAACTTGGGAGTGGAATCCCGGCCGTCCACAAGGACCCCCACTCCGGTCCCCATCTCCACCCATACCCCAACCGAGACAGAGCCAGTAAAGGATGCCGACCCCTGTGTGATTTTTGAAGTCGACCCCTGTTGCCTGCCTCCCTGTTTTTAATTGACAAGTTTTGAGTATGCCCACGCTCCACCACTTAGACTAAGAAACTAACAATTTCTCCGCTCCCTCATCTTCACAGCTCTTTATACGAGTTGGAAATGAATAACAGACGTCACAATTATAGGCTTTTTTAGAAACCTGAATTGCTACCTCATACCGTCCTGCTAACCCCTGGCCAGCAGGTCCATTTAAGATCTCAATAAAGCGAATGCCACAGAGGTTGTGAAACTTCTTACAGTGCTATAAAGACGAGAGTTTGACGCCTGCTGCCTTTCCCTCCATATTTTACAGTTTGGTAAACAGCTATAGCCTGTGTCTAACTGCCTGAGATGTTTCAAAGTGGGTGTTTTTAGTTGTGTGTCTTTCCACACACGTCCACGCACATGAAGATCTACTATTTACGATTTAAATGTGAGCACAAATATATCGTCGCAACACTCCTGCTACCTTAGTGATTCTCTTTAAACCCTGTTTACCCTGCTTCAGCAACTTTCAGAGGCAGGTCCCTCGCCTCCCCTCATTTCCCCTTGTGTGATGGTTTAGCGCCTTGTGAACTTGAGCATACATCAAAGACCGTTTGAAACCTGTGTGATGACTCCCTTTGCAGCCCTTGCAAATTGCCTGAAAAGCTGTGTTAGTACAAGGCAGCTGGGCATGTCAAGGCTGGAACTCTGTGGCATACGCTGCGCCCTCCTCGCCCAATACAAATTCGACGAGTAAAAAGTGATGAAATCACCAGATGTGAATGAAATAATTCTTACGTTACATCTCATTTTTAAGTTCTGGGTGCCCGTCTAACGCTTTATTTGTCAAAAAAGTGCAAAAATACAATTTAATGAATGCATTTATTATGCTGACCTAATTGCTTAATGCAGTAGTTGACATTCAGCCTTTGTCTGTATCGCACTCCCAACGCCTCGAGTTAGCACAGCAGCATTGTTCTGTCAGATCCCAGCACCCCGAATTAAGAAGATGGAAGCAAGCTTGTTGTTTCAAGGTCATACATGTGCTTCGGCTGATGCGAAACAAATAAATTAGCTATTTATTCGCAAGTGCGCCAAGGCGAGCCTCGGCAAAATGGCAGAAACAAACGTAAATTACTCTGTAATTACACAGAACATGGAAATGAATCTGACTGCTCCCAGAATAGATATTTGTTGTCTAGCACACAGTCAGAATGTAATCAAGAGGAGAGGTTAGCCAATATCTTTGTTTCAACCAAGTTAATTAGCACGCCATGTTCAACAACCAATATGTGTTTTGTGCTTGTGGTCTCACCTCCGTGAAGAAAAGGGTTAATGTTTTGATTTGATTTCCTCTCTCACACCTACTTGCTCACTAAGACACCCGTCAAAAGAGAGGATAAACCTCTCTACCAACACCTTGTCAGGCCCCAACACAAATTGCATCAGACCTGCACCCCTGCAGATGACGATTAATTTTCATCAACCTCATTAATTTTGAAGATGAATTTATAGTGGCGGACAAAATAGCCAATTATCGGCCACAGCAGAATTCACTGGGCAGCAAATTGGTTTCTGTATGGGCGGCAAGCTCAGGAAGGGTAGGGGGGTGGATTGGGGGCGGGCGGGGGGCTCTCGCTTCTCCCTTCAGACAGCCTCTGAAATCAGCAGAGGAAGTTTTGCTGTAAGAGATAAACACATGCAGGTCTTCAGCTTTGGAGGGCCAAAGTCTGATTCTGCCCTACTTGACCCCAAAGCACTAAAGAATCTATCTGTCAAAGAGACAGTGTTGTGCATATTACAGTTTAGATTTGATTAATTGTCCTTGTGACAGAACAGATTATCATTCCAAATCGGATTCCTCTTACATCGACTGATGATGAATGTCTTTGGAATTTAAAACATTGGGCAATTGAACACAACCTAAGTTCTGCCCTGACTTTACTTTAGACTTTAAAAATTGCATTTGCTCTTCTTCAGCGTCAAGGCATCACTGGGAAAAACACATGTAAGACATTGACACATAACCATTATGACATTGTAATGGATCAAAACTAACAGCCAAGCTAATAAAAGCGCGACGAATGGCTAACGCATGTTGTAATCTGAACATTAAACATCAAAGTTAACATTTATTTATCCTGTTTGATTTGACAACCTTTTTTCCACCACATGGCTTTGTGGCAGCGTGCTGTGTTTTATACAGCAATAGATAATGTTGGATGCAGCATAGGTTTCTTTTGACACTGTTTTGTCGTAGCCCCGTCGTCTAACAGGTGCATCTGTGCTTGTCCGCAGGTGACAAAGATGGTGAAGACAGTGACCACGCGGACGGTGCGTCAGGTGCCTCTCGGCCCCGACGGCTTGCCCTTGCCTGAGGGGTCGTCGCCTTTGGGGAACTACACTGACTCCATCGACCGGCGCTATATGAAGAACGGGGGCGACCGCTTCATTACACCGCAGGCCACCTCCACCTTGACACGCTCCTACAACAACTCCTATAACGATTCCTACGGAGAGACGCCCGAGAGCCAGTACATTCGTCACTATGGCCTGCATGATGGCTACACCGACCTGACAGACAACTACGGCAGCCTGTCCCGCGGCGTCAACTTCCGGCCGCCGCGTTACCCCTACATGCCCAACAGCTACCGTCCAGAGAACAGCTACACACTGCCCATCCGAAAGGACGACTACGGTCACGTGGCGCAGCCCCAGGTGCCAATGGGTAGCAGCACCGTAGACCTGAACCGCTCCCAGCCTGAGCGCTTCCAGCCCGAGCCATATGGCCTGGAGGATGATCGCCGCAGTCTGGGCCCTGAGGAGGAGGAACCATATGAGCTGGAGCCCGACTACTCCACCGCAAACCGGCGCACACTGCAGGGAGCCAACCGGGGTCGCACCCACCGAGAACCCCTTCGTGATGGGCCCAGAGTCAGGTCAGTTAAACTACGACGGACCGCTAATAGTCTACAGCAGGGGTTCTCAAAGCTTTGATAGCTGAGGGGCAATTTAGCAACCCAGCATTGGACTGAGGGCCGCTGAAGGAAAAAGTCTAAACCTGGCAAAAAATGTAGAGTTGGATTACAACTGTCCTCATTGTGGGCCACCAGACATGCTTCTGTGGGCCACCACTGGGCCACTGGCAGCACTTTGGGAACCTATGGTCTACAGGGTTCAGGCAACTAGGAGGTGTTTTTAGGAAGGCAAGAGAGGAGATCGTGCCCCCTAAGATGAGAAATCAAAACAGACCACATTATAACCTGCACGCGTAAACAGATGCCTACCTGATTCTCCTGCAGACAGATAGTGAACATGTGTTTTTGTCCAAGTTAAGAGGCGGGAATGACGATGATTGGACGGTGTAACGTTTCAAGGCCTTTTTGGGTTTTTTTTAGTTCCCACCCAACAATGAAATCCCAGAATGGACTTTTGTCTTCAATTACCTTCCAGTCATTTCATTGTTGTAAGGGCCTGGAAAACCCTTGAGGGGATTCAGAGTAGGAGGTTTAAGTTGAAGTGGTGGGAAGTGTGTTTTTAAAGACTTCCTTTTTAGCAATTGATCTGCAGCAGATGGATGTTTCCAAAGTTCTGAAATATTTGGGCCTGGCGCCAGGTCTGAAGGAGGAAGCACTGAGGAAGGAGATGCATAACAGGAAAGGTGTTTTTATACTCATGTCCACATGTTCATTCACAACACACATCAATTGTGCTTTGGGACCCTTTTCGTCGCGTAACCACAAACGTTGAGACGAGCCAGAGTTCAGCCTCAAATAAACAGATTTCTATTCAGACTCGTTAAACACTTTGAACTCTGCTCTCTGACACTTAAACATGTAGCGCATCTCACACACACACACAAACATCCGCATCTTCAGAAAATGAGTCACTCCTGCATCCCGCTCACGAGAGGCGCTTGCTGTGACAGGCAATTTGTAGCCTGTCGTACTCCATGTCACAACAACACAACCCCCCTCAGCTACACACACCCCTTCGCACACACACACATCCACATCCACACGCTCAGGTCACAAACACGTATTTAAGGGCCCTCTTGACTGAGGAAAAACTAATCCCTAATATTTTCTTTTTTCCTTGCACACACACCCATCGAATAACATCACTTCGCCAAAGCATCATGAAGCTCTGTGTATTTCTCTCCAAGGATCAGCGAGAATCCGCCTTCTCCGAGTCCCCCCTTGCACTCCTGTGTACTAACACTGCGATAAGTATTCTTCCAAGAAGGGAGCAGTGACTCCAAAGTGCTGTAATGAATCTGGGAATTAAAGCGGTTTAATTACAGCTTATCATTTCATTGCAAGCCCCCAATTATGCACCGACAAAAATGAAGATGTTTAGTGCTAAATGGCTTCCCAGGATGGCGCCGAGCTCTCATTTGGTGGCCGCCAAGTCCATCATGCACTCGCGTGCGGATGAGAATGTTGATGTATAATTTCTTGCTGGAGTTCCCGGGATGTGTGAACATACGTGCCTTGCTGTACTGTCTTGGATTTCACACACACACACACACACACACACACACACACACACACATACACACACACACTCATTTGCATATGACTGACATTTTTAGAAAATCCGAACAAGTGAGTCGAGACGCACGCAGAGGCAGAAACCTCTGAAATCAGCTAAACCGAATTCAGCCTGTCTGCAAACATCACAACTAAGTTTTTAAGAAAATCTAAAAACGTTAACATCAAACCTCTTGCGTGTGAAACTGCCACCATCGTTGCACTAATGAGGAACCCACTTTCATAGTCACACAGATTTTTCGCTTTGTGCTTGTTTGGATATTTATGCACGTCACAGTGAGTCGTAATTAACTGCAAAATCCAATACATTTCGTTGATTATGTCTCCTCACTGTCCTTCTTTTGAGGGGCGCACGTTACATAGATGTTCTGTTTTTATAGAACGGGGTGAGGAGAAGATTCTGGCACTCGGTGAACATCAGGGGTCAGAGGAGTCGTCACGGTTCAAGCTCACAAGAATAATTTGCAGGCTGGGTTTTTTCTCAGCTGTCCTTTTCCCTGTCTAAACTTAGGTGTGCAAATTTGAAAAAGCTTAATAAGGGTGGGAGAACTGGATTAAATATAGTTCAAACTTGTTCAAGCTTGATATAGTCGATGGTTGTTGA
This sequence comes from Mullus surmuletus, assembly GCA_903171835.1. Classification (NCBI taxonomy): domain Eukaryota; kingdom Metazoa; phylum Chordata; class Actinopteri; order Syngnathiformes; family Mullidae; genus Mullus; species Mullus surmuletus. Next base: position 312,121 of record CAESWR010000077.1, on the reverse strand, counting down.
GAACTTTTTCTTGTTTGTACGCCTCCATGTCATCGACAGCTGTGGCATCATTCCGCCTATTTGGCTCTGACGTCTACAGAACAACTTGGCGTAGATTTACCAGAAGTATTTACAGTTTGGTTTGCCAGAGTTTGACGTTTTTTTTGTATTTGTTTGCTTTTTCTAAATTCTCACTACCATCTATCTCAAATAATAAAGTGCTGTAATCTCATATTCAAGAAAAATTGCATAATGCTTGCAAATTTCATGAAACTCAAAATGTAGTGTTGTCATAGTTTGTCTGTTCCTCTGTGTGTGTGTGTGTGTGTGTGTGTGTGTGTGTGTGTGTGTTTGTATGGGGGGTTTCACGTGCACAGTTCTGAGTCTGTGTCTGTGTATGTGTTATCTCGTGCCAGCCTGATTTATAGCTGCTTTTGAACCCTGCCGGACTGCACGGGCGTCGATGAGCCAATCTCTAATGACTCATCTCTCCTTGTGTGACCCACTCGGCTGCACCTGCACCCAGGGGTCACCGCACACAGACATGTATAAACACACTCATGCATATTCGCCAGGGAGCACACACACACATGTGGGCTCTCCTCTTAATTGAGAGAGGGTTTGTCTCATTTTAATCCAGTGGCGTCTATGGGGAACGACCCGTGGAAGTGATCTGTCACGAGCTATCTCGGCCCTCCTCCTCCTCCTCGTGCCTCCTGCCAAGAGGGTTTCACTGAGAGCCAAATGCTCTGTTTAATATTCCGCCTTTCCTCTGTCATATTTGAGGTTTCTCTGAAACATTCCCTAAATTATAGATGGAACTTTCAAGCATGTCGTCCCCCTTTTTAAATGAATGAAATCAAGCATTAGTGGCTTTGGATAATGCCATCAAAACAGTGGGGGAAATTAGAAAGTGGCAAGACGTAAACACCAAAGCTTTGCTGGTTTTTTCGTCTTTCTTCTCTGACCAACAAAAATTGCTTGTGCATAATAAAACAATTATTGCCCATAACTCAAACCGAGCAGCCTGCTTGAGACGCTCGTACGCCACAGAGATGTTCTATGTGCATATGAGATGCGCACATTTTCCGAGCCTCTAATCTTTTTCAGTTTATCTCCTTTTATGGCCCTGCCGAAGAGTATAGATGGGCACAGTTGTGATTGAAAGATGATGAAGGAAATAGACAGATGGAGATGACGAGGACGCGACAAAGTCCACATGAATAAATGAGTGCGCACATACACTTGTTTTATACTGCATGTATTTATCTTTCCATCTTTTCTTTGCTTCTTAGAACAAACGACAAATTCACAGACAAGGGCACGGTTACTCAGCAATGAGTGACCCTCAACTTCAGCGGCTTGATTAACAGGAGGAAAGTGATCTGCTGTAATCATGCGCATGGTACCGTGTCTGGCGGCAGAGAGCCCTTTCACATCCTGTGAATACACCCCTCCCTGTATACACAATGGCGCCAATTTAAATGCAAATCCTGACATTCCCATCACTCAGCCTTGTGACGCCTGCTTTACCAAAAGCCCCCCTGCATAGGCCCGGATCTAAATGAGCCACGATCTGCGCAACTGTACATCTTATCTGCGCTGAAAGTGTGCAAGAACCACAGTGCGATAGATAATGAGGGAGAAAGTCAAAGAAAAGAGGGAGAGATCGTGTGTCTGTAAGAGATTTGTGGTTTTCTATGCAGATCTATGCATGGGCGACGATGCCGAGATTGTGCAGCAGTCTTTCTTATGGAACCGTCTGCCTATGGCCTTTTTATGTCCCAACATCCCACAGCGATTGGAAAGCTGGCTGATAGCTGCGCAGTGGGGGAGTGCATGTTTAGATCACTGGCTGTATGGAATGAAGCATTTACTTACCACCAGCACATGTATGTGCACACACACACACACCCATAATTGCACATTTTTGTCTTTTTCCACGCAGTGCGTCATGCTGCTGAACGTATTTGCCAAACCTCAAATGCTGGGCTGCACTCACCATTGGCTCCTCCTTCCAAAAGTGTGGGCTTAGCCTCCATCTTGTTCTATGAACTAGGGGGGGACTTCTCAAAACAATTACGGTAATCTCGAGTTAAGTGTTTAATTCGCAGCCGTGGAAGGAAACTTGACAGACAGCTGCCTAAGTTTGCTATTTGCCATCCCGGTTGCTTTCTATATTTGGACGTGGGGGCCATACTCGCCTCAGATAAAGCCTCACTCCATCTTTATTAATCCTCTTTCCATCATCTGAATAGGGGATTTAGTATCTTGTTACGCTGCTTGCACAGGAGTTTTTTTTCTCCCAGTTCATGTCATATCAATTTCCCGGGTGGTAAAATGCAGAAAATCGCACAATAAACACCGGTATGTTTCCGCGAGGCCTGTGTTAAAAGACAGCACGTCAGAGGAATACACTTGAGCCGAGGCGAGACGGCACACAGAGCTTCCCTTCCCCTTCCCCAGCATGCCTGGGAAGAACTGTAAAAAAACAACACATAATTAACATAAAACTCATTAAAATTAGAGCTCGCACTGGAATTCTCTGCCAACCAATGGCGTTGGCCACCATTTTGTTGTATCACCAGGCACCATACATCAAAGATGGTGAGAGGAGACCAGCTGGATTATGTAACGAGGATAAACAAGTCTCAAACTGCGGGGTGGGCGTGGGGGATGATAAACGCCGCGCATAAGTACACAACCCTAATTAGATTCCTCTCCCCGTGTCATAGCTTTCTCTACCACATATTCTTCCGGCACTGGAGGAACTTGGTGGGAGAAGAATGTTGGCGGAAAAAAGGCTCAGAGATATGGTTTTATGGATGAGTTTTCTGACAAAAACCGACAACTTCTGCATTAGTTCGACAAGTGAAGTATAGCTTCGGTGATTAAGAGTCTGAAATGAAATAATCTGTCATTTCGGTTGAGCACCTACACTTCCCCCATGCTCCTGTGGGTAATTGATGCGGTTGCCTTTAGAGTCGAGACCCCTGGAGAGCGGTGTGCAGATCATAGATTTGATAGGTGGGGGGAAATAGTGTGGTTGAAGGGAACCCCCTGTGGACCTTCAGAAGGCAACTCCCCTCTTCCACCCCCCGAGGACAACAATTTATTTTCCTCAGACGGAAAGTAGAGCCGAATGCTGCATAAATCCCCCTCCCCTAAAAGTAGTATTGCGGTTAATACTAGCAGAGGAGGCCCAGAGACACATTCATTAATAAAAGATGGACCTTTTTTAGCAACTGCATGCTAGCCTCGTGCACCGCGAGCAAAGGGAGCCCCCGGGCATCGCGGGCTCACAGGCCTCCCCGGGGGGTGACGGCAACTCTTTTCTTTGTTCCCCCAGGAGAAGAGGCATCAGATATCGTCTTCACTGCACGCAGAAGCTTCCTGAAAGAAAGAAAGGGGTCGGGGGGGTGGGGGGGTGCGCGACTTTCTTTCAAAGATTCGTCTTTCGTGTCACCTTTATCTGGATTTCTTTCTGAACTCGCTGCTTCTTTTTGTGCGATCCCTCTCTGACCCTCAATCGCTCCAAGACTTTATGTTTGTTGAAGTCTGACATGTTTGTTGCCGCCACCTGACAGGAGGGAATAATGAAGGGAGCGTTGCCTACTGTATCACTCTTCTTGCGTTTGCTGCTGGCAGACCTGTTAATAAAAGATCCAAACTGCAGAGCACCACTTGCCACCCGTCGTCTTCGCTCTGCACTTCTTCCGTCCTCCCTTCTATCACCAACATCTTCTAACCTCTCTTTCACCTTGTCCTTCGCATTCCCTTTCCCTCCCCTCATTATTCAGAGGCTTCCATCTCAGTTGGCTCTTCTCAATGTCTCTCCCCGGCCATCTAATTCTCAGACAAATCTGTCTGCGCTACCCTCCCTTTACCTTATCCATCCCCCCCGTCCTGACTGTCCTCTCTCCACTTGTTTTCCAGAGGGTACCCGGACGACCCCATCGAAGCAGAGCTGATTGATGAGCGCCACCCTTACATTCACAGCATGTACTCGGCGCCATTGGCCCAGCCGGAGAGAGGCAGCATGGCCAGTCTGGACCGCATGGGTGGCCGGCGCTCGCCCTCCATCGACAGCATCCGAAAGGACCCACGCTGGCGCGACCCAGACCTTCCAGAGGTCATAGCCATGCTGGGCCACCCCATCGACCCGGTCAAGTCCAACGCCGCGGCCTACCTGCAGCACCTGTGCTACGAAAACGACAAAATCAAGAAGGATGTACGTCAGTTAAAGGGGATTCCTGTCTTGGTGGGTCTCCTGGACCACCCCAAGTCTGAAGTCCACCGCAAGGCTTGTGGTGCCCTGAGGAACATCTCCTATGGCAAGGACAATGACAACAAGGTGGCCATCAAAAACTGTGACGGCATCCCGGCGCTCGTCCGCCTTCTGAGGAAGACCAATGACATGGAGGTTCGAGAACTCATTACTGGTAAGAAACATATTCACATATTTGTATTTTTTCTCTAAGGATACCTCTTTTGTTTTTTGTGATTATTAATATTAGTCATTCATTACTATCATTCTTTGTTATTTTCTCAGTTCTGTTTAAGACAATGGATGGATTTCCCAAATGATACCAAAAATACTTCTGTGTTTAAAAGTCTTAATCAAACTCTCTATGAATATAAATGCATTCAGTTAACTTAACTTCCCTTTAATATTCATAGTTGGTCTTTCTTTATAACACCAAGAAGTTACAATTTCAGTTTATAAAAAGTATTCAGTCTTTTTTGTAGGTTTAGACGTTTCAACTATCCCAACAGAAAAGCAATACATACTCTTCATTCTCAGTGATTGCCGTTATTGTAATTAAATGAATCGTCTTTCAATTACCACAATCACGCTTTGCTTAGATTCACATTGCGGTGCGATATCAGCAATGCTAAAGTTAAAGGTGTATGCTTCAACAAAACCACACATAGGTACAGTCAAGCCAACTCAGACCTCTGGTGTGTCAGACTTAAGATACAGATAGGACAATTGCAGATACAGTAGTTTGAAATTCATACATCTCACTCTGTATGTCAATGCATCCAAGGCTATAATTACTCATTCTTGTGAGCAGCATATTTAATTTCACCAAAGGGCAATAAAGGTCACAGCTGGAGTCTCTGCGTTGAACCAAAACTGTCATGTGATTTCATCAGCCAGTGACAGACTTTACCAATAGAAACAGACGACCCTCGTACTCGCTGGTGTATATGTTCTCATTCTTTTGAAAATGCTACAAAAGTATCGTTTCGGACGTCACAATAGTGTTTTTTTTCTCTGTGACCTGTTAAATGTGCACCGGGGAATAACTGCCGTATCTCTGTGTGTTTCAAAGAGCTCGGCTAATCTCCGACACAAATGCTTTGACCTGACACACTCTGGCTGGTTTGCATTCTTTGCCATCTGAGAAGGGGCCATTGTTTTCTCGAGTGAACCACTTTGAAGTGAGACGCAGCATCCACTTTGTGCATCGCTCCGACACACAAAGGAATCAACTCTTTGTGAAATTTGACTGGCTTAAGGAAGGATAATTGTTTTGCTGGGCAGCCAGCAGTGGTCTTTAACTGGGTGTCATTTTGTGGGGATGTATCAGCCGCTGACCCCAAAGAGTGAGTATCAATAAGAGATAATTGCTATTGACAGCTTTAATTGAAAGGTATTGGTCCCTAAAAGCTCTTTAGCTTGTCGGATGGCGCTGTGAATGCATGCGTCAGTGTATGTGTGTGCCGTCTTTTACTTGACAGAGATGTTGC
>CAESWR010000077.1:269493-282018 GCA_903171835.1 Mullus surmuletus | reverse complement strand
AGAGTGCACCGGTGAGCAGGAGACCCTCATCTGGCTGCCCCCTTGCTTGTTTGTCCATGTAAATGTGTGTTTATTTTAATGGGTTCAGGCATGGACTGTGCGTGACGGCGGCTGCTGGTCATCTGTGGCCGGTTTGGAGAGAGAGAGAGACACAGAGAGAGAGCAGCTCTCCCTCGCCGCTGATGGTAGAGGAAGATATGAGAGATTACGTACATCCTCCTTTGATGTCAGACAGAGAGAGGTCAACGCTGAGACCAGGCCGGACCCGACAGAAGGCAGTGATTACTCACAGTGTGTTTGTGTGTGTAGTGTCGGAAGACTGGAGATAGGGATCGTTTTTAAAGGGATAGTTCAGATTCTTTGACATGAAGTTGTATGTGATCCTCATCATCAGTGTCGTTCATCAGCAGTGACTTTTCCCCAACTGCGTCCCGTGAGCTGAGTTCCGGCTGATTTCAGAACTACTTTCTGCAACACACGAAACCGGGCCAGAACTCAGCTCACGAAACGCAGTTGCTGATGAACGACTCTGATGGTGAGGATCTCATACAACTTCATGTCGAAAAATCGGAGCAATCCCTTTAAGGTCTTGGTTTCGTCTCAGGCATTATTACTCGGTCTCGTCTTGATCTGGATCTTGGTGGACTGATATTGCGCCGTATGTTACTATGACAATGGCGTCCTGGTCTGAACACACACACACACACACACACACACATACGTTTTTTTAGCCAACTATGCCAAAAGTAATTCTGCCACACCAAGAGGCAGCGCTACTCGAAACGGTTCCAAAATGTGTTAAAGTGTACCGTTGGCCTGGCACGCATGCAATGAAATCACACAGGGTTTTTTTGTTTTCTTACCATTGAATAGAGAGGAAACACTGAAATGCAGAGATGTCAAAGCAGTGGGAGGAGCCTACGCTACCTTTGTCTAAATCTGCAGGTGGAGACCACCACTGCCAGGCTTTCAGACTGTGCCTCGCTTTCCACACCAACCAATCACGTCCAATCAGTGGAAGATTGATTATCTCCCCAAGTTGCAGCCTCTGCCTTCTTATTAAATATCTTCATGTGATTTCAGTCAACTTAGAAGCCACATTCACCTGACAAATCCACATCGGACTTTGCTGTAGAGACAAAAAAGCCTCAAATGCTTGAAGTGAGTGGAAAGAGCTGCCTATGCACCGAGCTACATGTCAGCGGTCTCGAGGCAAAAAAAAAGGTTAAATAAAAACAATGCAGAGGCTGTTTTAGTTGTTGGCAAATGTATTGATATTTAAAAGATAACTCTCTTCCTGTTCTGTTTGGTGAATATCTACCACGAGTTTACGCTCTCAGTTCTTGGTGCCATGTGGTCATGGTAAGGTCTTGGTCTTGGTCAGTTTGTGGCGTCCTGATTGGCAAGAGCAAACTCTTAACCAACAACAACAGCCCAGAGTAGTTTCAAATTGTTCTTCCAGTCCATTAAGGGTCAGAATGAAACAATCTGTGTACAGTGATGCACTGAAAACCCAATGCAACATTACTTCCTCAATTTTATTCAAATTAAGAAGGAAAACATTCTCTGCTTTCTTATTGTGATCGTTCTTATGTATAGGGTCTGGGTCTGATCTCGGTCTCAGTTTATGTGAGGGGAAATAAAAGACAAAGATAGAGGTGCAGCAAAAGGAGCGAGACGAACCAAGTGTTATCTTCAAAATGTTACAATATTAAATGTTTTGAAAGCTGGACAAGTTTTTGATTGGGTGTCGGGGAACAACCTGTAGGCACAGGAAGCTATTTTTTGGAGGACGTGTGAGCAAAGCAGATGGTTAATGCATCGACACTGAACAACATTAGAAAACATTTGTAGCTGTGATTCTTGGTTTGCCACAAGTAATCCCTGTCTTGTTACACAAGCTGCCGAAAAAGCAAAAATAGATAGCGGTGTCGCTTTAGTTTCACCTCCTTTTCAAGGCATTTCCTTCACAGTTTGTAATTTTGCTCTTTTTTTTTAAATGACATCGCTGTAGCTTTGTGGTGTCTGACTGCAGAGAATTCAGGAAGCGGCGATACCTGGAAGGAAGACTCCAGTAAATAAAGCCACAATGTGTGTTTATTCCGCTTCCTCTGGTCTTTGTTCAAGTTAAACAACATGTTTCAACTATTCGCCCCTGCAATTCCAAGAATGATAAACCATCTGATAGACAGTGGTGTGTTTTACAGGGTCCAAAAAGAAAGAAAAAAAAACCCTCCACAGTCTTTAAAATATTCTTGTCACCCAGAGAACATTTCCACCCAATTGATTTTCAAATTAAAAGCATGAAAGCATTGAAAAGCATGAAACCGAAAGGCAGAAGCAGACATCTGTTTGTCATCAGTTCAACATCGGTGGCTAATCTGCACCGCCAGCCCGTTAATATCGCGGCCAACATCGAGAGTCAAAGTCGGCATTTATTTTGATTCAACTTTGAGAAGGTGGGTCGTCCTCTTGGTGTTGATTATGCGGCCGCTTTGTCCCTCCAAACTGATTATGCAAGTTACTTTGTTGTTGCACTATAAAGGGGGCTGCTTTTTTTTGCTGGCAAATACATCATTAGACCAGTCCAGAGTTACTGGCAGTGCATTATTCATGTGGCCCAGAACAGAGTCGGTGAAAGGGAGAGGGGCGGCTCCAACAAAAGTAATTAAGAAGCATGAAAAGATGCATTTCATTAAAGAGTAGGTGAGCGCTGCAGCCCCCGACATGATGAAACATTTTTTTTCCCCAGCAGTTAATTGAAACAGCGCTGTAAAAACCTCGATTGGAGAAAGGTCAGGTGGGGGGAGGCGGGGATGGGGAGGGGGGGTTGTGTGAACAAGTGTGTGACTCCTTTAACTTTAATAGAGGTTAGAAAAAGGTTAAATTAGTAGTTTTTTGTCGTGGGTTTCTTACAATTAAAGGATGACACAAAACGGGAGTGAGCCGTCCTCAGAGAACTCCTACCACCTTCACTTCATCCTCCTTCAGTTCTGTGGTGGGCTTGTCCCGCTGTAATCAGAGCGATGCTGTGGCGCTGGCGTGCGCCTCGCGGCGTGTGGACATGTTTGCAAAGCACTGCAGTGGCCAAAGTGGAAGAACGGAACCACTTGTGAATATGGGAATCATTCTCAAAATCTGCATGTAAAAGTCCTTCCTTATGAGAGCAGCTTGTTGGGCCCCCAAACGTCGCCTAAGAGCCTTAACTTCTCCTGGGCCCACCTGCCCTCGCAACGTTTGAGTGTTTCAAACTGTATTGAAGCTCCAGCTTAACAGAGCACACTGGTTTCGCGCTTCACCTTGATGAAAAAAAAAAACCTCTGTCTATTTTTCTTGGAAGATGCAACACTCAGCATCTTCTTTGTGCTCCTTGATGGTTGCCCTGCCAACCTACCCGACTCTGACCTGGACAAAGAAAGGAAACGATCCATCAAATAATTCTTGCATTCCAAGCGCATTTCACGGGTAAAAACAATATTTGCACGTAGGGTGTATAAAAAACACTTACTGGAAGACTACACAACAACTACCGGTCAGAGTGAAGATAAAGTGGCATTACACCACCATTCTTGCTCCCTGACACCCATTGGTTGCCACCATGCCACTGGTTTCAAAAACACAAACATAAACTGCAACATTAGTGATGACAATTTACAGTACTAATGCTAAATGCTAATCGGCCTGGTTTGCCACGGATTTCATAAGTCACTGGGTGCTGGAACACAGTAATGATCTCCGAGCAAGACAGCGCCCAGTAAAGCCCAACGCTGATTGGCTGTCGCAGCACAGCCACACGCGCCGCTGCCTGAAATTCAACTTAGCGACATGACTTTGGTGTGCGTCCAAAGCTACCTGCTGGTGCGTCCAAGTCCGGGCCGCATGAGGACAGGTGGCGCCTAAACGTGGCTGTACATTGACTTTACATGGAAAATCCAGTCGTGTCTAGTGTAAACGCGGCTTCATGGCGCTTTCCATTTGCACTTGTAAGTCGTAATTTACAAGTTTCGAACCAGAAGCTGCAACTGAAGCGCTCCCTCATGTACGATATTTGAGTCTCAGAGAGGGACGTTTCTTGGCACGCCCGAGTACAGCGACATCATCACCGTCATCTCACTGATTATATTTGCATGAACATTTACCAAAAGACCTTATAGTGTGCTGATGAGCGACTAAAACGCAGCCAGAACATTTTATGGACAGCTTTAAGGGGGTGCTTTAATGACTGAATGCTTGTTTGTACTATATTCGTTTGTATAGTTCGTATTATGTTGTACTCTTGAGTTTGAGCTTACTATTAAACTTCCTTGTTAATGTCCTCCAGACTCTGTGTCTGCATCCGTAACCATAACAATATCAGATGTGATCAGGATGCAGTGAGTCCCTTCATCAGGCCGAATGTAATGCAGTAGCATGGTTAGCATTGTTAGCACATTTAGCATAGAAACTTGCTGTGAGCTGTGGGTCGGCTGGCTTTCCTCTCTTTATTTATATTACATCGAAATAATGAGAATCTTTGTGGGTGTTCCCCATCTTCTTGCTCCCACCATGATGGATGCATGTGTCGACCGAATGAGGTGGCGTCGATCAGTCCCATCCGACAATGAAGGCAATGTGACAGTTAAAGGCCGCGGCGTCAGACAGGCCCCAGCGCTTTCCCGCCCGCTCACCTCATCCCTCCTGCCAACCTCCACGCTAATTCTTATTTCTCTCGCACTCTGCCACTTCGCCTCTCACTTCCCCGGGAGAGATTTATCTCGCTTCACTTGCCGTCCGCAATTGCACGTTGCGGAATTGAGAGAATGGAAACGTTTACCGAGACAACAGTCGCGCGATGCGGCTGCCTGCGTAACGGCTTTGTCTTTCAAGCCGAGCGTCTGGCTTTGTGCCGAGAGGCCTTTGCATCGACAATCAATTCAAGGGTGAAGCGTCGGAGTTGTGTTACATAACCCTCTTTGATATTATCCCGCCGGAGATCGGCATTTGTAGAATAATGAACGCTGACGGGTTTGGTATTGGACACATTACTTGTGTTGCCACTTCTTCGCTCTTGGAGTCTGAAAAGTCAGAAGCTCAACTGAATTAACAAGTGGAGATACACTTTTATTGCTCTCTTCCACCGTTGTCAGCGCGCATCGGGAAGGAACGCTTCACTTCAAGGCTCTGTGGCATGAATCCGATTCTCTTAATTCTCCACCCAATATCTCCTGCGTCTCGGAAGCTGCGGCGGCAAAAGCAATCATCTTGCCCGGAGGCGCGATGAACGTCCTGCCGCAGTGAGCAAATAAGTTCAAGCAGATCCATTTTTCAAGATAAAGCGTCTTTGCGTCATTAACCGCAGCCGAGTCGGCTTCCGAGTTGCAGGATTCCGACGGGAGGGAAAGTCCTGCTCCTCATATTACACCTCAATTTAAAGCAGAGCGTTATGAATAATTCACTCTGCAATCCAGATTCCAAGCCTCAGTCTCGCGTCGGAGGTCTCCATTTTCACCGCTGTGGAATTTAACACCCGGGCGGCGAGCGCTGACTCCGCGCGGAAGTCCTGGCCATGGCTTCGCGCAGTCACTCGCCCCTTTTGTTCGCCACTACCCGCCCCTCTTCCTCGCTTCCTGCTGCCACATATCACAGCGAGACGAGACCTCAAATGACCAGCGGTGCCTCACATACATGTCTCACTTGGAGACACGGATTGAGAGTGCCGCATGCATGCTGCCTCGCAAATAAACAGAAAAAGAAAGCATGCGCATAAACGCAAGCCTGCATATACTCACACACTCGCTGCTTCACACACTCCACTCCACACAAAACTGCGTCCAGACCGTCTGGCACCTTCTCTCACTGCAGCTCAGTCGTTCCCCCTGGGCGTCACGACTCCCTCACAGCAAACACATATCGCATAGCGTCACATTTACAGGTTTACTGATGATGGTTGCTAGAAGGAGGAGGACAAATTGCCAGAAGTTGCGATGAGCAAGTAATCGGTTTTATATGTGTGTTATGCTCTTAAATCAGCTGTTCCCTTCAACTAGACGGTTGAGAAAGGTTGCAAGAAAATTACTAAACTAAACTAAACAACTAAACAGGATCCGATCGACAGAGACATGTATGTCATCCTTAGAACTAGAAATAGGAAATGATAATCACGCTCCTCAGGCGTCTCCCACCAATATTACTCTTGTTGCTGCACTGAATGAATTTGCAAGCTGGTGGCCCAAGTGGCAGCAGGTTACTAACTTTCTACACTGAGATTTCGCAAGAGCATGAAGAGCTCGGGGTAAATCCAGCCGTGGATCTCTATTCTGGGCAGCTCTTGCTCTTGCTCTTGCTCTTGCTTGTTTACTCTTCACAAGTGAAACTGCTTCAGTAAGCAGAAGAACACTTGAGTGGGCTTGATGATTGGAATCAGTCAGTCATCTTTTTTCCATATGGCATTAATGTGGAAGGAATTAGAATCATGGAGATAATAACACAGACAAAACAGAGACATCGAGGCGATGTTTTGGCACCCGCCCCTCAGATTGACCTCAACTTGACCTCTCGACCTTGAGTTCGGCTGGACTTCTTTGATTGGCATTATTGGGTCTTCTCATATGTTCTCATATGTTCAGACATCATGTCGCAGGATAAAATTGCTTAATTGATAAAATTGTTAAAATTGCATAGGATCACATCAGCAGAAGAATGAGGAGATTACTTCAATTTCCCAGAAGAACTTGTTGTTCCCCTGCTCTTTGATTTAAATAAGCCCAAAGTAGTTTTCTTGCAACCTTTCTCAGAAAAAAACAAAAAGTTTATTCTGGTCCACCACGTCCACGTCCGAGTTTTCCTGAAAGCAGCAACATATCTCTGCGTAACATCCTTGCATGTGTCACAGAGTGCCACACACTTTAATCCCCATGCATATTGATCTTCACTACCTCCAATTCACTACCTCCATGGTCGCTCAAGACACTGAACAACTTGATTCGACGCCCTTGGAGTTCTCAGTTCATGCTCTTGGGAGTCGACACTCTAGTTAGTGTCCTGCCAGTACACTCTGAGTCTGAGATTTCTGCATGGCTCCCTCTTTGATAGTTCAAAAAAAATCTCTCAACAAACTTTAACGTTTTAAAAGCTCACTCCAAAAGCTTACTGTTCCTCTCAGCCCGCCGTCTTCACTTCACCTGAAGATTAAACCTGACGCCAGCCTCTCCACGCCTGATGAGACGCTCCGCACACCCGCAGCACATTCCCTCCTTTATCGCTGCCATTAAACACCCGACTCCGGCGAGAAAAGTGACTAATTGTGCGAACAGCCAGTAGCTCGCTGCTGACATTTTCAAGGCTGTAACTCCTGTTTTTAATTCCCCACCCTCTTCTCGTAAACAGTTTTCGGTGATGAAAAGGAGCGATAATAAGGTGAGGAGGAGTGAGGAACATAAATGAGCGGAGCAACAAGTTTATTTAAGTGGGACCACCTTGTGTTTTGTTAGAACACAAAGAGGTTTGCATAATGATGCTTTTCCAAGGAGGTCTCTGGAAAAGTGGTTTCTCTACTCATCATTAGTGGAAGGAAGCCCTGGCACATTTGCATGTGTGTGTGAGTGTGTGTGTGTGTTGATGCAGCATTTATCCACCTGTGTTTGGCTGCTGGGGCACCGATAATTCCCGGGACTTCCACCGTGGCGGTGTATAAACTTAGTGCTATTTCCAACCGTTACTACAGGAGCCACCCAGCATTTGAAAAGTTTTATTAAAACTTTCCTCGCTCTCAAAAATTGTCTTCCCCCCCCGCCAGTCTCTGTGGGATTCCAAAAAAGCCAGCGAAATCGGGCTCTTCAGAAGATTAGCCATGTCGCTCGCCTCCTTCGTCTCCCCAAACCTGAGCAGTTGGAGCAAAGTGAAAATTACAAGACAAGAGCCATTCCAGGGAAGTAGGAGGAAGCGAGACAAAATTCACTTGCCAACTGGAGCCTTTGTTTGGCCCCCATTTGTGGCACAAGAGCGCTGTTTCCTGTTTGTGTGCGAGATGCTTTAATCTAATTAAAAGCAGATTAATAGCAGCCTGACTAGCATCAGCTCCAACAGAAGCTTAGTAAGGGAGAAAGAAAAGCAGAATTTGCCACTATCCTGTTACTGGTAAACAGTAAATGAAATATTGCTTGTAAACAGTCTAGACTCTTGTAAACAGGAGTGCCGTTAAGAGCACCCAAAGGACCGTCGGGCTCCCGTACGAGAAGGGGCGAGTAGGCCCGAGTGGAGACTGGCAGGCCGCCAGTCCGGCAGTCATGCTGTATATCAGCGGGAATTACGGCTCAGATTACATTTCAGGTGTTTAACTGACACTTTGATCCTGCGCGACATAAAATTTGAATTGAAGGCTGAGCTCTCTGCTCTGACAACCTTTCCGTAACAGTGTGTGTGCATATGTTTGTGTGTGTGTGTGGCCTATTTCTAAGGATTACAAGTATTAGTAGTAATAGTATTTTGGTTCTTGTCCATTTGATGCGATGATGGGTTCATTTAAGGTGGTGCGGGCAGTTGATTACTAATACTAATACTTACTAATTTCATTTGACTGCTTATCATGACCCTGGAAATACACACACTTGCAAGCACACACTGAAGCACACACACAGTGTCTTGATACATTGTTAAATAAACACATGCACCAACTCAGGGAAATGCATAACGCCGATGCCATTTTTATGTCTCTCCCACACACACACACACACACACACACTCACACACACGGCCTTGACACACCACTCTATGTCTCTCCCACACACACACACAGACACAATGCCCTTGAACACGAGTATGGTATCATGTAACTATTAGAGATGATGTTGTGTGTCAGGGTAGTGAAGAGCAAGACAATACCTGTGACCATTGTGTGTGTGTGTGTGTGTGTATCCATTGCGAGAGTTAATCCAGAGTATCCATCACAGTTTAGCGTGCCATTTTTCCAAAGGTGGGGTGGGGGGGGCTCGGGTCAGCAGGGCTGGAGAGAACATCATTATCAGTGAGAGATGGTTGCCGACACGAATCCCGACACAGGAAATCATTCCACTGTCGAGCACCATCACGGCCGTCATCACATGCTCCCGGCAAAGCAGACGGGTGGTTTGATTTCACCAAAGTTCTAGCTGATGCTTACAGAATCACGAGTCACATTATCACATCCACTGGAGCTCGTCAAGAAGAAATACCATTGTTCTTGGTTTGCAGCCTGTAGCTAAGTCAGCTCAGACCATTAGGGCTGCTGAGTAATTACCGCATTTCCAGTTCAATCACCAGTCTGGAGAGTTTTGTGTCGAAGAATCCTCGAGCGAGGAAAAGACATCGAACTCCTAATTGCTCCTAATGAACGCACTGGTACCTCTCATGGCGGCCTCCACTGCATCAATGGCTGGTAATGCGTGGATGATCTATTGAGGCATGGAAAGCGAGACTGGGACCAGTCTAATACACATTCACCGTCCCATCAGGCTCCTGCATTTTCAGGATTCTCTAAAACTGCAAACTGGGTAAGACATCATATCAACATTAGATGATTCCAAAAGCAAGTGCTGTGACTGCGTGTAAGCATCCTCCCTGTAATCCAAACCGCAGTCCCAATCATCCCAGTCATCCATCAATCCACAACCAGCTCTGACCTCACATCGGCTTCAGTCCCCAGCCTCTATCTTCAGCTGCCATTCCAGTCACCACCATATCTCTATTAACCCCCCACTCAGCTCTCTCTCTCTCACACACACACACACACACACACACGGCTTGACATCCAGCAGAGCAGCAGTCCACAGGATTATCTAGGCTTATTCCCAAAGGCTGGAACCTAACCTTCACACCCCCACCCCAAACTGCAGAGCAGAGCACATCGTTTAGCTTGCCCTGCAGTCCATCTGCTACATTTCCTTACATTTACTTTCTTCTCTGTTCGTCATTGAGGCACGATCAATGCATCTCGGTGGACTATTTACCACACATTGTCTCCCCCACATATGAGGCACAGATCCATTTGTGATTCGATCTTCCTCTTCCTTCCTTCCCTCTGACACTCTCCATTCCACCTCGTGCTGCTTTATGGTCAGGTGCACTTTCCTCTCCTCCTGTGGTCCTTTTTCCTCCCTGAATTCACCACCCAATTCCCATCCAGCCTGACCCACACACTCACTCGCGCATGCAAATTTCACCTGAAAAATCCCTGTCGGACACGGGAAGAATTGACCAGACAGTAGAATTCGTGGGAGTCAGCATTAGAAATCTCTCTCTCTCTCTTTGTTCCTCAGCCTATTTCTCCCTTGATATCAATTTGTACCTGTTGGGCTCGTTTCTGAGTTTCCACTCTGATTTGTAAGGACATTTCCTACCTTGGTAAGAACAGTTTGCGCACTTACACACTAATGCTTTCCAAGACTGATCCACATGCAGCTTCATCTGAGTGTACGAGGGGATACAACAGCTAAATGCAGA
The DNA here is from genome assembly GCA_903171835.1 of Mullus surmuletus. Taxonomy (NCBI): domain Eukaryota; kingdom Metazoa; phylum Chordata; class Actinopteri; order Syngnathiformes; family Mullidae; genus Mullus; species Mullus surmuletus. The sequence continues at coordinate 271,563 of CAESWR010000077.1, read as the reverse complement.
CCTACACGCAGCACCAACAGGCCTCCATTGATAAATGTAACCCTCCGGCTTTAGCGTTTTAGCCAGTTGCTGTGGAATTATGGGAATTATACTACTTTGCCTGGCAGCTCCTCTTGGAACTCGTCGGCTGAAACAAATCACCTCTCATTGCATATTGTGGCATCCTAGGTCACAGACTGAAGTGCTCTTTTTGTTTTTCGCATTCTGGAAGAAACATCACGTGCGGTGCGTTAATGCAGTAAGGTGATCAGCGGGAGAGGCAGTTTGCTGTTACTCCGCTGTCTCAACATGAGCACGGACTGAACAGACTTGTTAGTGGCAGTGGGAAGTAGTTTCCATAGCAACCTGAGTACTACCACCATGTAGTCTTTCATCTGTACGTATTGTCTACTTCAGTTGCTGGTGCAGTTTTGGCCCGACTAAAACCTTCTGCGTCTGTGAGCGAGATCTGGACGGTTATAGGGCAGAACAATGGCAGCAGAAAGTGAAAGGAAGGTAAAGAGGAGACAGAAAGCAGCAGAGAGACACTTTATGTTGCCAGCGCAGAAGCCAGGTGCTTTGTATCTGTTCTTTTATCTGCAGCCAACTTAATCGCAGTCCAGACATGTATCTGCAGTGTGTGTCTTTGTGGGTGTGTGTGTGTGTGGGCAGCGTGTAGGCTGCATTATAGGCTACAGCCTGCCTGCCATTTTCTCCATCAGTAAGAGCTGAACATTGAGACCAGTTTAAGACAGGGACATCTGCACCATTACAGATGGAAGGAGAGACTGGATTCCTTCCCACATTTATGAGTTGCAAAGTCATACATTTTCTGTTTGCAAGTCATCAGTGTTGTCAAACATGATGGAACGACTCGTGACAGCTGCTATCGAGCTCGTACCCATTCTCATGAGTCAGGTTTGTTGGTCTGCAGGAGACACTATCAGCAGATCTGCAGCCCGTTTGCCATTCATTTACATCTAGCAGTTTGGCACCTCACCAATTTGTCTCCCGAAGAATACATAGATTGGATCTGATATTTGGATTGTTGGATTGTTTTTTAGTAGTAATGGTGGTTTTTGGAAGCTGAGCAGCATCCCACCCTTGTCCCCTTGCATGCTGCCTGGACATTCACTGTGTCTGTCTAAATGTGGAGTTATTGCCCATCTGTCTTTAATGGATGGCCGCTGTACCTCCTGAACAATGCTGCCTTGTGAAACATGCCAGGGGAAAACACAGTTATCTTGGTTATGTTGACTGTCATAAGCAGTAGTTATAGGCTGTACCTCCATGATGGTTGTGGTTGGCTGGTTGCACGCGCTGTCAAACATACAGTCGTTTAGATTTGACTACACAATAAAGTGGTGAATGTACAAGGGCTTTTACAGATTCCCCCTGCGGAACATTAAATCTTTCCCAACTGAGCACAATTGCAACCACGTCTCGCTGTGTTTACCTGTCAAATGCAGAGACGGGGGAAGTCGGTGTCCGCATAAACAAAGACTGGCTAAACAGCCCTTTACTGCACACGCTCTCTTGGGCGATATGACTGCTGTATCTCAACATTAAATCTGAAAGCCATTTGTTTGATACCTGCGAGTGGTTATGAAAGCCTTTTTCATTCTGTACTCATTTTGAAAAGTGATATATCTTGTCAATATGTTTTTTTGTCCGAGGGGAAATAATATCGTGGCCTGACAGAGATTCTAATATAAACTAAGACCCTCACCTCGGGCCCTGGATCGCTATTACATTTGCAACAAGAACATTGGAAACAAACAACCAGCACATTAACCCTGCTGATCACTTCAGAGGCTGGATGGCCTCCAGGCACAGTCTCGAGTGAGCCACGGAAGATCTACGGCTCAAAATCTCTGGACCCATTGGCTCTGTGGTTTGTTCAAAGTTCAGGTATTGTGGTTTCAGAGATGGAGCTTTTCTGAAAATATTTCCAAAGTTTGTATGGTCAGTATCCAATGTGTCCTATGTGGTTCTAAAAGCATCACAACAGGGCTTTTTTGGCCAAGCACAGCAAAGTGGAAGTTTTATCCTCACGACAGAAGTTGCACGTTGCGCTAAATGGTTGAAAAT
>CAESWR010000077.1:208379-222096 GCA_903171835.1 Mullus surmuletus | reverse complement strand
GGGTCGAGGCTGTCAATAAAGCGGGTCGGAACAAAAATATTAGCGGACCTAAATGGAGGCTGGTGGGTGTAGTTTATTTTTATGTAAAGTCTAATCTGCCCGGTCTGATTAATGATTCTGACGAGGGGAATGACAGCGTGCCAGGAGACGGAGAGAGGAAAAAGAGAGAGCGGGCTACCAGGTTTATTTGGACCTGGGCCGGAGGAGAAAGAGCTGAGTTTCAGCCCAGTTAGGGAGGGAAGTGGTGGTGTTGGTGGGGGGGGTGGGGGGGGATTCCTGTGTGCTCTGTTCAGGGCCGAGGTGCTGACTGAAGGACCCTGACCTCCGCTCAGCAGGAACAGCTTGACTCTATCACTCTAAGCGCAGTGGGCTCACATGCTTCGGCACTGCACGGCAGGGGCCGAGGGGCTGTGGATGGGGGGTGGGGGGGTGGCCGTGGGACGGACAGGGCCAGCTAACCAACCGTCCAGCACAGCACTGAGCGGTTGCCCAGGGTAATTGAGTCTATGCTGTGCTTAACGAGGCACTTCAGAGACCCCAGGTTGGGCCCAAGGCAACGTGAGGGAAGTCATTCAGGCCATCAGTGTAACTGCAATGTCTGTTTGCTTTTTACACTCCACTTCCCCTCTGCTCTCTGTCATCCCTGCTGTTATTTTATACTTTATGCACTCCGAGAGGTACAGCCGCTTACACGCACAGCATGAAACAAGTCTTTATTTCACTGTTCATGATCATGATTTTTGGATGATTATTGTTCATTGTTGATCCGTTGCTCCAGACGTGAGCGGTCGAGCCTCAGCTGTGACCCACAGGCGGGGGGGGTCAGGGTTCAACTTTCAGGACGGCCAGCTAATGATGACCTGCGCTAAAACCCAAAACTGGAGAGTGCGGGTCTGATGTCTCCTGGCGTCCGACTTTAGTGGTTGTAAATAGAGAAGTCTAATTTTCCATTAAAGCTTTGTTATACATAATTTATATGTAAAGTAATAACGCAGTAATGCACAGTGTCACTATTAAAGTAATGATGCTTGATGATTGAGTGTTTGGTGTTCTATGGAAGTCACACAATGGCCACTTGAATGTGTGTGTGTGTGTTTGTATGTGCGATTCTACATCCAGCATGTTGTATGAGTTCTATTTACAGTTGCATTCAATAGAAATAAATAAGAAGTTGAAAGAGAAAGGAAAATAACAGTAAGTGGATGTTTTGACCTTTATTTTGACATTAGCTTTACTGTTCATGCAATAAGTGTTACACGATAGAATGTTTGGAAGATTAACTTGATGGATCCATGTAAGTACTGGTTTGAGTCTCTCCTGTCCAAACAAATTATAATGGGAGGATTTCTTTGTTAGGTTGCAGCTCTCCCAAAAATGTCCCTCGCTTAGCTCCTGATAAAACTAAAACATTACATTTTCATCCTACACTCGAGCATCGATGAAGCAAGTGAGACAGTTACGTGAAATGTCTGCCTTTAAGCTATATCTGCTAAGATGACTGTTGGTAGTAGCTCAGGATCAACTCAATGGTTTCTCTTTCATCTGTGCAACGAATCACTCAACCGTGTCCAGAAAATCTCTAAATGTTCATTTTAGGAGTCGTGAGTCCACAAAATTGCTGCCCCTTCCTCAGTGAATGTGAAACCTCTGATGCAGGTGATGTTAAAACTCGCAACACGGCTCAGTCCGCATATTGAGCCGTGTCACCGGGGGTGGTCACACTTTGACCCTGGGTCCTGTCTGCTGACAGGCCGCTCTGCTATGCGCCCCTGTCACTCAACCTTCTGCACCAACAATGGTAGAAATTCCAGTGTGTTTGTTTGGTTAAGGACAGAGCTCTCTGAAACCCCTGAACCTCCTCGGGATCCACAGCAGCCTCGCTCACCCTGAGAATGAAGCCTGTGTCAGTCCCGACCGAGACAGCCGGAGTAAAGTTCAACCACTGTCTCAAGAATAGTCGGCCCCATTTAGCAATTGTGTCTCCTATGTCCCTCTACAATGGAGCAAACAGGCTAAATCCACCTTGAAATGCACTTAGTAGAACATGTCAACATGTCAGGGTGCGCTCGGTTCTACGCTCCGACTTAATCCATCCCATTGAATGCTGACAGTCGTCTGTGAGTCAGACATTCACAAGGCCTTTTGTCACTTCAGGTCTTGAGCTGTAGCAGCCACGACGGAGGAGAAGAACCCTCAGACCCACGTAAAAGAAAAAAAAAAAAGAACCATCTCGGGATATACTTCCCAATAGCCGGCGCGCAAGACTCTGGAGGAAGGAGAAACTGATACATACCTTGTGTAAACATTTGCGAAAAAATGACGCGAGGAAGAGAAAAGGCTCAACCTAAGCAAGGATTATCACCGAGAAATGAATGGGGGCCAGTTATGACTGCTCCGTTGTACTGCCAGTATCTGGCTCAAGAGCTGTCAGCCTGAGATGCCTGCAGGGCCCCGACTGGGTGCATTGGCTGGGGATGGAGTCTTTGGGAGGCTTGACGTAGACAAGGGGCCCTTAGACATGTAAGCCTTTGGTGAATCTGCACACCGGGCTTTTAGGTTTCGCTGCTGTCTCCCACGTCTTGCCTCCCAAGTTCAAGACAATTAGCTGAAAGAAGCCACTGAAGCCGAACAGTGGGCTCACTAAGACAACCGTGGAAGTGAGAGTGCTGAGATGTGATTACATGGATCTTTTGTTGCACACATCACACATTTTACTCACCTCGGCCCAAGGACATTTCTTATTTACTGTGCCACCACCAATGTCTGCGGTCTGCAATCACCCTGCCTGTCAAATGTCAAGGTTATCTCCTTTGCTTCTCAGATCTAAAGGCTTCATATTTTATTTTGCTACAACTGTTGCTTCTAGAAAGATTCAGTCAACGGGGAACCTCCCTACACCACTTCTCCTTCAACCACAAACACTGAGAAAGAGGTCAGGCCTTTTCAGAGTGGGGTCCTGTTGGTAGCCTGGTTGAGGTGAGGGCCTGTGAAATGAGCTTATCTGACCCCTGATAAGAACAGGATACCCTCAGGAATGGTTTAAATTCAATACACATGGCTGCCGCGCTGGCCTTTATCTGAGAGGATGTGGGTGTCTGAAAGGGAGCCAGCTGCGGTGGAGTTTGGCCCATCCAGACCAGTCCAGCAGACCACAGGCTGATGTCAAATGCTAGAGCCTGTGGCCAGCAGCGAAGAAAAAAAGGGTGTGCAACAATGTCATAGTTTGTGGTTTTGATCCCCAGACGTCACTAAGAGAGCAATTACAACTGGCAACCTCAAGTCCTAAATCATTTAGTCAGGTTTTTTGCCACACAGGAAGCCGTCTTATTACCTCTGGAAGCTGCACAGAGATTTATTGAGCCTGTGTTTGATGTTAGCGAACAACAAAGGGACGTTGTTTGTGTCCGCGTGCATGCCAAACCACACTGATTGGTTCAAGCGCACTCGGCTTGCAAAAGCAACACAACACACGATGTTTGGAGCTAAACAAGACATGTCTGGCACTCTGCGCTTGGCCTCGCATGAGTTATGATTATTATTACTGTAAGTCTAACAACCTCTTAATCATCCTCTGTTTGATCAGTTGCACCGTTTTTCATCAGTACAAATGATGTCTCAAGAGAATTTCCCAATAATTTGATGTTCAGTCAATGAACCAAAATGCCGTTTGCACAGATATTAAACAATATGAACAACATGTCTTATTTCTAATAACATGCTTTCATGATTCCACCTAACTGAATAAAGATTGTTGCTGTTTGAAATTTATTGAACCTGATCAATGTAGCAAAAAAAAACCCAGGGAACCAAAGCAAAAGTGTTTGCTGGTTTGTGCAAGTAACAACTTGCACATTGTGGAAAATTATTTCAGCCTCGCTGTTGTCAAAGTTGCATCCATGCTTGCAGCAGAAACAGCAGCGTCATTGTGGGAACTCAGTGAATTTAATAGGAATATACTTGCCACTCACTGACATCCCCTCAGGATAAGTAGCATGATCCCTAAACCTAAAGTCAAAGTTTGTTTACTGACTAAATATTTGCAAAAACTAAAGACAATTCCATTAGCTTCAACTCTGCTCTGTACTAATCGGTAAGTATAAACGCATGCTAATGCATGAGGCCGAAATGGATCTCCCTGAAAACCTTCAGCATGTAGTCATAGAAAACTTCTCTAACTCTGACCAGTTAAAGAACAATCAATTAAGCCTGAGGTGAAATGTTTCAACTCACTTTACTGAAATTGTTTGTACATACATACATTCATACATACAATAGCAAGAAATTTTAAAAATCTCCCCTTTCCCCCCCAAGGTATTTTTATTGTCATTTTCTTACAATTTCACATCCAATCAACATAGCATGCTGTGACAACGTAACTGCTCAGACTCAGAACAACCAAAAAACAACATACATTGCCTCAGCACATACACACACACACACCAGCACCATTATTATGCAGAGTATACTTTTGTAACTTTTTTTTTTAAAGGTTTTCATGTCCTTGCAGAGGAGCGCGATCATCAGGACGGGTGCTGAGCCGACAGTTTCCCTCGGAACGTGTCTGCTCTAAGGCCACAGTGTTATCAGTCTGAGTCCCATCACATAAATCAACGTCCTCGTGCCACGAAGGCTTCCGACCCCACAACCATCTGGCTCGAGCTTGGCCGTCCCTGTTGACGGCCCGGCCCGGCCCGTCCATAAACATGCACATAGTAGGAATACCCACACGGGGTCTTAATCTGCAGGGGCGGACTTGATATACGATGCAGATGGACTGCATGCTGAGTTCGCCCTCCAGCTGCTGTCGATGCCTCTGATTGATTCTGTCTTTCCTGTTTAGCCAATAAAAGCGCTGTGTTGGGACAAGCAGCTTGTGAATGAATCACACGCTCACACACCGCGCATTCTGAACGCAGGATCTGGATCTCACAGTTCTGCCTGCCTGAGTTTATTTGTTGGTCACTGATCTGATGAGAGATGACTTGCGTGGTATGTTTTGTGTGTTGTGTGTGTGTGTGTGTGTGTGTGTGAGGTGGGGGCAGGTGGGAATGTGGATATGTGGGTGTGTCGGCAACGCGAGCGCTCTTGTGTATGACTTGTATTTGTGAGTGTGTGTGTGTGAGTGTGCTGTAAGCCTACGTTCAGAGCAAATGAATACCCCCTAAAAATAAAGCAGTGGGGAGCTGTGCCTCTGCTCTTTTTCCAAAACAAATTCAGCATTTTCAGACCGTTCTATAACAGGAGCGTCGCTGTCACAGCCAAATTATGGTACATGCATAGAGACCAATGTATATATAACCGCTCAGTAATTAGTCTTTACAGGGCGACCTTTGGCCTTAATGTCATCCCTGAGGACAAATGATGCAGCAGCAGCAACATGAGTAGTGTCATTACAGTGTGTGGCGGCGTCTGGTGCCAGGGATGCATTTGTCTCCGCTCACTTCCGTCCATGCCGCACCGTCTTAAAATGTCTTTATCCCCATGCTTTCTGTGCGCTATCATCAGGTCTGCACACTGAGCTTTATTTTTACCCTAAGATTTGTTTACAAAATCCAGCCTGCGTTTTCATATTTAAGTTGATGTATGTGTTTATTTATTGTGTGTGAGAGGAGCTGATCACCACTGGGAAATTTCCTTTGGGATCAATAAAGTTGAATCTGTCTGTCTTTCTGTCATTTGTTGTAGTCCCTTTTTTTTGCTCTGCTCCTCCATGTAGTTTCCAAAAGGTTCTATATTTGCTGCAATAGGACATTCACTATTGGTGTTTTCTGTGAGCTGATGAAATATAACCACTGTGCTTTGACTATTATAAAGTATTTAATCATGGTTATGAGTCATTAGAATTTAAAGACATAAAAGGAGTATTGACAAGGCTTTAAAACCCCTCTGATGCCAGTTTTACAAAGCAAAATAATTGGGGTCAAGATAGTAACTCCTCCGTGCACTCCTGATGGACGTGACCATGAGAAGTAGCTTAGTCAGCAAAGGGGAGTTTCAAAAAGAGCCGATAAGAATATTAAGTTAAGACGCGAGCTGCAGCCCTTTCTTCACTTCTCCGGGGGAGGACGGTTCAGCGCTGCTGATAGCAGCCGAGCATCTGCTCTCTGCTTCCCACATAGATACTGCTTCGGTAAAGCCGTGTTTTGGCCTCCTCCTCGGAGCGATAGGCGGGCCGCTCACTCCTCACCCTCGCCGAATTCTCCTCATTCACACCTGTGAGAGATGCCCAAAGAAAACACGAGACGAGGAGGAGCTTCCTGTCACGGCACGATAGGGTGCGCGTCCAGCTCGCACTCCCACGCGCCACCATCCTCTCCTCCTGCTCCCATTACCCGATGCTCTTTAATCCGCCGCTGTGTGAGGAGACAGAAAGCTGCAAACACACACACACACTCGTGCTTGTGTGCTTGACAGAATCCGTGATTCAAAAGTTCAGTATTCACGAATCTCACATCAGCGCCTTTCCACACATAACTCTCTATTCAAAATATTTCAGCTTTATCACCAAAAAATAAATATGAACGCCTCGGTTTGGGCTTTCGTCACCCAACGTCCACGATGCTGGAGCTGCCACTTCACACAAACATTCACCAGGCATGCAGAGAGAGAGATAACGGGTCCTACATCCACGCTAAACCACCCAGAATGCAATGCACTGGGGAGAAGGGCTGATTTGCAGAATAATCATTAAAGCTTTTGCTGATTTGTTCAGCCTCACCTCATGTCGTGAGGTTATAAAGGATTCTGGGAAACTGCAGCAGGGGTTTAGAGAGGAAGCAAAGAGATTTATGACGGCACAGATCTCTGCTGAAAAACACCTTTAACAACATGATTGCTCATTTGAAACACATCGCTTTGACTCAATTATGAATAATCTGTCTTCAGCAAATTACAATGATTTAACAGGAGGTCAGGGAGCTGCAGGAGTCACTTTGTCACTCATGTGAAATGAAAATATTTCTCCCTGCTGATCGTTTCTTAATGTCCTCTAACAAGTTAGGGGGAAAATGTATTGTATTCATTTTGCGCTTAGAAATGGTTGCTTCTGGATTATACATATTCGAGGGAATTTGCTCCAGTTCAGAGTAAAATGAAAATGAACTGCATCCTCACCAGCACGGAGCCTGGAAGCTCCTCTAATGCGCCATCTTTATTAAAAACTGTGAAAACAAGCGCTGACAATGATATCTAATCTACATATTGTAAATAACATATCATTTTCTAACTGTCACAGTCTTTATTCCAGCTCATAAATGCCTCTGAAATCTCCAATGTAGTGAAAAATGAATTTGAAAATGTAAGATTTGCTTTACCTCACACTCCGCAGCAATATAAATGTATAAACACTTCCCGAAAGAAACTTTTTGGGATTTTTGCTTTGGAGGAAATGTCAATAACAGAATCCTTTGTGTTGGTCCGTGTTCCGATCATATGATTTCCCATTCGATTTGTTGTGTGTGATGGTATATTTATATAGTTGATTCTGGTGTCACTTGAATGCCAATTGAAGGTCTCGTCCATCTCCTGCTACAGTAACTCTCTGTGTCCACACTATGTGTCCAATACTCAATAGACTGTCTCATGTTGGTCCCTGGAGCTTTGCCCTCCGTGGCGTACTGCACTTTACTCCGTCCATGATGAGAGAGGAGCCCGGCCAATGAGTGCCAGCTGACTGAATCGCGGCACTCGCGTCTATTTCTATCTCTCTGCGGTCTGGCTGCTGCTGCTCGGTCTGACCCGCAGCCTTTCTAATTTGGTGATGAGCTGTAAAGTGACCTGCCTGCCCCCACCGCTGCGCGGCTGACTCAGAGAGGGTGGGATTCCAGGGCTTCCCTTACCAGGTCGCCTCCAGGCTTGGACGGTGGGGTCCTGATGCGTACCTGCGACACATGCACACCTCTTGCTCATCTTTGGACCCAGAAGAGGGGGTAGGGGGGGGGGTACCAGCCCCCGAGTGCACCCTAGCATTGTCATCCACACCCTCCCAGTCCCTCCACCTGGGTAAGCTGAGATGCCAGGAATAATTGATGATGATTTAGGCCAAGCAGGGCAGTGGACACTTTCTCCTACCTCCTGCTGAGGCGTTGTACTCCTGCTGCCTCCATTTGCACTAATTGACTTTGCGACTCCCCCATCAGTGCGGGCTGGTGAACCAGAATTTGTTACGAAAAAATACTGGGATTCTCGGCCCAGTAGATCATTTAGGTTTTCAATCTGCGCTCTGCAAAGTTACCTTCGCCCTTTCCCACTGATCCACCTGTACGCCTTATTGTTTCATTTCTGAGCAGGGGGTGGGGGGGATGGGGGGTGGGGGGACTCTCTGACTCTAATCCATGCCCACAGAAGAGGTTTAAAACACTCTGGTTTCATCTAATCTTCCAGCTCAGACCTAGCTGAGCTCGAAACCCGCTTTCTCCATGATAGGAATGGACAAATAAAGGTCTCTCCCAGCACTCTCATGAAAGGGCTCTGTGTGCTCTGTGGATTAGTGCCCTGTGTTTTCGCTGTCTCTCCTTCTCAATTAGACTGAAAAGAATGAAAAAAGACTCTTGTTCACACAGTCTCCCACTTCTGATGATCTTCTATGAAATATATATTGGCGTATTGAAAAGGTACTTGGGCTGAGGATGTCTAAAGGTAAGATAAACATTTTAATGCCATGTTCATCTCCTGTGCGATTGTTGCATCCTTGCAGATGAATTGTTGAAAAAAGAGACCCTTCTTCTCACACAGCAAAGGTTATCCCAGTGTTTCCTCCAGTATAACTTCAGCTGCTTCATGATAAAGTTTTGATATGACACGCATGCAGCGAGAAAGTCATTCTGCGTGTGTGTGTGTGTGTGTGTGTGTGTGAGAGAGAGAGAGAGAGAGAGAGAGAGAGAGGAATCGGTATTTGTGCGCAGGCAGATTCCCGGACACCCCCGCCTGTAGCTAAGGGTCCTCCCGCTCTCGCGCATGTTCTGTAGGCGTCCCGCGCTCCGCCGGCTGGCTGAGCCTCAACACTGACCGAACCACAACACCGCTGCGCCGACTAAAGGGGTATTTCGCGAAGTTTTGTTGAAGCTTCTCTTCTCTCTCTGCTGTGGTGACTGTCTGTAGCCCGGAGGTAAACACCTGCTAGCTCTTAGCTTGCTGCTAACCGCCTCAGCAGTGACCACCAGCCGGAGTTTAGCTCATACATGATCGCCATGCTTTGTTTGTTTACCTCAGTTCAACATGTCAGCTGCTGCCGAGTCACAGCGAACTGACGTCTCACAGAAGATCGTCTTTGCACCAGAATCACCAGAGTCCATTCAGAACCGTCTGCTTCACCTCAGGATCGCAGACACACACACACACACTTCCCCTCCGGGCAGAATGATGACTTCACAGCCTCCTTAACCTCTGCTGGTGCACAAGTCATTTTGAACATGTCCTTACATTCACATATGTAGTGATTTCACACACATCAGACCACAGTAAAGACCAGGTGCAGCCAGGGAGTGCAGGCGTCACACTAAAATGCTAATATTTCTAAACCTCATGTGATCATCATTTTCCCGTGTATATGTTATTCAGATACACGTTGTATTTCAATTCTAGATATAAATGGAACCGACATTTGTTGTGTAGTAAATGCAAACTGAGCTCAGCGCTCATTAATTTCTATCATGCCCATTCATGGTTGCATTAGAGCACATCCCGTAGAGAAGGAATGAAACACACTCTTAAATATTTCTCTTTATATATGAGACCAAACAAATCCACACATGAGCAAGCACTTAACATTTAGGTTGAGAACAATTTGAGATTGTAGAGAGAGGAGAGACATCAGGAGGCGAGGAGCTTCCAATCAAAGATAACAATGGTGAAAATCATTCACAATAGCCTTTGCATCAATAATAATGATCATACATACATCAGTCCCAGTTAAGAAGTTGTTTTGATAAGTAACGGTGATAGTACCCCGAGCATGTACAGAAGTCTCCCAGTGTGGATTTTTTTTAAGATGGATTTTTGATGAAAATGTAACATTTATTGCAGAGAGTTGCCATATTCTAATGCAGATGTTGGAACTTTCTTGTACTATATGTTTTTGTTTTTTTTCAATCATTATAGAAGAAGAGGTAATTAAAAGATAACTTCTTTCTCTATCATCAACCTTGGTGTTAGAAGAATGCATTCCATGTATATCCAGCTCCGCACGTCGCTCTTTGCACTTATGACTGAAGGCTGCTTGACATGCATAATCCTCTTGCATTCATGCAGTTGAGACAAAGTGTTACATTTCATTGTGCATGCCGTCCTGTAGTGCCCCATGTTTTATCCACAACAATTAAATAGTATATTAGATGTATGGACAACAAATTACCTATGTGCTTTTGAAACGACTGTTGACGTATGATGACACTGGAGCTGTTGACCCTCTTGTGTCCCTCGATCCCCTCGTGTCCAGGAAGATGACCTTATGGAGGAAATGGCTGATAATGCAAACAGATAAGCACCTCGGTACCTGTTGACCACAGTCAAGACCCCCTAAATCAGGACCCTCTGACACAGTGCTCCATCAGTGCCTGCCTCAATGACACCCACAAGGCATTGAGCCCTTATCTGCAGTGGCCCCTGCTTAGCATTCACGCCATTCACGCGAACAATGCTACCTCTTCCCGCTCATTGGATCTGTGACTGACAGTGGGTGTTGGTGCACTTGTGTCTGACTTCAGCCTCTATCTGAAGCTCGGGGTGTTTATCCAGTCCTGATCCCCCCACAACCAAGACACAATAAAGGGCGTGTGTCTTCCTCGCCACTTCCCGTGTTGTTTGTTCAACAAGACTTTTATAATGGAGCTGGCTCTGCGTTTGCCACGTTGGTTTCCTCCTCAGAGGGATCTGTGGCAGATGAGGGAGGGTCGCTGGCAGAAAGGCCGACTTAACGGTCGTACGGTGGAATGCCCACTTTGCGGATAAAACCATTGCCCTTCTAGAAGAAGAAATTCCACTTGCTTGATGGGTCATAAACATGGCTTTTCGTTGGCGGGCCCATCTCGAATGCGTGCTTTCCAGTTATGTGTAATCTACTTTCAGTTTTTCATCACGCAGCTCAGATCTCATGTTTGACAATGCTGATATCAGAGCGGGGCATCTCGGGATCCCATGCCTCCATAATGACTCCTGTGAAGCCGGGGCCTTATAAAGCTTCTATAATAAACCCCTGTGATCAGCATGGCCTGCCCGCCTAACCGCCCTGCTCTAATTTATGAATGGCAGAATTTGACAAGAGGGGAGGGGATGGCTCAGGTGGGTAGCCGCCGATCACATGATACCGGCGCTAGAGAGCGAAGTGAGGAATGTGGACGGGACCTCCCCCTGTCTCACCTCTACCTCTCAAAAAAGAACAAACTTTGATGCCCCATATCATAACTCTGTCCCCTCCCTCTTCGAGCCCTCATATGTGCCATGGAGCGGACGGGGCGCTCCAGTTGAAGGGGTGGGGGGGCGCAGATAGTGGCTACGTTTGATCTGAAGGTCGCCAGCCCCTTGCTGGTGTTGAGAGATCCTTGGCGGATGAAGCTGACTCTTATTTAATAACATGAAGGGGAAGCGGACCTTTCTCTCATAATTAGGCCTAATTACCCGCGAGGTGTGGACAGACGGCCCAAGAAGAGACAAACTGCCTTTATCCACCGACTTAGAGTCAGATTACCCAGAGCTGTCTTATCTGTTTCAGGGCCAGCGGGAGCCTCCGTCCTCCTCCTCTTGCTTCTTCCCACCGGCTCCCACATCCAGCCCGGCTCTATTAATCAGTCAGTCTGATTTATTACACTTCGTCCTCGACATGCGGCTTTAATTAGAGGCAGCTCATTACCTCTTTCTGTGATTTTTCAGAAATGTTTATTACGTGGAGATGTTTAATAAGAGCCGCTGACCTGTTGGGTCTTTTATCTATTGCTCAATCGCTTTATGAAAGATTCATTAAAAGTGACGGGCGCAGACAATGTTGGAGATCTTAACCGTTACTTTGCTTGAGGTTCAACCCGCTCCTTCACCCACCCATTGGACCATTGAGGTACCCTTCAACCGAGTTTTTAGAGTGACAGGTGGCGCCTCAATTGTTTGCTCCTCTAACAGCTCCCCTGGTTCAGTAAGTGTGACTTTAAGGGTCCTCAGAAACACATTTGAGTGACATCCCACCTCCAATTTGTTTGTTTACAGTATCAGTCTCTTGTTTCCTTTGCTGTTTGTGTTTGGGTTTGGGGGGGGGGACTTGTGTGCAGCCACGACAACAGAGCCATTGTCGGAGCGGGAAGTTCAGCGAGTGGAAATGCTGACGCCTGGTAAAACAGACGCGCAGTGGAAGTTGCCGAGTGGAGGGGGGGGGGGGGGGTCCATTGTGCTCCTATTCTGAACATAGTTTGGTTTGGCAGAAAGTGAGCCCTGCCCGGTGACATCTACCTCACTGTCCTCCGCTGTTGTCTTTGTCTGACAGGGGATGGTGATTGGCAGTGGAAAGTTTGAAGGCCCCCTCGGTCTTTCTTTAGACAGTGAAAACAACGAGTTCCGCACCGCGTCCGTGACTCACGGCTTGGCGCGGACTGGCCGCGAGACGACAATAAGGGATGTCTAATCCACCTGTTATCAGGGTGAGCCTCCCCCGTCACACACTCGCATAAGGCACGGGCCTCAGGAATGCGGCTTTACCCACCCATTCACAGGAGGCGCAGCTTAACTGATAGCCCCTCACAAAAAACACTGCCAATGTTTTGTTGCCATTTTCTTCATACCACAGGAAAACAAGTTTGCACAGTTCGCTGAGACACTTCCTGTTGGTTTGGTTAACGTCAAAGTCTTGGAAACCCGATAAAAATACTCTGCTACAAAGCCATGACATGCTTTGGACCGCAGAAATATCCCAGAAAGTCATCCTGCTCGTGTGATTAACTATAACTGTAACTTTACTGGGGTGGAGTGAATGGGTTTTTCCAAGTCTGCTGCGTTCAGGGTCCTTAATTAGGCAGGCCGGTCAGGGGTCCCCGTCGCTCTGCTTCACAGATTCACATGGACAATTTAATCACTAACCTCCCAAAATGAGCTGCTCCTGAATGCCTCAGGCTCCAGTTTCAGAGTCCACTGATTGCAGGGAGTGAGGATTAGGATGAGTAAAAGTCGAGCAGACGCCGGTTGTGTGAGTGGGGGTTGTGAGGGTAGCCATTCCAACTATATGATCCCATTAATCTGACCAGTTTAGCTGCACTGGTATATTGATCCTCAATGTTCAAGCTGCTTGACACCAGATTCAACTTTTAGTCCGTTGGTCCATTTTCGAAAGAATCAGAATCAGAAAGCTTTATTGTCAATGTGCAAATGCAACGAAAATGCATCGTGCAGCACCTAAAAGACAATCACACCCACACCCACAATCCCCATCTACAATCACACTCTTAATAGTCACACTTGATAGAAAAAAAAAGAGCACGTAAACAATCATCAGACCAAAGAAATCTTTTGCACGATGCTTATATTACACGTGTCCATAATAATATCTTGTATGAAAAATAAACTATAATTTGATTTCATTTAAGACAATCTTTAGGGGGCATAGGAGGGGCAGTGCACGTGGGGGTGGGGGGGTATTTCATTCACTTCTGTGATTTATGACTTCTGGAGAAAAGCAGTTGCAGTTTGGTGTTGGAATATTTCAAATGAAGTATTTTATTTCATGGGTGCAATATTTTAAATA
>CAESWR010000077.1:140616-154612 GCA_903171835.1 Mullus surmuletus | reverse complement strand
TTACATCACAGATACACAACACACACGGGAACATTAGGCTCCTGCAGACGGACCTCCCAGACTACAGTAAATCTCTTCTTCATTGGTCTTTGTGGCGAGGATTTGCTCTAATGAAGGAGAGGATCAGGGCGGTGACTCACACATTGTCAAAGTCACAATCGGACCAATTTTCTCTGCGGCTTCGCCGTGTCAGCTTGACAGTAGGATCTATCTGCTCCGTAATTACGCTCTTGGACAGCTGAATGCGCATCTTTAATTGAAAAAAAGAGGGAAAAAAAGAGGTTGATATTAGGAAGTGAGCCATTAAAGCGACAAAAGCAGGGTCAAAAAACGCAGCTGCTGACGAGGCTTTTCATGGAAGTCACAAATCTCCTGCCAGAGCTTCGTGTCAAATGTTTGTTTAAAGCGGGGTGCACACATTTTTAATCTGTTAGAGACCCCACACATGAAGTTAAAAAAATCAGGCATTGAACAGTTTTGAGCGTACAGTGTGTGGCGTGCTCTGATAATCTCAGCACAGCAAACCACACAACACACACATCAGGATTCTGTCCCACCACCGACGTACACTCTCGTCCTCCAAGACAGAAATCTCACGTGATCAAACGTGATCCAACAAAAATGAAGATAGCAACAGCCAGAAAACATTAGAAGAGGGCATATGAGAGGAGGGAATAATGGTGATTTTGGGCCTATTTTTGATGTGGCTACGGGATGTCATTAAGGTGAGTATCTTTTCTTATTCCCCACTTTCAAATCACAGCTCAAAACTCACCTGTTCACAATAGCCTTCAACCTCTAAAACCCATCTCCGTAACTTTGTTTTATTGTGTTATGTTTTATCGTGTTCTTTTATTTGTTTTATCTATTTTATTTCACAGTTTTTCACTCTTTTTCTGTAAAGTGTCTTTGAGTCCTATGAAAAGCGCTCTACAAATAAAATGTATTATTATTATCATTATCATTATTAGTAATATTATTATGTTCTGGTTGAGATTTTGTGATCCCACATTAAGGCAGTTATTAAATTAAGCCTATGGTTGATACTTTGTTACAAAGGGTAGCCTTTCTGCCGACGTCTTACCCTTCCTACAAACTTTTTATCCACATTTTATGTACGGCATTGCAGAGAAGGTGCACTAGATTATACACATTATCCCTTTTTCGTGGCCACAAATTAGTATTTCGTGGCCATGAATTAGTATTTCGAGGCCACAAATTAGTATTTCGTGCACACAAATTAGTATTTTGTGTGCACATTTTAGCTATATTGTGGCCCCGATTGAATTTCATTTTGACGGTGTCATGTCTGGGGCTCCGTATTCCTCAGTCAACTGGCTTCTTGATTGTTTACATTCCGTTCCACATCACAGTTCACAGAATCATGACCTGGTAGACGTAGGCTTTGCCCACACATGAAGGTTTTTGGTTGTAAATATTGAAGAAGTTTGATATTTACGATTGTCGACCCTGACCCCCTTCGCCGTCCTTGGTAGGGATGGGGGAAAGTCGGGGCAGAAAACAGGCAGATTATCTATATGTGTGGACCCCTCTTTAGAGCCAGCGTGGAGGCGAGGGGGAGCGGCGGCGAGCGAGGCAGCGCCGGGCCTCGTGGCTCTAAGCTCGCTTTATTGAATTCTCTGTTGTCTTTATGAAGGCCGGGCTAAGACGGGGCCAACAGGTGCCGGGCTCAAGTGGGACGAACATTAGGATGTTCCCTTTGACCTCGGGGGGCGGGTGGGGGGGATGGGGGTGGGGTGGGGCTGGACAGCTGCAGTGTCTGTGCGTGGGTGGGTGGGGATGGAGGGGGGCGGGGCTGCCGGGCCGGGGTGAGTGAATGGATCAGCAGAGTTCAGCAGGTCACAGACAGGGTGTTTCCAGGTCAAGGCCGGAGACGGTCCTGAGGTGGACGGATGGGAGGACGGACGCGAACAACACGTGAAAATTTGGTTCTTCTGGCAGGTTAACTGGATGTAAACACACCAGCGAGCTGCGGAAACTGGTGTGTTCTCCTCGGTTTGGATTATTCTCACTGGAATCGCTGGTTTGTTGTGTCTGGAACAGCAAACACTATATGAGCAATTGTTATGATAATTCTTGAGCACTTTTCTCCTTTGGGGTTCCCTAAAACAAGGGCTGTCCTGATTCAACTTTCTCACTTCTCATAACGATATTTCAGCCTTGAGTATTGGCCAATACCGATATTGATCGGTTCCAGCATGAATCATGCATACTTTTATTACTTATTTTGTAGTATAGAAGTTAGAAAAGGCTTGATCAAGCGATATTACTCAAACAGAGAACAATAGTCAGACAGTAGCTATGAAAAACACTGACCCATTTGTTATTAACCAATGGCTTGAATACATGCTGATATCGGACAGATATCCGATATCCGATATCAATATCTGATCGGGACACCTCTACCCAAAATGTCTATTGCAAATCTTCTTCATGACACAAGGACGCCATCATTTGGTCTAATCACAGTGGCTGCACAAAAGCTGCATGTAAAAAGCCTGAAATACATGATTTGTTCATATTGTGTTTGCACAATGGTTTTTGTCAGATTTAGACACATTGGTGTCGTGTCCACCATGTCAAAGCCTGAAACTCAGCTTTTCTTTGGCCGTTGATTTACAAAGTACTGAATACAGTCTGGACCCTGAGACTCAGTGACAGTGTGTTAAGATGTATTTTCATAAATTAGAGAATTAATTCTCAAACCTTTGTACTAAACATTTGGACAAGATGATAGAACAAAATAAATATAATAACTAAATTATTAAATGTTCATCTCTATTTTTATATTATTTATCATGGTGTATCATTATTATTATTTTTATTATCATTGATTTTTTTAATAGTTTTTAATCATAGATAATAATGATAGAATAAGCACAAATCAGTTAAAAGGCTTCCGTGTTTCCACAAATAGCGGATGGTTCCAAAGCTCTGTTGTGGTCTGGACCCTCCACAAGGAGTCTTGGCTGGCTCACATTCTGACGTGTTTATTAAGGACCCCGGGCAGCAGCAGAGCAAATCCTTGGCCTCGGCTCGTCCTCCCTCCGCTCTCGCTCTCCCGTCAGTGGCTTCCTCTGCCTTCTCCGCTCCCCTGCGCCGCCCTCTTTTCCAGCTCAAGATGAGGAAAGCCCCTAAGCAGTTGGCCAGCGAGCGCGCCAGCCGCCGGCCGGCCGCTCCGCTCTGCAGAGGGCCCTGCCAATCATCGCCGGGTTCCTCTCGTGTTGTTTCCCGCAGTTCTTTCCATTGCACAAGTGCGGCGATATACCTGCTGGGGTTTAAACCAACACACCCGTCTGACGGCTCAAACCATTTCTAACAGTGACAAGAGCAAATATTTTTCGATGCTTTCGTTGTAATTCACGCAGTTTTTATTTGACGGCTTTAATGTCAGAACAAACACGTGTACTGATGGAGTTATCTTGTTTTCATGCATGCCATTCAGATTCTGTTGTTTGCACTTTAATTGTTTTCTTAACCTTTTCCACATCAAAGGGAGTTCTGCTGAGCACACATGCTCCTGTTTGACAAACCCTGTCGCCTAATCTTGGAAACCCGGCCACGCTCACACACTGATGCCATTGTTGAGGAGGGACTCTAACCGACTCCCTCAATGACTTCCACCTGAATGTGAAACACAACAGTTGAGTCATGCCAGTGTGAATGGAGGCTGAATTACAGAAGAGAAACTATTTATATAATATTTAGAAAAGAAATAAAACTGTAAAGAGTGAAGGTGGCCTTCACCAGATTATATCGGAGCAAAAGTCCGCCAAACAAGCGTAGCAGTGAGTTTGAAATTCCTGTCATCGTCAACATTATGTTATCGTGTTAGCTAAGAAGTGTTGGACAACTTACTTGGTATTTTAAATATGCTGTTCCAAAACCACTTCAGCAACGACGTGATGTAATTTGCCAGTGTCCTTAAAAAAGACAGAAGGCGGAAACTTGATATATAATAAAATAAATCAGTAAAAAAGAAAAGACACATACTTGTATAAAAGAATTCTTGGAGCATCGAGGAGTGACAGAGGATGGTAGAAGATCTGTTGAATAACAAAGGCACCTCAGAGCTCTGCGGGTCATCAATCAAATCTTAATAAACAATAGGCAGGTGAGAAAAGTACTGATGTCATAATTTGATGTGATCATGTTCAAAAAGCTGAGATTTAGTCACATCAAGCAATAAAAACCCAGATAAGAGATAATATTATTACCATTTATCACTAAAAATACTGTGATATCTATTGATAAAACATCCCACTACATATAGGACCCCATCTGGATTAATCAGGTGTGGAGGATGAAACTCAAAGAAGAGCACTCGGGATGAACTCTTCATAGCGTCGGTTTGAAGGTCAAACCATTCCTCTGTCTGCAGTTATCTGCTCCTGTGTGTGTTTTGGTGTGACGGTTCAGAGAGTGAGACGCTTCTTTCCCTCTTATTTAAACAGCGCTTCTGTAGATGAGGGCTTCCATTGAGAGGCCGACTTCCTGGCAGGTGTGCAGAACGTGTGTGAAATGCTGGTGAGAGTAAACTGGATAATTTCCAGTGCAAATGTTGATTTTTGTACCACTTCAGCCGACAAGGAAATCCTGCATTGCAAGAGCGCTCTCAGAAAAGTGATTTTTTAAATGTTTTTATTTTAAAGGGGAAACAATACACACAAAAGCATGCAATCAGTATCAGCTCAGAAATCCTAGCGGGGAGGAAAAAGATGTCCCCAGGAAAGCGTCCATTGATTGAGGTATGTCATGTATAACTTAACACCCGGCAGCCTCGCAGCTCGTTGCTTCTTCTTGTTCCTTGACAGATGTGTGAGGCAGCACTCGTGGAGATGAATGACAGCACGTGGAGCCTCGCTCACAGTGACAGCACGGTAAGTGATACCCCGTGCACGCCGGCGAGGGCCGACGACTCCCAAGATCAGCTACAATGGGGTGCAAATTATAAACACAAGCCACACATAGCTGCTCAGGTGTCACGTTTCCTCGTCAGTTTTGATTTTAACAACTTTTATTATAAATCAAACAGATGATGGGTTGCATAGAATGGAATCATGTGAAAATATAACAATCTTTTTCAAGTGCAAAAGGCCGAAGCAGTGATGAAACGTTAAGGATGCATGCTTTGTAATGGGAGTATTTCCTCTTTGAGCACATGTGATGGAGTCAATATTACCATAAGATTTGGAACTTCCCCATTTTCCCCAAAAATAAATAAATTGACTGCAAGCAGACAATGCACATGCAAACAGCAAAATCTGTCCACCCTGTCATGGTCAATTTCAAAGTACAGTAAATACATTGTAATTACATAGTGATTATAAAATGTACATTTTCAGGAAACTATTTTGTCCTTTCTCAACAACACATTTTAGTAAATGGGAAAAGTATTTGGATAATTATGAAATTATGGCAAACTATTTGTTTGAGTTTGAGGTGAGTAATGAATGAAAAGAAAGCAGTCTGCTGTGAATGCTGCTCAGTGATAAAGAGGGTAAGTATGTGGCACCCTGCACTACTTTCACTGGAATAACCGCTGCGTTCACTCCCTCTCAGGTCAAGTACTTCAAGAGGACGCGCCATACTAGTACTTAAGTACACTACAAGTTTCTGGTATATTCCTGCCTATTTTGGATCGGTTGTTTTATGACACTAATAGCTGGAAGGTGCAGTAGGCGGTCCTTTAGAGAATATACAAGCTTT
This sequence comes from Mullus surmuletus, assembly GCA_903171835.1. Lineage (NCBI taxonomy): Eukaryota > Metazoa > Chordata > Actinopteri > Syngnathiformes > Mullidae > Mullus > Mullus surmuletus. The sequence goes on along the minus strand of CAESWR010000077.1, from coordinate 148,882 downwards.
TGGTTGCTACAATGTTGCATTTAATAACTTTGCATATTTGTATTTGACAGCTTAAAGTAAAATTTATATCGCAGTTGTCACCCCAATGCAGATTTCTGGTCTTACGATATAACCCTCAAGGGGAAAAAATGTACTTGTTGAAACAAAAAAACAAAACCCAAATCAACAAAAAGTCTCTAAGGAATCTGATTTTGCTGCATGCAGCACCTCGACTCCACATCTCAGTAGATACAATTGGTGAGAAAATAAAAAGAGTCCCCCAGTTATAAATGGAACAGAGTAAAATTTTACGACGCAAATTCATTCCTCAATCTTTCCATCTGTCTTTCTGTCTCCTGAGCCCGAGGTGTGCTGTGGCATGCATGGTGTGAGAAATCAGGCCTCGGCGATCTGCCAAGACACTCGTCAAACAAAGAACTGATGCGCTCCCCTCTGGGCTTTTCCTGCCCCGTCTCTACGCCGACGAGTATGAAAGCCGCGCGGCCAGGAAAGATTACACGTCTTCTTTAAAACCTTCCTCTGTCTCTGCCAAATGCTGCAAAAACATCAGGATTGGAGTGAGGAGGAGGGGTGGGGGGTGGGACTACAACAATAAAACACTTTGTAAGGAACCCGGATCCTGTAGGTGCACAAACTTCTCGGCTTCTAAACGACAATTTAGTCGGGGAATGTTATTTTATAGGGGTGACAAATTGCAGGTATCTCTTGTGGCTTCGGGTGAGCGTTTCAGGGCCCCTTGCCAACTTCTTGCTGACTGGGATCCAGAGCTTTGACTGACTGCTGCACCTGACCACGCCACGCCATTCCTGAGATCAGCCGCCGCCCTCCGCCCACCAATGAGACGGAGCTACGCGGGGAAAGTCCCGCCCCCTCGGCAGTCCCCGGGCCAATGGCAGTGACTCTCGGCGAACCGTCCATTTTTCTTCCTCGCTGTAAGCCTCTTTAATAAGATGATGAATGACATGGTGTCTCCCCGCAGGACGGCCACACACACAACCAACTACCTGGGATTTATAGAGTTACAAGCAGTCGTGCATCTCTATTTTTCTCGATTTTCTTACCGTCTGAGTCTGAATCTGACGTGTGTCGTGTTACCAAGGGGAGTTCCCTCGCCGGATTGTGTTTGGTTTACACTTATTTTCCGAGACAGCTGGTGCACCCGATCGCTGAAACAAATTTACAGCAGTTTTAAAAGAAATATCCATTTTCCCCCTGTCTTTTCGTTTCTCTATGCAGTCTCTTACGGTGGCCAAGTGCGTCTCGGTTAAAGAAAACAGTTGCAAGTACAGAATGCTAATTCAAAAAGAGGAAAGTGGTGCAAATGAAAGAAACGTGCTGCAAGAAACGAAAACAAATCATTAAAAGCGCTGCAAAGAGGGAAACGATGCAAATCACAAAACGATGCAACCAAAAAAACACCTGCAAATGACAACTCTAAAAGAAGTTGCTGATCACATTTTATTCTGCTTTTACCTCACGTACCAGCTCTTCATCACCAAGCACCGCGGTTTAAACATATGGTCAAAATCACCGTAGTATAAATGCTAACACGCTGTATTTTCTCCATGTCACGGCTCCATGCTTACATCCTGCACGCTGCCGTTAGCATCGAAGCTAACTACAAGGTAATCATTGGGCTACTCGCTAAGTTCACAGGTCTCGTATGGTGAGCTCGGACACTCAAACCTGCTGGTTGGAGCTGAAGAGACATGAAAACAGAGCTGAGAGCGCCCCCTGCAGGTTTGGAGCACTTCCGTTGTAGTAACAGTTTTTACAGTGTTTTTCATTTGCAGGTGTTTTTTTGGTGTGCATTGTTTTGTGCTTTGCAGCGCATTTGATGATGATGCATTTGTTGTTGTTTCTTGCAGCGCATTTTTTTGCATTTGCACCACGTTTGTGACACGTTGGGCCGTTGCAGTGCGTTTGGCCCTTGTCTGCCACTGTGATCTATAAACCAAGATCAATGCATTAGTCCAGTTCCTCCAGAGAGTCGACCCAGATCATGCCCTCTTACCTCACCGAGTAAATCACAGGGTAAAGAGCCGCATTCTTCCTGCTCAGATCACACCTCCGGTTTATAGGGGCGCTCGACAGATTTTAAATGTCAAATTTAATTTACAAGTGACAGCGTGCTCCACCCAGCCCGTGAAAACAGTTGCATCATGTCTTCTGGAGCTCTGGTGGAGCTTCGACTCGCCAAGTGACGTCCCGGGAGAAACATCTGATTGAATTTCTGGTTTGTTCATCATTCTGTGAGACGTTTGGTGCCAACTAACCTGATGGAAACATTAATTAAGATGGCGGGTGTTAGTTATGTATGATAGCTCCCAATGCTTTGTGTCCTGGCTGGGCGCCCCTTGAGTGTAGGTCCTGCTCAGGTCCTTTAGCAGCAGTAACGGTCACCTAAGGACTGGGAGACGTTATGCCTGGCTCAGACTACACAATTTTTTTTCCCGTTCATGACGGTTGACATGTCAGATTTACAGACATGGTATCATAAATGCATTCCCTGTCTTGTACTGGTGATTGGCCACGTCACAAGTTTGACATTGGACCACACCTCCCTGATCATCGCATTCCGTTGCCAAGAGCACTTTCCGAGGACACGGGACGGGGAGGCAGGACAAGCAGTCGTCAATCAATCATGGCAACAGAGGCACTTTGCATGACGGTGGCTCTCGTCTGCTCCGAAAGGGCAAAGAAACGGAAAAAAAAGTAGACGGTGGACTTGTTCCTGGATGGCAGGGAGAAGGTATTATGGGCTGTCTATCCTGCAAACAGAACTTGAGGAATTTGTTAACATGTTTAAAACATTGTAACGTTTCGTCATATTGGCGGAGGGGTCTTCCTATTGGTCAATGTCTAGGAACATGTTGTGGAACATGCCACACTAGGCAGAAAAACAACGTGGTGAGGCGCCACATCGCCAATCTTGATTGTGTCACCACAAGACGCTTGTTCTGTGATCCGACAACTCATAATCGGGCACAACAGTGAAGGTTTGTCTGCGACGTGTTTGTCTAGTCTGATCCTATACGCCTATAGAGAATTTAGACTTACGATACGTAGCTAATGTTCTATTTCACATGGGCTTTGCCCCCTAAAAGTGGCCACTAATGGATTACGGGCCGACGTGTTTGGGGCCCCCTGTGACTATACGAAGACACACCAGCTCATAACCCCGTAATTCGAAGCATAACAAGGCAGGACACCGGCTGTGCCACGACTGACACCGCGCCAGCCTGAGGGGGAAATGGAGCCAGGGTGAGATCATCCTCCCTACACAAGAGTGGGCCACTGAATCTGCAGCGTAATGGTTCCCATGCTGTCCGCTAATCCGTGACGATGGCATTGGAGGCGCCATTTGGTGTTTGGGTAAAAAAACGCCAAATGTGACCGGGTCTGACATAAATGATTCAGGACCTGTGCTGCAGTTTTCTAGTCCGGCACAAAAGTCCTCACAAGCGTGTTTAGGTAGTGACCGATGGTGCTCAGAGTGGGAAACCAGTACCAGCATAGATATCTAGCGTTGCCATCGTGAACATGTTTGTGTGTTTAGGGCAGATTCGCAAGGCAGCTGTGTCCCAGAAGACCCCCAGCTGCTCCCTCCCAACTCCCCAAATATTAGAATTCCTTCATTGACCCACAACAGCAGGATGGTAGAGAGCAGAATAAAGTGCGAATGATTAATTAGAAAACGAGGGTAAACGCAGTGAGATTTGATCCCACCGCCACCTCCAGGGTTTTACATGCTGGCTTCTACTGTAGCCCCCCAACCCCACCACACACACACACACAAACACACCAGCCCCCTTAAAAACACACACCCTCTTGTATGGTGATGTCTTGAGCCCAGCTGTGTGAAATGCATAAACCAGAGATGTTCAGTCTGGCTAGCATGCTAATTGCCTGTGGGGCTCGTCTCCATGCAGTGGACCCAGACCACCCATTGCGAGGAGAGGGCGCATTCGTCTCCATTTCAGCAAAGCGTGTCATTATCTCCTCGCCTGTGATGTGCCACCGCACCACTAAAAGATAAATGCTGTAATAACATCTGAGACATCTCCGAGGAAATGTGATTGATGTTGCCAACGTAGCTCGATGCTTCGGAAAGGTGTGATGGCCGCTCTGTTTGTTCCTTTGTTTCTCTGCGCTAACGTCAGGATATATTTAGACTAGACCTCTTCCTAGGTCTGGCCCTGCTGGTTTTTCAGGCAGATTTTGGGGGGGGTGTGGGGGGTCACGCATGATTGGAAGTAGGTGGTGCTTGATAGTGGAAAAGCTGCTGCTGAGCACGAGCAGACTTCCATCCTCTTCTGACCAAATCCTCTCTGGCCTCGGGTTCTTCCCCGTGCCAAGTCCTGCTGCGAGGGGGTCTGAGCTAAACCAACAACTGGGCTGCTTGATGAAAGGAGTGAGCAGCAGGGGGCGGGGGGGGCACGCCGTGAACCCGGGGTCATCTCACAATCCTGATGACTCTATCCTTGCTTCTCCTTTCACTGCGGCAGAATACACACCGCCAAAGTATAAACTCCGCCGCGGGGCGCCGGTTTTCCTTTTAACGTCGCTAAGCTAAACAGTGCAGAACTGTCGTGACCTGGACGCTGCTACGCTGACTTGGCACACACACACACACACACACACACACACACACACTGGTGGAAAGGAATAACACGATCTGACACAGAATAGGTGCTGGTGAGAACCGTGGAAAATACAGCAAATTAAATCATTAAAAAAAAAGGGCCTTCTTTCTCGTGCGAGCCAAATGTGTTTGCCGGGAGAGTGCACTCTGGTGAACCCGGGCTACGAGCCGCCGCAGAAACTCAAGATAAGCCCTCCAACCCTGTTTGTGAAAATCTTGTCCGTCTCGTTTTTCGTCTGCGTCGAAAGCCGAAACGGACGTGCGCTCCTCGTCAGCTCGACTGAACCAGAACTTGACTGTCAACTGTGAAGCTGTGGGCGGGGCCAGCCGGTGGGAGGGTTTTCGTCTCGCCGATACGGCATGAAATCAATGGGGGAAAAAAATCCCCCGGCCTCTCAGCCCCATCAAACTGAGACAAATACCGCAGCTCGTCATCGTCGTGCTGCGCCGGAGAGAGTGAGAGTGGAAACAAAGTAGAAGAAAGTAAAGTGACCACCCAGGGCTGAGAGTGGAGCTGCAGGGAACGAGCCGCCTCAGCAGCCTGACGTGTCCCTGCACTGCAGCCGGCTGACACACTTGAAGATAAGACACAGTTTTCACGCAATCCGTCATTAAAAAAGAAAACAAATAAGGCAGAGACAGTTTGAATTTTTCACTTCCAAGGCTCCCGCTTGCTCCTGAGATTCCAGCAAAAGCAGCAGAAACAAACACAGCCTTGTGCCGGGACATGCTATTTGTTTTCCTTCCAGCACGCCACATTTTGCAGCACGCCACAAGAAGTGAGGCGTGACAGAATATACATATGATTTTATTTCTCTGATCACAGACTCTTTTTTTTCTGTACGCATGTGTGTGTGTGTGTGTGTGTGTTTTTTTGCATATGGATCCCATCAGAGATGAACGACTTGTTAATGCCAGGATTGCTCAGCTGGAAAGTTGTTTTCAAGCACGAGGCCGTTGAAGAAGCACAATGTAATAAAACACCGGGCCCTGAGCTGCTCCTTTGAGCTGCGGAGCTTTTCTCCTCCACAAAGAACTCAATCTCTCAAAAGCTTTTGCTTGTGGAGTGGAGCACAAAAACAAAAAAAGCTCCGGCATCGCTGCTCGCTCAGATAAGGATCAGGAGGCGCAATTGTGCGGCGAGCTTTGTAGCATTAGCATGTAGACGCGCCGCTGGCCCTCTTGTCGGCTCGGGCACGCACGCACACACACACACAGGAGTGTCTCAGTTTGCTCCCAGACATGTTTAACACTGGAAACTCTCGGGGGCTGCACGGTGGTGGTCCACATTTAGCCTCTGGAGGCCAGTTTGCTTATGTGCGGTGGTCAACTGAGACACATTGTCCTTGGACAAAAGTGTTCATGTCCCATTCCGTGGGGCAGCTGCCTCCTTCAAACCCTTCTAGTAGATTTGCAAGCCATGAAACATAAACAGGGTGTGTGTGCGTGTATGTGGATGGGTGGGGGGACAGGCGGGGGGGGGGCGCCTGAGAATATGGCAATGCAATGTGGAAAGAGCAGCAGAGTGAAGCTGCACCTGGTGCGAGAAACCACCGGCTGTATGAAATGCCGTCGTGTGTTGGAGAAGAAGTTTTAGAGGTTGTGGATACTTACTGGGGTGTGTGTGTGTGTGTGTGTGTGTAGGGGGGGGGCTTTAGGCAGAGGATGCTTCCGAGTAATATGGTGACACACAGTCACTTCAAGCACACGCACACACTCATAACAAGCTGCAATTACTCTTGATCTTGAGTTTCGGCTCCTGCTCCCCTGGGATGAGCAACGATGTCAGCAGTATGAAGGCAAAGGTTATTAAGCTTAAGAATTTGGGCCAAATTTAAAGAAAAACAAAACACAAAAAACTGCACTTCCCGTAATGTAATTTGATAGATGACTCTGGATGACAGATGCCCGAGTCTTTTGAACTCCACACCCTAAATTTGTAGAGTAATCCGGCCTTTCTTTTATATAATTGTAGTCTTCAGGCCCAAGGCGACAGAACCTGAAGTAAACATCTGTGGCCTCAAACAGCTCCAACTCGATCTTACGCAACTCTATTCACAAGTGTATTACTCATTTTTTTTTTTAAATTGCTGGTTTCACTCATTATTGATCGTCCAGATGAGGCAAATCGACCATCAAAACCAAGAGGGAGCACTTTTGCTTCACCAGACTTAAACCTGCAAACGTCAGCTTAAGCAGAGAAACGATTAATGACTTCATTTCCCAGAAGCACTTGCACACTGGCAACTGTCGGAATTTCCCAAGTGTCCTACCAGTACACTTAGCAAAAATCAAATAACTGAAAATATGCTGAATGTTGTTGCAAAAGGATATTTGATATTAAATAGTGATTTCTGCAGCACTCCCTCACTGATATGTGGGGGGCGGCCAAAAAAGCTTTTATTAGTTTTTTAATATGTATATATAAGGAAGTTGCCCCGCACATCTTTAAAACTTTTTATGCAGATGTTTTTTAGTGCATTTGACTCACATTTTTTGCACACAAGGAAAAAAACACAGAAAAAGTCAATTGAAAAAAAAGAAAAACTTCTCAACGCAGAGAGCAGATGTTGGATTCTTGCACACACACACACACACACACACACACACAAGCACACCCATGCACACTGTGCATTTCTCCTTCGATGTTTATTGTGCTAATGTGTCGAGCTCAGGGTACGCAAACCATGAGATTGGCGGGAGGAGAAATGTGTGTGTGTGGAGGAATGAATGTTTAGCTTCTAAAGCTTTGAAATGCTGCGTGTTATGCCAGTTTAAACACATTACTGTAACTCTGCAGCATGCTGGAGTTCCCTGGAGGTCCCCTCTGAGGTTTATTCAGAGATATTATGTGCGCTGAGAGCGAGAGACACTGACATCATTATGATACCATCTCTCTCTCTCTCTCTCTCGGGGGAAATTGCGCTCATTCGTCACTCTGACGCCGCCGCTCTGATCCTCTGACAGTGGTAGCACTTCTTCTTTCCTGGACAGTGAAGGTTTGCCCGAGGGAAGCCAAATGATTTCCGTGTTTTGTTTCTCTCAGCCCCTCCCTCCTCTCCTCCCTCCCCTCCTCGTGTTAACGTTCATTTGAATATTTGGCGGCTGACTCACGACATTGCGCTCATTCATGCTCATTCACAATATCTTGATGGTGTGTGTGTATATCACCTGCTTGGATGACTGACAGCTCCTACCAGCAGGAGTGTAATTAATCAGAACAAAGCCGTGCTATTCTTCTGACAGCTGTGATAGATTGGGGAAGTTGCTCAAGCCGACTGGGTTTGTCAGGCCGGAGTTATGTCTGTCATTTGGAATGCACGCCGAGCGGCCATGACAGTCGACGGTACCTGCGTGATTGATAACACAGGTGCTAATGGCTATTTGTCGTGGGATCTGGAATGTGCGCAGCCCCGAGCACAATGTTTATTTACGCTGGAGCATTTGCATCGTCTGAGGAGTTTTGTAAAGACGTCTGTCAGGGTGGTGGTGGTGGGGGGGGAATAGCTGTAAATTTCTCCCGCCGCTGCCCTCTGCTTCCCCATTATGCGGCCATTAATGAATCTCAGCAGGGAGAGTTATGCAATGTGCTTGGCAGCGAGCGCACCAGACTCGTTTGTC
>CAESWR010000077.1:112352-124002 GCA_903171835.1 Mullus surmuletus | reverse complement strand
GCCGACAAAGATCTGCCTTCCATCACCTGCTGGGCTCATAAGATGAGTGCAGCTGCTGTAAGAGCATAAGTGTGTTTCAACATCATTCTATTGCAGTTAGTCACTTTAAAACATATATTAACTTGTTGTTCCTGGAGGGTGTGTGAACATAGCCGAGAGTTGTGCGGCCAGACCTAAGCTTTAATTAACCAGCAATAACTGTGTGTGTGTGTGTGTGTGTGGGTGTGTAAGATGAACACCAGCAGAGGCTTTTCATCAGGTGCCGGCCCGATCTTGCGCTGCGCTGACCCATCAACACCGGATGACTACTAGCAGCCGGGCTCCTGAAACCCAAGAGAAGCACTGAAAAATGTCTCTGATTACAACCCATTATTAATTGTGAGAGGAGTGGAGATCATTCTTCAAAACGTTTTTTTTTTTTTCAGGCAACAAACTTCTGCTTCTCTCTTTTCTCTCTAATCCAATCTCATCCCTTTCCTGTCTGGAACGGCTAAACATTATGACTCCGGGGTTGACCCAAAATGGCAGAAAGGCTAGAACAAGGAGGAAGGATGCATGAAAGAGAGTTAAAAGGGGACTGGGGAGAGAGTTTGGCTGGTGGTGGCCATGAGGGGGTTCCCCATGGATCAGTCTTGGGCCCAGGTGCAGGGTTTTAATGAAGATGGTGGACTCTGAATACCACATCCCCATGCAAAGTCTCACTCAACACGTTGGCCCTCTTTGACCCTGGATTAGTTTCCTCTTCCAAGTTTAGAAGTTGACCTCCAGCATTTCCCCTCTGCTACCTGAACACCGAGAGATAGCCCCGTTTCCCCGGGGACAGATATCGCGTCTGTTGTCTGGACTGAAGCCAGCTTGGACTTATCTCAACAGCAAAGGTGCCCATCTGGCGGTGCAGACAGGAAGCTTTGTCTTCTGTCCTGACTCATCCATCCTGCCCTTTGCAATATAGTGAGCTCTTCTTGGTAGGTTGATTGATTTTCAAGTCTTGGATGCAGATTCAAAGGGCTTTTTTTAATCTATACAAAGATAACTTCAAAAACAACCAAAAAACCCCAAAAGTTCATCTAATATTTGTTACATTATGGATGTCCACCGTCTTCTCACTACCAATCAAACAACAGGAACTTTAAGAACAGAACTGTGAGCTGTTTTGCCAGTCAACCATCTGTCCACTTTTTTGGGTGTGTGTGAACTTTGTGCCTCTATCTGATGGTATCTAGTAAAAATGTGAGTTGTGCGAGGAGTGTGTGTGTCTGTGATGGTGTTGCTAACTTTTTTGTCTTCGGGACCCCACACTCGTAGACTCGTCCTCTGATTGCCACAGTTGGTGATATCCGCCTTCTCCAGTGTTGGGAGAGATAAGTGTGTGGGTGAGGCAGTGGGAGGTGTTGCTGGAAGTGGTGAAAGGGTGTTTGCAGACTAAGAATGTGGCCCTGCTTGTGCACACTCAGTGTTTGAGGTTTCCCTCTTGTTCTCTATCTCGCTCGCTCGCTCTCTCTCTTCCCGGGCTGTGTGTGACCGCCGCCTGCGCTATCTGTCCTCGTATCTTCATTGGGCTTCCTCACATCTGTTGATAAAAGACATCCTCACCTGTCAGCAGCAGTCGCACAGACCATTCGTGGTCCTCAGAGGAACTGAAAACACCCGGTGAACATGCCCCCCCCGACCCCATCGGTAGCTGCTCAGTCCCCTGTCCCCTTTGCTTAAAGATGGAGGGAGAGATACTTGACCCTAAAGCTGCATCCATCGATATTCTGACCTCACAGTGAAAAACTCACACCAGTGTTATTTCAGAGTCCTTTGGCTCATTCGTTGGTTTTATATCTTATAACTTTGAGATTTGAAACAGATTTTCATTAAAAAAAAATTCTGACTACTTTAACCCAGGTGAATAAAGCAGGTTAAAATAGAAGGAGTTATATATTATAGCTGTGAAATGCTTTCACATTTCCTATCTTAAAAGGTCCAGTACAATAATTAGGAAGTCTTTTATTGTGATGCTTCCTGTCTGTTGGAAAAAAGTATACACAACAGACAGAGAAATGTGTTTTCAGCGTAGATACCATTCATTGGTTGCTCCATGTGACCATGTCAAGGTAAAAAGTTGAAAATTAGTAAGAAAATATATTAAAAAAATAAATAGATATGTTAATATCTCAAGCCCCATCTTGCTTATTTTGTGCTACCAAATGAATGAACCTCCATGTAAAACACACACTAATCCGCTGAGTAATTCAGGCTATGTACTATATGAGAGGAATAAAAAAACTAAGGGAGGAGGAGCTGAGTTTATGTGTTTGCTAATGCAGTTCAGGTCGTTTTGGTGTTCAGGAGAAGAATGAAGATGATCCGAAGATCTCAGATGTCGAGCCTCCAAACGTAGTCTTCAGGACCAAGATCTACATTCTACTGGAAGTCGGATTAACTAGTTGGCTCGCCAGCCACTCATCCGATGCCAACATCAATACACATTACTTCATCTGTTGTGGAGAAATTTACACAAAGTCCTAGTTTGACATTGTCTGTACCAGTTTTGGGTTTTATCTTTTCTATGGCGAACGAAAGTGGCCGTAGTTCGCCTCAGACCTCAAATCATTGCCCACACCTCGATTTATGTCAAGTGATCATAACCAAACAGACATGTATGGACCTGTAATGTGATACAGTATCAGGTTACAAAGTGGAGCTGAGGGAGGGGGACTATATCATCCATGCAGGACAAGATGCTTTTAAAGTGTCAGAATGTCTGTCAGATCTGCAGTGACTGTCTGACAACCCCTCCCCCAAACCCCTCTCAAGCTCTTTCTATATTCTGTAATTCCAGACCCAAAACAGTGTGGTCAGAAAGTTTGTCCTTTACACACTTAACACTTCTCATTCTCCTGCTGTGCTGTTTCATTTGAAAATCAGATGCAGCTTTCGAGAAGAAAAAAAAGCCCTGTGAGATGTCAACAGATCTGGGAAAGGCCTTTGTTTAGTGGAGTGGTGTTGCTGCTGTGTGTGTATGTGGAAGTGCGCACGTGTGTGTGTGTGTTGCAGACAGCAGTGTGTTAAAGACGTGTGTCACAATGGAGGTGGCAGGGCGCTAACAGCTGAAGACAGGTTGCAAGGCAGCGAGGTTACAATTGGTGTTAATAGATGCCTTCCTAAAGAGCGGATCACAATACACATTAAAACACACCCCGCTTCCCTCGTGTGTGTGTCGAGCAGCGTTTCAGGGTGTGTTTACTGTCAACCACAAATTGGCTCAACTTATTTTCTAGCCAGCAAGTTGGGCGGCTGCGGTGCGGAACTTGCTGGCCAAAATGCGTTTGAGTCTGGATTCATTTCTAAGAGTTGGAAAACACAGAGAGCTGCTCAACGGATACACACACATCAGAAGCTGTGAGTGTGTGTGTGTGGTGACCAGGGCAGAAATCTCACATGGCCATCATGCTAACCATGCAAACTCTATCTATCTATCTATCTATCTATCTATCTATCTATCTATCTATCTATCTATCTGTCTATCTATCTATCTATCTATCTATCTATCTATCTGTCTATCTGTCTATCTGTCTATTAGCCCTTGTATGTAGCATACTAGCATGATAAACTGAAATGGTTTAGCAGCAAGGCAAATAATGTAGTAGAGAAACATCAAGATTTTGGAGCAGTTGAAGTACTTATCTCTTTAATGTAGTAGTGCCAGAACATTACAAATTAATAGATACAATAAAATTGTAGACAAAAATTAGCAATGTATTGCACAAAACTACAAGACTACATGTCCCCTTACTGTCCGGTTAATGTGCAATGTATTTGGGTTTGGGTATTAAAATGTCTAACTCAGTATTGTCCTTTTGACTATAAAAAAACCTTTTGATTACAGCTACACTCGGCAAAGCGCAACCAAATCACATCAGGGGCTGGGTCTGTTATCAGCTAACCCTTTCTAAGTGTTTATGGTAGTTTCCCACCTGACCTCTGCTGCAGCTCTGGTTATGTTTAGCCGGTGTAAGCTACGGGTCGAGCCGGTAAAGCTGACACCCAGCAGCCTCTGGGAGTTGACAAATTGAAAAAAGGCCTGAAGATGAATGAAGCACAATTACTTGAGGTAACAAATGTTCCTAATGATTTATGCCTGGCTCGGGTTGCTTTATTTTCGCCTGGGTACAATTTTGCAAAAGGACAGTGGTGGTAGTGTGAACCCCGGGGCGACTCGGCGCTGATGCTCAGCCGGCGAGCTGCAGACATTGAGTAATGGGCTATGTGAGACCACCGCCATTGATATTTACCTCATTTCTCCTCATCTGAACAATGTCTCAACAACGACAAGACGAGCTATCATCCTTTAGGTTTTTTGTTTCTTTTTTTTTCCAGGCCTAGGTCGGGGTGATGCCAGGGGCCCCAGTGCTCGCTTCTCCTACAGGGCCACCCTTTGGTGCCCCGGGCCAGAGAGGAGAGAGAGAGAAGGTGAGAGGGAGATGGGGAGGGGAGGAGGTCAGACTTGAAGCTTCAGGCGCTGTGAAGAAACACACACTTCTCTGTGTTTTCACTTGTCCGACTGATGAACTATAGTGGTGTAGTACTCACGCTGCAGCTTTAAGATTCCTCCAAACACGGCTGTGACTTCTTTTAACAGCTGAGAAGAAGTCAAGAGAACAAATGGGTGCAGATTTGTAAAAATGTGTTTACACAGACGATCGTGTATTAATACTGACATTATCGGTGTAAGCGGGTTTGTTGGCATTGAAAATAAAACCTGAAGTTTGTTATGGCTGTTAAACAGATTTATACGTTGGTATGATGAATAGCTATGCTGATGAGTCGGACAGGGTTCGGCTACTCAAAGGTATCTCGAGTTATATGGAAGGTTTCGCCTGATATTTGACATGTGAGATTTATAGTTTCATAGTTATGAGATTTGAAACGTAAGAGAAAGGTTGAAAAGTTGTGCACAGACTTGAAAATCTATTCTCTGGTTGCAGACCTCCGGCCCAGGTGGTCTGGCTCAATCTCCAGACTTTGACTTCACAGTCATGAAAAATAAGACCCGCAATCCATACCTACAGTGGAGCATTCACCCCCCCACTCCACCCCACCCTCCTGCAAACAAATTGCCAGAGTAATGCACTCATCAAAACCACATTAATTGTAAAACAACGTGCAGTTTCTTTCAATAAGTTTTACAAACTCAAAGCTTCTTCACAGGAGGTACTAATTTATCTGGTCTTTGAAATTCATCATCTAATTGAAAAATGGTCCCACTGGAACTCAAAAGTCAACAGAGGCGTAGCTAAATGATATAACTGATTATTCAATTGAAACCATTAACCAGTGCAGCTGCTATTATGATAAATCTTGCAGGAAACTCAAACAAGCCCAGCTCAGCAGACCACTATTAATGAATATTGCTCAATTGTAACCTTGTTATGATTTATGCATTATGTGGTAATAGTACATATGCTGCTGTAGCCGCTGCAGAGTTGAGTAAACACATATAGATCACATTTCTCAATGTACGTATCACACTGTTACTTTTTGTGCGCTGCTAAATGTGCTAAATGTAGCACTGTGGCTTCAATTTATCATTAAAACATTTATCTTCAGTCATTAGTGTAAGCACATTACGCCACGGCAGGGTGGACCGCCGGGCACACAGTCCAACCGGAGAAAGAAATTACTAGCTGCACATCAGGAGATCCTCCAGAATCACATTATACTCTTTACCTACAATTAGTGTGTTATCAACACCATGCAAACCAAGACCAAGGCTGCGTTCCGAACTGTATTCTACCAAACTACTCAGTCTGAATCCAGAAAAAGATTTTGTATGTCCAAATGCATGGTATTTGAGATGACGGGAGTAGTATGTCCCAATAGTATGCATACTGCATGTAATAGTAGGTAGTTTCTGAAGTGGAATACTTTAAGGAAGAAGTATAAGTATGCGATTTCGTAACTCAGCCCAAGACTTTACCAAGACTAGGAGCATTAAGACCATGAAAAGACCAATTTGGGGGACATTTTGGGTTCCATACACAGACAAAAAACAATATATCTGGAGTTTGAGACTGAGACAAGATCAAGACCGTAGCCTCTGCATTATGTTTATTTAAATCCGAGATTGAGATAAGACTAATTAAAAATGCCTTGTGCCGCGTTTCCAATGATATCGGCTCTTTTTCACTCTACTCTACTCGCATTTGTGTGCATTTCGACTGAGAAAAAGTTCTTTCTTCTTCTTTCCATTTGTTATAATGGCAGCAAAAAGGGGCACGCTGTCTTTTGAGGAGGTACAAACCTTCCTCATGTTGCTCGCCGATGACCGAGTGGAGCCGTCCAGCTCTTTCTGAATGCGGTCGCATTTTCTCGGCAAGCGGCTAGTATGTGTTCACGGCTACAATCGGACCTCCGTGCAGTGCTGTGAAAAAAAAACAACAACTTAGAGCCGGAGCTGGGCGAGCTGCTGAACTGACGTCACGGGAGTGTTGCGCGTCATCCTGGGATACTTTTTTTACAGTGGAGACGCTCCCCCAAAAAAGTACCGGCTCCCAAGAGCGAGTCAAGCCGAGTCGAGTACAGCCGGTACCGTCAGTGGAAACACGACGCAAGAGAGTCTGAGACGAGACTACGTGGTCTTGAGACCAATCTTAAGACCAAGACAGTCTACAACGCCACTTACATACGCATCCAGGTGGCTAGAGCAGCACTGAATAAAGGTACATGTTACCAATTGCATGAAATAGGTCGAATCATGCAGGTTTTCAAATGAACACACCTAACGTCCACTTCATCTCACTCTAAAAGTCAAACCAAGAGTCATCAGTGTCTCATATACTTAACACACATAACACGCCTTTGCAAGCGGTTGACTTTAACGGGGATGTTGCATATTTACTTATGTCAGATTAGCAGCCCAGTGAAGCCTAACACCTTCAACACACTAATCTCACTGACGTACTGATATGTACACACATGCACAAAGCATGCAAAATATATTCAAAATGTCATATGGGCGCTCTCTGTGTAGAAGTACATGTCCTGTGATTACATCGTCCACAAAGACGCTCAACCGGCGAGTATTTCCTCGGCCGACTCGGAGCCACGCCGGCCTTTCATCTGGTCCTGTTTGTCCTCACTCCCTCCCACCATCCGTCCGGGGAGACGCCTGTCACATATTTCTGTCCTGGATATCAGAGACACCTGTTTCCCCGTGCAGGCCGGTGCTGGCCTTACAGACACGATCCAACGATACACTCACTTTGTAACCGCCGCAATCCACATCTGGACTGCAGAGGAGCGTGCAGGCCGGGCTCAGTGCTGTAGTTTATTTCTCAACAGGCACCTGTGTGGCGAACGCAGCTTTGGAAACAGGTTTGGAAACTCTGTAGGAATATCGGATTACACAACAATGAAGGTCGTGGCTCAAAGAAAAGACAGCAGATATCATTCATTATTTCCATTTGTTGCTGCAGGTTTTCATTGCTGTCATACCAGCATTCATTCAACATGACGGCGGCGATGCAATGAATTATGACGGCCTCCTCTTCGCTTTTCTTTTTCAGCTCTCACTCGCCTGCTTGTGCACTCACCCCCCCCCGCCTTTCAGCCTCTCCTTCAGTTTTTAAGTCATGTCATGTAACAGAGATCGATTTAACGCGACCTTTGTGACCACACGAGGAGCCCGATTCAAGTTCCTTTAAATATTTCATGCAAAAGTTCCGTCCTCATAGGCTCAGTAATGCAATATAGATATTAATTGCCAAAAACTCCATGTTTTAGTTAAAAGCTATTTTTGACTGTTTCACGTAGGCTGCCAATAACCCCCCCAAGGTCTCTTTTTTTTTCTTTTTCTTTTTTCCAATTTCTAGAACAAGACCAGGACCACTCCTATCCGAAAAACATCTCTTGCCCCAAGGGAAACTGTCTCAGTTCCTGTGCAAATAAATAACAGCACATGCAGTCAAGACAAAACAGCAATTATCCAGGAGAGACACACACAGAGCGAGTGTGTGTGTGTGTGTGTGTGTGTGTGTGAGAGAGAGAGAGAGAGAGAGAGCTAAGGTAGTGCAAACATCATTATTTCCATGTTCTCTGCTCCTCTGCCTTTACATGCCCTCTGCCTGTGTGTTTGGGTCACAGTCGGATATTCCCTTTGCTGATAAAGGCACGTGGATTTGTGCTGTAAACTTATTGCTGTCTTTGCATAAATAGTGTTTTAACACTTTGATGATCACCAGGTCTTTACCACCTGATCCCTCAGCAAGGGAACGCCGTCATCCCAAAAGACAACAGTGGTTCATTTTGAGTTGTGTTGACACTAAAGTCTGAGCCGAGAACCTCGTCTGCGCGGTTATTTCAAGCTCCGTCCCACTAAGTAGTCCCGGTGCAAATGCAGACATGTTTCTCCACAAACACTGCGCATAAACTCACCCTAAAGCCTGGCTGACAGCTAATTTGATTTTTTAAGATGGTGTGCGTGAAAGCCTCTCCGCCCTGCTTTAAATAATAAGCAATCCCAGGTAATCTCAAGGTCACGGCAGGTTGGCGTTTGACGACGAGCGCTTCTGAGGAACGGCGGGGATTGTTTTTTTTGACTAAAAGCTTCTAAATCCTTCCTCAACATATTAATTGGCTCATTGATCAGCGCAGAAAGGAGCCTTATTAACCAAACAGTGTTGAGGTGAGCGAGTTTGTTCAACTGTTGGTGAAGTGTGTAACTCTGTATGTTAGATGTGTGTGGGTGCGGAGCAGGTGAGGGGCTTTAGATCTGACATTCCAAATATGCTCAAAAAAACTGTGTTTCAACCAGTAGAATGATTTTATTCTGAAATACATTGATCAAGAGATTTTGTGGCTTTCAGGAAGTATTTATGTAAGTGTCTTGGCGGTGATCTCCGAGCGGCCACTCCGTGGTGAAGTTTGTTGTGTTTTTTGCCATGCTTGTGCTGCCCCCCATGTGAGCGGCTGCCCGCTTCGCCAATACCTAAAACCGCCACTGCTCAACCGCTCAGTCTGGACACTAAATCCAGAGTCCACTCAGTCCCAGCCCGAGTCCGAGAGAAGCTCTTGGACTCAGATGCCTTTGAGTCCAAGATGAGATCAAGGCCTTCAAAAAGTATTATAGTATTCTACACCAATGTTGAATACTACAACATTATATTTGTTAGGATGTTGGTGCAGTAGTGGTTCAGACATGATGATTGAAGTGTTAAAAGAGCTCTGAGGGAAAGAGTGATTGGTTGGTGTGGAAAGCAAGGCACGGTCTGAAAGCCCTGCAGTGGTGGTCTCCACCGGTGGTCTCCAACATCCAGAGTCCACTCTATCCCAGACCGAGACGAAACCAAGACCTTCAAAAGACCAGTCTCAACTCTGAGACCAATCTTCAATACTATAACACTGCAAATGATCATATATTTTGCACTTATTTTGAGTTGAACTTTTCTAAAACGTCACAAACACATATCTGCTAAATGTAAAAGAGAAGTCAGTTCAGTTGGGTCTGTTTCCTGTCTGTGTCCATGAAACAACATGTTTTCTCGGTCTACTGTGTAATTTTGTCCCTCATTCAGCAGGTGGCTCATGTTTTAAAATCAAGTGTAGGGATTTGATTTAGGTAGCTTTTCAGCAAAAGTATATTTTTGTTTGGTAACTTTGAATCAGAGCGGATTGTGTGTGTGTGTGTGTGTGTGTGTGTGTGTGTGTGTGTGTGGGCCTATTTTTCTACCTCATTTGCTCCTGGCTGATCTGTACTGTTATCTTTCTCTGCTATATTGTCGTGCACCTCTTGGCAGCCTCACACACACACACACACTGACACAGACACACACGACCGTGGCACTTTGATTAAACCTGCTGCCATTTCTGAGAAACATCGCTGAATGGCTCCCTCACATGCCCATATGTTTTTCCCAGGAAAACCCAAGCTTTCCTTTGGCATCCTCGGCGGTTTCAGCACTGCTCGGGATGTGTACTTTTAAACTTAAAACGGTACGTCAGCTCCTGCCAGTCCAGGCAGATGTGAAGTATGAATTTTGCTCCTGCTGCTGCCAAATCACAGATGTCTTTTGAAGGTCCCTGACCCGGAGATAAATGGTCGCCGGCTGTAAATGTCTCTGCTTTGAATTTGATTACTGTGCTATGTTAGTACTTGCGCTATCCAAATAAACCTGTATGTTGAAGATGGAGTGCATGCTAACCAGAGGGACCTGCTCGCTCAGAAAAAAGGAAATACCACAGCTGGTTGTTTGAGCACATTTTGAAAAATTATTTAATGTTGTAAAAAAAAAGCAGTAAGTGTCTTCAACAAACCTGATTTAGGGAAATAACTTTAGAATTGCGGTTTACACACCAAATTTTCAAGATTTTCATGATATATTGGCCGGCTGGGTGGCAAATGGTGAACTTTCCCCTCAGCATCCACTTAGATTCGTTATAAAATTTGCTTGGAATATCTTTGTCCAATCATCTCGCACTGCGCTAACCGAGCAGTAGGCTGCGCTGATTTGCTGTTTGGAGAAGATTTAGAGCTGTCACACATACGAGCGCGGTGGTTAGGAGGCGGCGGGGTTATGGGATTATAACGAGGAGAAGTGAAAATTCCTGTTTGGGAGATCTGCTGAGGCTTACATTTCTCCGTTGCTCATGTTATGGTGGAAAAACTCCTGAGAGGAGGTGGGGATGGAAGCGTCAATCCCACATTAGGCTCCGGGTAAACACAGAGGTATTCAGTGACCTGAATATTCCTCCCTGGGTTTCTTTAAGCCCGGCTTGTGTTCCTTGGTTGCATTACTATGAGTTGAAACGTTGCCATACAACTACCCAACGCTCGCAGCAACAACAAATCAGAGTGCTTTGTCGACATAAAAGCCGGCAGGTCATACGAGTTCAGCACCATGACTAACTGTGATTAAATTGCCAAAACGAGCTTAGAGGTGCAAGCCTCCTTAGAAACCCAGACAGAATCATTGTGCTTTTTGATGGATAAGAAGTATGAAAAAGAATGAGCAGTTGTTATATGCAATTTGCAATATAAAACAGAACAAAAAACGATTCTTAATTTACTCTCTCTTGCTATCGCCTAAAAACTACATCAACAAGCACCTCAAATCGTGACCCACTTCTCAGATAAAAGCATCCAGTTGTGTTCGGAGCGCTTGCGGCGACGGCGGGAAACATGCCTAACAAAGCGTGAGTGCGCAAGTGACGAAGCTGGGTGTCATCGAGAGAGAGAGAATAAGAGAGCGATAGAAAGAGACTGCAGGGACCTGAAACAACAGTCAACTCTCCACCCTCCGCCGGCCGCACCATCCTCTGAACGCCTCTGAGAAATCACAGCTTCTTCCTCAGCGGCTATGTTTACATGCAGTCAGATAACCCTTTTCTATGTCATGCAAACACCAATAATCCGTCTCAAAACCCGAATACGCTCATATTCCGTTTTTTCTGAATATTACCCCTGGGTTCCTTCTTTTCTAAGCCAAATATATGCTCATGTACACGTCGATCAGGATCTCCCCATCAAAAGGATGATGAATTAGTGTTCTGCGAATGTTCTATTGGCAAGGAATCTTGGTCTTTGGAATCCAGGAACTCCTTGTAAACATGGCCAAAGGCGAGAGCAACACCACGCCACACTTTTGGAGTGAGGAGGAAACCAATC
>CAESWR010000076.1:690169-700966 GCA_903171835.1 Mullus surmuletus | reverse complement strand
TCCACCAGGATGGTGTCGCTGTTGCACTGTGTGGTGGCGCTGATGGTGGACAGAGCGCACGGACCTGCGGGAGGCGGACGGGAGGGCGTGAAAAATTTGAACTCTTCAGGTGACGCCGCGACAGCCAATCGGCGTTGACTTTACCGGCTTCACTGGATGCCGTATTGCTCGGAGATCCATGAGGGATTAGCGTTTAGCATTAGCACTGTCCCGCCACTAGTGTTTACTTTTGTGTTGATCTGAGCATTTTAAATCAGGTGTCGCTTAAAAAAATTCGATACCAGTACCCTTAAAATGATACCGATACAAATTGAGTACTTCATTCGATATGCAGTGATTGGCTGAGGGTCAAACCATAGACCATTTTTTTCTAGATCTGGGTAAAAAAACACCAATTGCAGGTATCGATACTCCTTGGTACTGGGTTGTTTTGGGTATCGAGTACCGATATCAAGCCCTAGCTGTGTGTGTGTGTGTGTGCTTGGTCAGGCGATGCGGCGTCGTGTGAATGCAGTTGTACATCAAGTCCAGAGCAGTAATATTCGCTGTCTCCGTCATTGCCAAGATCACGAATAAAGTTTCGCCGAGAAACGTCACCGAAGTGACAAGAGCTCTGGGCGCCACGGTGACAAACGCACCGTCCGGCAAGAAGGCGGCTTAAAAACACCCACCTGTCTCCAGGCCGAAGGTCTCGCTGTGGTTGCTGCGGCAGTGCTTGTTGAGGGCGGTGACGTGGAAGGTGTAGTGAGTCCCGCACTTGAGGTCGGGCACGTTGCAGGTGGAGGCGGCGGAGGAGCAGCTGGAGTTGTGGCCGTCGGCCGCCTGAGCCAGGACGGAGTAGCTGAGGGCGCCGTCGGAGGTCGTCCAGCTCACCCAGGCCGAGTTGGTGACGCAGTCCAGCCGGCTGGTGGGGCTGGTGGGCTCGCACGGCACTGAGGAGGGGGCAAAAAATGTGGGTTTTAAAAACAGGATGAAAACATGAATCACCACCTGTCAACTTTATCTGTGTAAATGCTGTCTATAGTCCCTGTTCGGTTGTTTATTTATGGGGTTTTTTTCACAACATATTACTCTAAACACTGCTACGTTAAACCCTTGTGAGTTCCTGGGGACGATTTTTATCCAGACCACTTTCAAGCCGTTGGAATGAATATTCCAGAATTTTTCTAAATGGTTTTCCTTTAAAATGTGAACTTCTGATTCTTAAATTAGATATAACTAGGGAACTAATAAGAGAGTTTGCAATAAACATCTGTCACTGCAGAAAAAATAATCAATGTTGCTCTAAGCATTGACACATCTCAGGCCCTTATAATACTTATCATTAATTATTTAGTTATTTTAGAGGGTTAAAATCCCCCCCAAATAAATAATATTTTATATAAACATTTCAGGTTGAAGTGGATTAAAAAGATTTTATCCTTTAGAGGGAAAAAAATATTAACACGTGATATTTTTGCAGCAGTTTTGAGGGAGAGGACGTTTTTTGTCCTGAGGGTCTTTGAAGTAACTCTAAAGGGTTAATATTCAAGGATTCAAACAAAGAACAAAATAAATTGAAATAGAAAAATAAATACGATATAAACGACGAATAATAATAATAATAATAATAATAATAATAATAATAATAATAAAGAATAATAATAAAAATACCAAATCCGAATAAAAATACAGGTATGTAGAGACATATGTACAAATGTGTGCACATGTGTGCAACAGTATGAAAGCGTGACGGCGGCCTCACCTGACGCCGTCTCCACGCTCGGGCTCGGCTCGCTCTCGCAGTCGTCCCTCACCGCCACCACGCTCACGTTGTAGCTCCGCCCACACGGCAGGTCGGTGATGGTGCAGGCCGCGCCGCTGGTGTTGCAGTGGTGTCTCGCTCCGGTGTTGCTCACCGCCAACACCTGGAAGTGGTGGGCGTCGGGATTTGGCGACCAGCTGACGGACAGGGCGCCCTCCTCACACAGAGACTCCACAGCCACGTTGTGGGGCGGACAGGGGGCTGTGGGGGGGGGGGGTCAAAGAGTCAGATATCAGTGGTTAAAGGTTTAGTTCAGATTTTTTTGACACCAAGTAGTTCCGTCTAGTTTCTGGAGTCTCGCAGATAATCAATTTTTTGGCCGTAAAAAAGTCCAACCTCGCCATCACCCCGCACTATTTTCCCTCCGTTGGTATCACTGCACGCACCGTTCTGTCAGCTGAAGGAGTCGGAGCGAGACAGCTGCGATGCGAGAGAAGACACGTCACAGCTGTCTCCTTCCAAGCATGTAAACGCCGTGAAACAGCTGATGGAAAGGTGCGTGCAGTGAGACGAAGTGATGCAGCACTATTTTCCCTCCCTTTGTATCACTGCGCGCACCTTTCCATCAGCTGAAGGAGGCGGAAAGAGACAGCTCCTTCTGAGCATGTAAACGCTATCAAACAGCTGATGATGGTGCGCGCAGTGATACCAAGGGAGGGAAAGTAGTGCCGGGTGATTGCGAGGTCAGACTTTTATGCGACCAAGAACTCGTGATGCAAATGTATGACTCTTTTGAACGCATGTTGTTTGTTGGAGCAAAACGCTTTATCTGTGTGACCCCAGCAACTAGACGGAACTACTTTCTGCAACAGCAAAACCGGGCCAACTATCCCTTTAAAAGCAGCAGGCGGTGCGGTGATGGAGGGTCAGAGCGGAGATGAGCACCTGTGCGCACGTAGGCCGTGTCGCTCTCCACGCTGGAGCAGGACTGGTCGAGCCCCGACACGCTGACGTTGTAGGTCTGTCCGCAGCGCAGCCGGCTCAGGTCGCAGTGGCTGGCTGTGTTGTTGCACTCCGACCGGTGGGCTCCGTCGGACGAGACCCCCACCGCCCGGTAGGAGGTGGCGCCGCTGGAGCGCTCCCACGTCACGGCGGCCGAGTTGGCGCGGCACAGGAGCGAGGCCTGCACGTTGGTGGGCCGGCAGGGGACTGATGATGGAGAGGAGGGGGGCGGGGGGGGTCGTTTACAAGGTCAATTTCATCATCCAAACTAAAACACGGGAATGTTTTTTAATGTAAGGTAACAGGGCTGGGTGCGATATATGTACATGTACATATACATATATATATATATATGTGAATAAAAAATATATCAATATCTTTTTTAACGAGATATGGAATGAGACCATATCGTTTATATCAACAATAGCCCTATATTGTCGATTTGTTATAATGAGAAGATAATCTGTAATTCTATTTTAATCAGACATTCAGTTGTCAAACTACACAAAAAAGATTGGCAGATATTTTACTTCCTTATATTTATTAAAAAAAAAAAAAGTTTGGCCTAGTTTATTTTATTCATATCATTTATATTTTTATTTAAGATATTTTTTGCGCACCTTACATGGAGCTTTATCATTTCAAAAAAGTTACTCCTGTTGTTTATTACCAACTTTAGTTTTATGATTATCATTGATATAAGCAATGAATAAAAAAGAGGTTAGGATTAAATAAGTGTATTCTTGTAAATAAACATGTAAACATGTAAATAAAAAGTAGAAATATGGTTTTCTTGTTTTCTAATTCATTTTTATTAGTATTATTATTGTTATTTATTATTATTATTCTTACTTTTAATCTTCCTTAAATGTTCAAACAAATGTATGATTCAAATCAAATCAAGTATTTGTTATGTTTAAATTGTTATTTGAACAGCTGAGTTTGAACCACGTGAAGAAACATATTTGATTGTTTTTACAACTGTTTACTAAAATAGCTGGTTTCAGTGAAACTAATTGCGACACGTCATATTCGACTTTGAATGAACATTTAGCCAATTTTTCAGAAAAAAAATCAGGATAAATATATCGTATGTTGAGCCTCAATACATGTGGTGTTTAGATCGTAGTGTAGATGGTAACTGGTCTTGGGAAGATGACTGGTATTGCTGGTTTCTGGTCACCTGACTGCAGGCTGAGGAATGCGCGGCTGTTATCGCACTCTCCGTCCAGCGCCGTGACCGTCAGGTTGTAGAGCTGACCGCACTGCATGCTGGGCAACCGGCAGCTGGTGCCGGTGCTGTTGCACTGATCCCTGTGGCCGTTGGGCCCGGACGCCGTCACCATGTAGGAGGGGACGCCCTCGCCCTCCTCCCACCACACCACGCCCGTGTCGCTGCCGCACTCCATCTCCGCCATCACCTTCTGAGGGACGCACGGCACTGCGGAACCACGAGGGCGGCCATTTATTTTAGTGTTTCATTCAAGGGAAAAACCAAAAAGCAGACTTTGTCACGCTGCGGTCACCTGTGCTGATGTCCACGGCGGCGCTGCCGGCACTGGCGCATGTCATGTCTGCGGCGCTGACGCTGACGGAGTAGTTGAGGCCGCACAGCAGGTCGCTGAGGAGGCAGGTGGTGTCGCTGCTGTTGCACATGGAGGCGTAGCCGCCGCCGCCCTGAGCCACCACGGTGTAGGACAGCGCCCCCGCGCTGGGCTCCCAGGAGACCGCCACCGCCTCCGACTCACACACCACCCGGGCCTCCACCTGCTGCGGCACACAGGGAACTGCACACACACACACACACGTGTCATTGTCAGAAGTCATTGTTGTGAATTACTGTCAAAAGTGTTACTTCAAGATGTCCTTCACTGTAACCAGTGCTCAAGTTGTAAAAAGAAATCAGTGGGTGAAGGTGGATTTTATCATATGGGGACATAATTTGTGGTAATAACGACATCTCTGTGCCCTTTTATAGAATAGAATAGAACAGAATAGAATAAGATAAAACAGAACAGAATAGAATTACTGATTGATCCCAAACTGGGACATTACAGTGCAGCCACAGCAAGAAATGGAACTCAGATTTACAAAATAAAACAATATAAATAAAGAAAAGTGTTACTATTTACAATATAAAGTATTAAAAGAGGCAATATAAAAAGTATTCAAATATATATATACAGACAATAATTAGGATTTGTGATAAATAACATCTAGTGCAAATAAACGGTAAGGTGCAGTGAACTGAAGATGCATGTTGTGTTATGAACAGATAAATGTTAAAGCATAAAGATAATTATACTCTGAAAGTTAATACTATCTGTAAAGTACAGTACTCAATATGCTCAAAATTAATGTTAAGGGATGGAAAGGGGGGGTAACCATTTTAGAAGGGGGGGATGCCAGGTGCCATGACCTCACCTGTCTGTAGCTGCGTGACGGTGCTCCGAGACGTGTTGCACTGGTTGCTCACGGCGACCACGCTGATGTTGTAGGTGAAGCCGCACAAGAGGTCTGGCAGGACGCAGGCGTTCGACTCCGTCTCACACTCGGCCATGTCCTCCTGCACGCCGAAGGCCTGGACCACGTAGGAGCTGGCGCCCGCGCCGGCCTGCCACTCCACGCGCGCCGTGTTGGTTGAGCAGTCCAGCAGGGGAACCACCTCCTCAGGAGGACACGGCACTGCAGCAGGAGGTCACGCCAGGTCAGTTCAAGCACCAAATCATCTCCACCAACAGTTGGTCATGATCCCTAATTTATCTCATTGGACGCATGGATGCACAATCTTGGCTTCTACCAAATATTCTCCCACTCCGTTGGCCGATATCTGATACCAATTGGCCGATATACTAATAATTACTAATAGAGACGAGGACGTGAGTCATTGTGACTGGGACTCGAGTCGAGTCGAGCCGCTGTTTTGATGACTTGTGACTTGACTTGACAAAAAATGCAAAACTTGAGACTCGACTTGGCCTTTGAAGTTAAAGACTTGGGATTTGACTCGACTTTTGTTGATTTCGTGTTTTCAGTTTTAATATAAATATAAAATTAATATCAATATCCCCCGGTATGAGCCAGGCTGAGAATGGCATCATGACTGGATCAATACCCTGTCAATCACTCACGCCCTCTCTTATTGGAGAAACACGCCCTCTGAAAGTTACTAACATCTTGTCTTTTCACTTTATTAAGTTCAGATTCAGCGGGTAAAATAAGGTGACTTGACTCGGACTTGACTTGACCTATGACAGGATTTGCCCAAGAAAAAATTACTCTGGACTTACTAGAGACTTTCACATGTGTGACTTGGTCCCATGTCTGATTACTAACACTTTGATTAATTGAGGAGAATCACACCACATTTTATATTCCTACTCTTCAGACATTTCCGTGCTGTTCTGGATGAATGTGAAGAGTCGTTTGAGCTGATAAGCTGAGGTGCTTTTACCGGAGTCCAGCTGCAGAGTGTCGCTGGGCGAGCTGCTGCAGTACTCGTTGGTGGCCACCGTGTGCACCTCGTACGTCTCGCCACAGCGCAGATCCATCAGCTCGCAGTTTGTGTGGTTGGTGGTGCAGGTGGAGACGTGGCCGCTGAGCGACCGCGCCACGGCCGAGAAGCGCAGCGCTCCCTCGGCAAACGACCAGTCCAGCACCGCCGACTTGGTGAAGCAGTCCAGAAGCACCGAGCCGATGTCGGGCGTGCAGGGCACTGAGAGGGACAGAGGACACACGATGCATCGAAACACAGCCTTTTTTTTTTAAGATGGCATTTTCAAATATGATCAAATATCTGCAAGTACTGATTAAGGTTCGAAATGTACCGTATTGACCCGAAAAAATTATTGCAGGATTCATAGCTCCTTCCTCCCTCACACGTGCGCACGCACACACACACACTCACACTTACACACACAACGGTGACCGGGAGAGATGGAGCCGCGAATGGGAGACTTGCTAGAAAAAAAGCGGCTCAAATGCTGGCTGAGGAAACACATGAAAGCCGGAGTTATCTCACTCCCAGATCATCAAATACTGACGCTTCGGATCGGTGGCGTGTCCTGAGCCACTTCATATTTTTATCTTATATTCGGGTCAATACGGTACTTTAGTTTTTAACTATTTACATCAGTAGCTAATTTTCACCCCCTCACACAATGTAACATTCCGATGTGACTTTGCGCACGATGAAACGTCCAATGCAAGGAATAACAAACAAACAAATGATGAAATGAAATCAATGATATCATTTCATTTCCATTTCCCCACCACAAAGAGGAAATTTGATGTGGCCCCCCGCCGACAAAGGGCTTTTGGGACCCCTGCTCTACCTGATTTGAGCTCTGTAGCCGGGCTCGGCAGGCTGGAGCAGGTGTCGTCCTGCGCCACCACCTGCACCCAGTAGGTGCGTCCGCAGGTCAGGTTGCTCAGCGTGCAGGTCGGCAGGTCCGTCTCGCACGTGGACACGTCTCCCAGCGTGCTCCGAGCCGAGGCCTTGTAGGACAGCGCTCCTGGGCTGGCACTCCACGACGCCGTCGCCTCGCCGCTCCCACAGTCCACCTCCACTTCCACGTCGGTGGGGACACAAGGCACTGGGGAGGAAGAGTCCAGAGCGCGGATTAATGGGTTTTTCCCAAACAATACCTTTTCAGGAGGAATTTTTTCTTCCATTTGTTAAAACTTTTTCAAGACCTTCTCCATATCTTTTAATACCTCAATGCCACTTTGAGCAATAACTGTTTCCATCAGTGACACCTTTAACTTGACAGTTTAGTTTTGGATAAAGACTGTAGACCACTGACAACAAGTTTTCCATGTTACCGGTTCATCTTTGTTTTTTAGTAAACAAATAAAGTCACACATTTCGACATGGTTTTTTTGTACTTTTGACAGCTAATTTAGAAAAATGCCCTCAAAGATTTTAAGACCTCATAAAGTGGCCATAAGACTTTTTAATACTTTTTAAGGGTGCTACACCTAATTTCCCCGAAATTGATTTATCAACTTTTAATAGTTTCAAGACCCAACGGATACTCTAGAGATCAGTTTTTCCGCTCTGCATTAAAACAAACTGTTTTTCGTAACAAAAACATTTTTTTCAGGATGTATTTTTCTTGTGTTCCCCCACTACCCTTTAAACGATACCAATTGAGTACTTCATTTGATACTTTTTGTTGCTTTATTCAATATTAATCATGCGAACAGAAAGCAATCAGCTGTGCAAATGCCACCACTTCTCCCCATTCAAAGGATTTTTACACAATTACGTTTTGAAAGTGCTCAGATTACACTTGAGGGGCCTTTTTTTTTCTAGATCTGGGTACAAAAACAACCGATTGCAGGTACTGTTTGACAGACGCAGTTTTGGTACTACTTGGTACTGGGTTGTATTGAGTAGCGATACCCAGACCTGCTCACTACACATTGGGTCAAACAGAGTGTAAGTGACCTCGGACTCACCGGACGGCAGCGCGTCGCCCTCACTGGGGTCGGAGTTACAGTTGTCGTTGTGTGCGACGACCGTCACGGTGTAGTTTTGCCCGCAGGCGAGGTTGGGCATTCCGCACTGCTGCGTGTCGGACCAGCAGCTCTGCGACTGGCCGTCCTCCTGTGTGACCGTGGCCGTGTAGTGCACGGCGCCGGCCGAGGCCGCCCACGACACCATGGCGATGTTGGAGAGGCAGTTCATGAGGCTGGAGACGGCGGTGGGCGGGCACGGCTCTGCGGGAGAGAGCGGAAAGTTGTTGCCGAATGAGCTGATCTCTGAGGTGGACGTCAGTGTGTGCGCACGTCGCTCCGACGGAATCTAACCTGACATGAGGGCAAGCGCTTCGCTGGGGCGGCTGGTGCAGACGGAGTCGGCGGCCTGCACGGACAGGAAGTACTCCTCGCCGCACTGGAACTCGGAGATGTAGCTCCAGGTGTTGTTGGTGCTGAGCTGCACCTTGTGGCCAGCGTTGGTCTCCGCCGTCACAATGTAGAAGTCTGCTGTTTCACTGGCGTTCCAGGTCAGTGAGCCCACCTGAGAGGGACATCGCGTACGTACACAATATTTTTTACTTTTTAGAGTAGTTCAAATAAAGACTAATACTTTTGCAACAGAAAAAAAAGTCTCACTTTCATTGTGCAGTTCATAGATGCCTGCAGGTTCTGCGGGATGCAGCTTGCTGGAAAGAAAAGACAAACATAAATTTATCTAAAAAACCCTGAAAAAGTTGATGAAAAGTCAAAGTTCCAAAGGGTTTCCACCGGTTGCACTGTGGCTGCGTTGTGTTGCCTCTGCGATCCGGCCGCGTGCTCTGTTTTTTCTGATTCAGATTCGCATGCGAAAACGCTGTCTGATCATAGCTGCTGTGTGTGTGTGTATGAGTGTGTGTGTGTGTACAGGTGCTGTGCGATTGCGGCGATGTCTCTGATGATTCTATATTCACGTGATTCTGAATGACATGATGCATTAATGTGGTTTTTGGAAAGCGGTGGCCATGGAAACAAGTTAACTATTGTTTTGTTGTTGTCCCGGCTGATGATTTTCCACAGCCACCAACGACAACCCGAAAACGCAAAAAAAAAAAAAAAAAGTTGAGTAACCGGATGTTTAATTTTGCAGCTGCATCAAACTTCCTCTGAATCTATGCGTTTCTGCTACGGCGTAACCTATGACAACCGTGCTCACCCATGCGTATCGTGGTGCTGTTGCTGGGCTCGCTGTCGCACATGTAGTCGCTGGCGATGACTTGCACAGCGTACGTCTCTCCACAGTGCAGGTCGTCCCAAGTGCAGGTGGTGGTGTTGGTGGTGCAGATGTGGGTGTGGCCGTCCTCCGCCATGGCGATGGCCATGTAGGACTCGGCGCCGTCGCTCCGGGCCCAGCTGACAGAACCCAGGCTGTCCTCGCACTGCGTGTAGCTCTGAACGTGGTGCGGCACACAGGGGCCTGCGGAGACGCGGCGTTACAACGGACCGCCGATAGGCTGCGCCGCTAAGCTGTTGTCATGGAGACGTACCTGTCTTGAACATCTCCGGCTCGCTGGCGGCGCCGTCGCACTGGTCGCCCCGGGCTTTCACTGTGAAATTGAACTCCTGGCCGCACGGCAGCTCTGCGTCGATGCTCAACTCCTGCGTGTGGAACGCCGTGACGTATCCCAGGTCCCCGCTGGCCGTCACCATGTAGACGGACGCACCTTTAGCCAGCGACCAGCTCACCGTCACCGTCTCGTTGTCACAAGAGCCGTCAACCCTCACGTCGGCAGGCTGGCAGGGATCTGTACACAGGAGGTGTGAGGTCTTTATCGTCAGAGCGAGAAGGCGGAGAGCTTTGTTTTGTTTCAAATATTCAAGGACATGTGCTGGATTAAGCGCATCTTTGCCCTGTCCGAGACATGGCAAAACGCATCACTGCCATGTACTGGAAGAACATATTATGTCCCCATATCAATCTTTGGCTTAAAGAATTACCCTCACGTCTGGCTTTAGAGAAGCTGACCTATAGCTATAGCTTGGTGAATTTGATCACATCTGGGGCTTTTTTTGTAACATGTTCTTGAAAATAGAGATCTGCAACATACTCTTCACCCTGCAACTAATGCGTCATGTAAAGGTACTCAACGCTAACTTGAATAACTTTTTTTTTGTGTTTATGTGCCATAAATGTATACGTTATTGGTTGTATTGCAGTTTTTATTGAGCTTTCCACAGGCTTGGTACTTGGCAAACTGTACACGTATCTGTATACAAGCAACCATCCATCCATCCATCCATCCATCCATCCAACTGGGGGTCATTTTTTTTGTCGCCTACCTGTCCTGATTTCTTCGGTGCTGCTGACTTCACTGCCGCACATGTGGCTGTAGGCGGTCACTGACAGCTGGTAAGTTTCCCCGCAGGCCAAGTTGGAAAAGCTGCACAAGGAGTCGGTGGAATTGCAGCGCTGAATCGTCCCCATGCTGCAGACGGCGGTGGCCATGTACAGCTCCACGTCGTCTCTCTCCTCCCAGTAAAGTTTGGCCGTGCCGGTGCCACAATGCAGCTCCGACCCCATCACCATGGGT
>CAESWR010000076.1:661627-680639 GCA_903171835.1 Mullus surmuletus | reverse complement strand
CCCGCTGGAGCTGCTGGAGTTGAAGGTGGTCTCGAGTCCTTGGCTGTCCACCGCCGACACCACATGGGTCTGATCCGGACCGGCGTTTCCCCACGTGACGGTGGCAGAGTTACTGCTGCACTGCAGGTTCACCATCACGTCGTTTGGCTCACAGGGGGCTGAGAGGAAAACATCACTGTTATTTTGGAAAGAAAAGAAGAAACCTGACAGCACATTGATTTAATTTAATAAATGTAATATTCTGAAGAGTCTCTCATTTTTAATGCAGTCAATTTGAAAACAAAACATAAAGTTTGGGATGTTAATTTCATATTATGTACTTTAATATTAGCTAAGAATGTAAGAAGTATAACTACAACATATGTGCAGTTTATTCCTTTTTTCCATTTAAAGACAGCTGGTTGCTGTGACTGCATGCAGATAAAACAGAACAATGCGCTTCAAGACATTATAATGGTCACTTGAGGTGAGAAGAAGTGCACTAATTTTGTGCTGCATCAAAAATTCATTACTTACATTTTTCTAGTTTATGTGTGAAGACAGAGGATGAAATAATAAAAAAACACATGAATTATGAAGAGAGTAAAAAGAAAGACGTCTTGATACCTGACTGGATCATGTAGTCGGAGCCGGTGATGGTGCCGCAGTCCACCGAGGAGGTGGTGACCACCACGCTGTAGGTGAGGCCACACTGTAAGTTCTGGATGTTGCAGCTGGTGTCGCCGGTGTCGCACGTCTGGCGGCTCTGGTCGCTGCCGATGGCCATCGCCATGTAGGAGCCCACGTCGCCGTCACTGCCCCTCCACTGCACCGCCAAGGAGTTGTCGCTGCACGTCAGCTGGGCCGTCACCCTGTCGGGGAGGCAGGGAGCTGGCAGGGGAGAGAGAGGGTCACGGTGATTGACAGGTCACCGATTCTACTGGTTTTTCAAGGTGCAAGACCGAACCTGATTCAAAGGAGACACTCGGCCCCGAGCTGCTGTTGCACATCGAGCTGGACGCCAGCACCACCGCCGTGTACTGATGGCCGCAGTCCAGCTTCACCGAGCAGGCGGTGGAATTGGAGGAGCAGGAGGCGACGTGGCCGTGCGTGCCGCTGACCGTGGCGGTGTAAGAGCGGGCGTGCTCACTCGCCGCCCAGGCCAGGTTTCCCAGGTTGGTGCCACATTCGGTCTCCACCATCAGGTTGGTTGGAGGACATGGAGCTGTCAGGAGAGGAAGCACATGAAGTCATCCAAATACTGGACATCACTAAAGAAACCATGGGTAGAGGCGTCCCGATACAACTTTTTCACCTCTGATACAACACCGATATCACAGCCTTGGGTATTGGCCGATACCGATCTGATACGATATCGGCACAAATCATGTACTTTTATGACTTGGGAATATCACGATGATCAAGTGATATTACTCAAACAGAGAACAATAGTCAGCAACAGTAATTATGAGAAAAACTGACCAACTTATTAATGATAAACGGGTTTCTGTTGGTCTCTTTTTCCTGTCCTAATTCATGTATGTATTGGTTTTATTGTTTAAATGTTCACAAAGCAATAAAAAAAAATCATTCAACATTTTTTTTAAAAATCATAAAAAATATATATATATATTATTTTTTTTCATTGAATCTACGATTGAATAAAACGAATAAAAAAGAACTTATAGGATTTTGAAAAATAACATCAACCAATCCAATAAAAACAAAAAAATGTATTTTTATAGTCCAAAATAACCATTGGAGTTGCTGGAGCGAAGTCTGTAATGTACTTATCAGTGTGCTTACGTCGTTGATTTTAGATGTAAGCCGATATTTTTGCTGATATCAGACCGATATCAGTATCAGCTTGGGACAGCCCTCATATCCACCAAAGAAGAGAGCAATTATTTGAATAACTTCTAGAAATAGGTATGTATTTATCCATACCATCCCTGATTTTATCACGTCGTATTGCTGTTAAAATGCTCTTTTATTGTTCTTTATTGTCTGTGAAAATGTCCTTGTGTACTTGAAAGGCACTTATTAACAAACTGTATTTCTATCATTATTACTGTTATCATTAGAGGAAGCTGCCAATCAGCCGTTAGCACGCCGACACTCACCTGTGTCGGCCTCTATGGTCTCGCTCAGGACGCTGCTGCAGCCTCCATGCTGGGCGGCCACCGACAGCGTGAAGCGCTCTCCGCACTGCAGCCCGCTGAGGACGCGGGACGTCTCGGCGGTTGTGGTGTTGGTGGCGGCGGCGGCGGCGTCCTGCTGAGCGTGGAGGAAGTAGGTGACGTCGCTCTCTGGCCTCTGCTCCCAGCCCACCGTGATGTCATTGCTGCCGCACGCCGTCTGTGCCATCAGACCGGTCGGTGGGCAGATGACTGGAAGCAGGAGAGGGGGACATGATCGATCGATCAAGCAATCAACAAACATTTAAATAATAATGGTACAATCAGTGAAATGTATCTTTAACTTTATCTATGATTTTTTTTCTCTTTTGGCAGATTAATTACAACTAAAATACCTATCTAAGATGGTATAAAGACAATATGAAAACAGTAACTGCACAACTGCATACAAAAAGTAGCCTGTTTTCAAGTGGCACTGGATACACAATATTATCATTTTTATCACGATATTGAAATTTCATTTTTCACTACCACAATCATCATCGATACCGGTATATCGCGACAATCCCACACAGTAATTCAATAGGAATTTCTACTGATTTCTAATATGATGTTTGCAAAGTTGGATTTCAACAGCACTTCTGCAACTGCATGCTACTCCCCCTGATGGCCATAGGAGAGAATGCAGGTTTGCGGCACCATTTGAACATGGACATTCCCATCCTCTGACCTGACTGGAAGACGAAAGGTGCGCTGGGCTCGCTGTGGCAGCCCCGCTCCACGGTCACCACGGTGACGACGACGGTCTCGCTGCAGTGCAGGTCCGACAGGGAGCAGCCCGTCCCGCTGGAGGTGCAGTTGTGCGAGTGTTCGTCCTCGGTGTGGCCCGGCGGGTGGTCGCCCGTGACCAGGTAGTGGTCCGCGTGCGGCTCGGCGTTCCAGGTCACATGGCCCACGTTGCCGTGGCACTGCAGGACCGCGTGGACGTCGCTGGGAGGGCAGGGACCTTAACAAGAGAGGGGGTGAAAAGTGTTACATTGGAGTGACCCCTCTCTCCTTTTTTCTACCTCCTTCCTCGACCTTCAATTTCTTCTCCTACACGTGTTTTATTTGACTTTATTTCTTTGGTCCTGTTGATTGTACACCATTTTTCACTCAGGTTAAACTGTATTTGTTTTTATTTTTATTGGATTAACGAACGTTTGCATTTTTGTTATTTTCAAATTTTTTTGTTGTAGCTATTATTGCATTATTGTGTTATGTTCCATTGTTGATGATGTGGACCCAAGGAAGATTAGTGAACTGCTACATGGGGATCCTTTCAAATAAACAAATAAACATTGGAACTGGCCCCCTCTAAGTCCCTGCTCTCCTATTTTAATAGTCTTGGTTTTATTTACTTGGTTTTTAGATTGTCGTTAAATATGCCACAAAATCGTCTTGTTACAGCTGTAAATTGTCAATTGCAAATTGTAAAAAGAAAATACAGATGTTGAAATGCAGAGGTGGGGACTCGAGTCATTGTGACTTGGACTCGAGTCGACTTTGTTTAAACTGAAAGCCATAAACATATAATTTTATGAAGTTATTCCTGTTTAGTCTGATTCCATGCATTTGACTGAATATCAGTAACTACAATGCAATGGATAAACTGGCCAATGGCATTAAGTGGCAGTTACTAACATCTTGTCTCAGATCAGATTGTGGAAGTAAAATACGGTGACTTGACTATTACAGGACTTGACTTGCCCAAGAAAATATGACATGGGACTGGGAGTGTGTTGCCAGATCTGACATAAAAATACAGTTTAAAAAAAGAAAAAGGAAAAGCCCGCCTCACCTGCCATGTACAGGTGCGGGAGGCTCTCCGCGCCCTTGCAGCGCTCAGAGAGCGGCGTGACCGTGATCACGTAGGTCACGGCGCAGTGCATGTTACTCAGCAGGCAAACGCTGTCGGAGGTGTTGCACCATTTGGCGTCGCCGTCTCTACCGAGCGCCGTCACGTTGTAGGACGTCGCCCCGGCGCTCGGCTGCCAGCTCACCTCCGCCGTGTTGTTGTCACAAATCAGGGAGGCAGTGATGTTCGTGGGAGGACAGGGGGCTGATGGGAAAACAATCAATATTGAATATTCTATTATTGCGAATCAATACACAGAAAAATCTTAGTGTCAACAAAAAAACTATTGAGAAAACAGGGTTTATACAGGAATCTTGAAGTCAATTTAAATACCTTCCCGATATTTTTTAATACCTCGCCTTTAACTTTAACCGTTTCATCTTTGTTTTTTAATAAAAGAATAAATTCACACACTTTTACAGTGTTTTTTGGGGCTAAAATATTTTAACAGCCGATTCAGAAAGAAAATACCCTTCAAAAATGTAAGACCTCATAATGTGGTGATAAGAATTTTAAAAGGTCTTAATTTCCCCAACAACTTTTAATACTTTTCAAGACCCCGCTTAAAGGCCTGTCACAATAACACATTTTGCTGGACTTATTGCGGACAAACAATATTATAAATTATTATGAGATCATTTTCTCACTAATGTAATGATAATGCGGCATAATAATGCAAATACACCCCTTAAAAAGCAATGAACTATCCTTTCTCAAGAGTATTTAACATTGTAATTGGAATGTCAGGAGCTTTTCACGAGGCTCGCTGTGCCTCCCATCAATGACACAAAGATAGTGGACGACTGACAGGAGGGTTCACTCCACTCATTCCGATGGAACCAACGCGCCCAGGTGCTGAGAGCGACGTACAGAGTGAACCCTCGATGAGGAAAACAAACACGCACGCACATGGCCATATAATGAGGCCGGACAATTATGGGGTTCGTTGTCATTCATCGCGCATTTAATTGATTTATTGATTATTATTGATACGCGAGTAAACCCCTCACCTGTCTCGATCGGCATGGCGCCGGCCACGCTGCTGTTGCAGTGATCGGCCACCGCCACCACCTTCACGTCGTAGGTGCGGCCGCAGAGCAGCGGCGGGAGGGAGCAGTCGGTGGAGTTGCTGCTGCAGGAGGCCATGTGGTCTCCCGAGCTCACGTAGGTATGGAAACTCCTCCTGCCCAAAGTCTCGTCCCAGGTCAGCAGGGCGATGCCCGTCTCGCAGGAGAACTGGTGCTCCACATTAGCAGGAGTGCACGGTGCTGAGGGAGAGACATCACCTTTGTCACTTCATATCAGACACAAGCAAATATCACGCATGTGTGTGAGCGAGGTGCCAGATGAAAGTTTGAGACGTCAGGCAAATTAGCACAAATGCCTGTAAAAATATGTTTTGGCAGGTAAAATTATGAGGTCACTCGCCATTGGAGGGAAAGTGAAAAATGGCAACTTTGCTATACAACTACATCTGCATTTCGAATTTCAAATTTGTCCCTTTGAAGAAGAAACGTATTGGAAATAAATGTTAGGATTCTTTTAACAGTATCTCAAACCTTCACTTCTGCTGTTCCTGACAAGAAAAAAAAACAAAAACAGTGTGCAATTAGCATTGCTGTTCAGTGTTCCCGGAAAATTTGTGAGTTATGGTCGTAATCATGAACATTTCAGTGTTTATACACTATGGCTGCTGTTTGAATGTGTGTGTGCATCATAGTGTCTCTTTTTCATACTGAACTTCATCACACTTTTAAATGCCGCTTAAGGAGGACGGCACTCAACAATTTCGCTGTGCGTGTTATGCTACAATGATGGTACAGACATTCTATTCTATTCTGTTCTATATCCGGGTCGGGCAGCAGAGAGCAGCAGAGAGCAGCTTCACGCCCACCTGTGTGGATCAGAAAAGCGGCGCTGGGTAGGCTCGGGCAGCCAGCTCCCTGCGCGACGGCGTGGCCGCTGTAGGTGTGTCCGCACAGCAGGTCGCTGAGGACACAGCTGCTGTTGCCGTTGGAGACGCAGGACGCCGAGTGTCCCAGGCTGGAGGAGGCGAAGACGCGGACGCTGATGGCGTCATCGTCCTGCTCCCAGGCCACCGAGGCCTGGTTGGAGGCGCAGTCAAGACCGTGGCGGTGGATGACTGGAGCGCAGGGAGCTGAGCAGGAGGACACAGAGCGGATTTTTCAAAAATAACATTTAAAAATCTCTCTGGTTCAGCCCTTCATCCTTATTCATGGCTTTTTTTAGCTCAGATTGTGTTCATTTGTTGAATGTATTCACTTCTTTCCCCTTTATTTCCCCCCCCCTCAGGGTTAAATATAAACCTTACGATCTGCATTTTATAGTTTAGAGTATAGAGTGCATTTTATAAAATCTGATTATGATAAAAATGGTCTGATATCAGCAAAATAAACAAAGCCAAAAGACAAGTATTGGATTATATCAGCATCTAAAATCTCCCATATAAGCACTCTGATACAAACAGTCCATTCCAAATTCTGCTTCTAGTGGTTATTTTGCACTTTTATTGGCTTTTTAGTGATTATTTTTCAACTTATTTTCTTTTCATTTTATTCAATTGTAGAATATTCTTACGTTTCAGATTAAAACTGCCATTGGTTAATAATAAATGGGTCAGTTTTTTCTCACAGCTGACGTTCCCAGTTTTAGTAGAGAGTAGTAGAGTAGTAGGTGCTGCTTCTCACCTGTGGTCAGGTTTGTTTTAGCCATGAAGGTGCTGTTGCACGTCCTGTCCCCGGCCAGCACGGTCACAGTGTAGTCCTCGCCGCACTGCAGCCGGCCGAGCTGGCAGGAAGTGCCGGGAGAAGTGCAGGAGTCCACGTGCGCGCCGGCCTTGGCCAGCACTGTGTAGCGCTGTGCGCCGGCACTGGCCGCCCACGTCACCGTCGCCACGCCGGAGGCACAATCCAGCGAGGCCACCACGTCCGTGGGGTCACAAGGTGCTGCAGTAGATAGGAAGGGGGAGGAGCTTTAGGGTTCTCAATGGTGCATGGACAAAGACAGTGGCGGATGCTCCGGTAAACGCTGTGTACTCACTAGAAAAGGTCCACAAATTACCGTATAACCTCTACAAAACGTGCAAAGATACGTGTCAGCATGGGTTTGTGACTCATAAATTTGCCTCCTCTGTGTTACCAAGTGGGCATTTTTGGACCCGATCTTCCTTCCTCTCTTTCCTCCTAACCCCCCTTCCTTGTATCCCTCTCTTCCTCCGTTCCCTCCCTCCCTTCCCTTCTTCCTCCCTCAAATCCTTCCTTCCTCCCTCCCTCTCTCCTTCTCTGCTTCCCTCGCTCTCCCTGCCACCCCCCCACCATCCTGTCCTCTATGGCTCGGTCTCGGCAGGTTCAAATTGGCAGTTACTTTTATCTTATTTAACTTTTATTTTACCAGGTTAAACCGATTGAGATCAGAGAGTTCACACACGCGAATAAGCCAGACGGCACCACTGGGACAAGATAAGGGGAAAAGAGGCTCAGTAATTCCCTTAAAACTTAATATATTCAACTGTGGCTAAACAAGCATCACCCACCGCAACATGCGACTTCAAAAAAAGTGTGTTTGAGGCTGTGAAAAATACACTTCTGGATTCATAACAAACCTTGTGAAAAGAGTTTGGTTCGTCGAAAGCAAGCGTCAGAGCATTCACATCTATCATGGAGACTAAAACGCGCATCACTTACCGGCCACCACTGGGATCTCGGCGCTCCCGGAGCTGTTGCAGCCGCCGCTCTGCGCCGCCACGCTCAGCATGTACGTGTGAGCACACTGCAGGCCGGAGAAGAGGCTGCTGGGGTCCGTGGTCAGATGGGAGGCAGAGAAACGACCCTCTTGGGTCAGCGTGGAGATGTAGGACGTGGCAGCGCCGGACGCATGCCACGACGCCTGCAAGGTGTTGGACGAACACTCGAGGACGCCTTGGACGTTAGCGGGAACGCAGGGCGCTGAGATCCACAGAGGGGAAAAAAAAGGAATATTTCACTTATATGAGAGTGTTTCTGCATGTGTGTGTGTGTGAGGTCAAATAATCGTACCAGAGTTGACGACCTCCGAGGCGCTGCCGTGTGTCACACATGTGCCGCCGACCGCCGCAACGCTCACTTTGTACTGCTCGCCGCACCGCAGGTCCGTCAGCGTGCAGGTGGAGTTCTCCGTCACGCACCGGAGCTCGGCGCCGTTCCCGGCCAACGCCGTGGCTCTGTAGCTGACGGGCATGAAGGCGGCCTGCCAGCTGACGGTCAGCGTGTTGCTGCCACAGTCCAGGGCGTTGACCACCTCGCTGACGACACATGGGGCTGAGACACAGAGAAGAATTAGTCGACAGCTATTTCAAACATCGTGGAAGAACTTGTTTTTGTTCCCTGGCACCTTGAGGGGGGGGGGGGGGGTGACTTTTAACAAATGTCAGTGTTTTTAATTGAGACTGGAAACAGGACTTGTGGCAAAGCATTCATCTTTCCGACAGTATTTCTTACTTTAATTATCTTACCTCTCTTCGCATCGTCTTATTTCATCTTATTTGTGTTTTTATTTCTATTTACATTTTTAATTGACTGTTTTTAATGTTTTCATTTGTGTCCTGCTGATTTTAATGTTTAATGACTTTGTGTTGAATTGTGCTAAACAAATAAACTTGCCTTGCCTCCCCTTGTTGCTGCTTTGTTGATGGACGGGCTGATGACGTCACGGCGCTAGCTCGCACTCATGCTAGCTAGAAGGGTGCTAGCTAGCAAGAGTGCTAGCGCCGGCAAAATAATAACTTTGCCGAGAGATGTTGCTCCAAATGTATAGTTCTCCGGTAGAAAACTCACTTCATGACTCCAGCTTGTCTTTACTTTTTAAACATATTTATATAACGAAACCGGTACCTAAAACTGTTTTTTTTACGACTCACTCACCTGCATTTGTGACGCATTTCTGTCAATGAACCCGGAAGTGACGCGGCTTGAACTTTAATATTACACACAATATTTGTGTGTAAAAATATGAGTGATATTATTGTCGAGGGCATCGATTCGAGATCATTTGGACGATAAATCGTGTTTGGGAATAATTTTTGTTTGGCGCCATTCCGCCTCCGTCGCCGTGGAGCGGACTGACGTAAACAGATTTAAGTGTCGTAAAACCCGGACCGGCCGACTGACGACGCCAACGCTGCCACCAATTCCATGGAGTAGGTTTTATTTTAATCCCATAATAATAATAGTAATAATTTATTTATGATCTTCCTCAGCTGTTCTGTGTCCAGCTGTCTTTGTTTTTTGTTGTTTTTTTTGTTGTTTTTGTTGTTTTTTAATTCAAGAAGGGAAGTGATGCTCCTGCCTCTCACCTGTCATGAGGACGACCGGCGCGCTTTCTCGACTGACACAGTCCTCGTCGGACGCGGACACGGTGAAGTTGTACTCGGTGCCGCAGCGGAGACCATCCAGCTGGAAACCGCAGTGGAGACCATCCAGCTGGCAGCTGTGGTCGGCTCGCACCTCATGAGCGACGGTGTGTCCGCTCTTTGTGCACTCCGCCCTGCCGACGTAGGACAGTGTGTTGGGGTTGCCTCTCCAGGTCAAGGTGACGGAGTTGTTGGCACAGTTCACCATGGCGTTGAGCTGAGAGGGCGGGCAGGGGGCTGCAGGGGGCAAAGTGGGCAGCTTGATATACAGTGTATGTGTGGGACACAAAGCGTTTCAACAGCGCGTTTCCTGGCCTTTACCTGCATGCACCATCACGACGGCGCTCTTGTTGCTGGTGCAGGTGTCATGGCCGGCAACCACCGTCACGTTATACGTCTGGCTGCACGTGAGACCCTCCAGCATGCACCCCGTCCCGTTGGACATGCACGTCAGCTGGCGGCCGTCGCCATCCATAGCAGTCGCTTTGTGGTACAAGGCGCCGGCGCCCGCTTGCCACGACACAAAGACAGAGGTCTCCTCGCAGACTCTGTGCGCCATCACATTAGTGGGCACACACGGCACTGAGGGAAAAACATTACTGTGAGCATTTGCAAGTTTCTGACACCACATACAACACCCAGACTGGTGGCGTCCGGTCTTACTTTTCGACAGTGGCAGCATTGAGGGGTGACTGACACAGGTGCCGTGGACCGACATCACTTTCAGCGTGTAATCCTGTCCACAGTCCAGCGTGTTGATGCTCAGTGTGGGCTCGGTGGTGTTGTAGGACGTCTGCATGGCGCCGTCTGAGACCACGGCCATGTAGCTGTCCGCTTTGCTCGTGGCCTTCCAGCCGAGGTTGAGCACTTGTGATTGGCAGTCCAAGTGGGCGTCAATGTGGGGACCGCACGGGACTGGAGTGAGAGAGGAAGGTGTTCAGTCACATCTTCTAATAGTGATGTAGGACGAGGAACAGACTCAGATGTTGTAGATGCTAACTCTGAATCAGAATCAGTTTTATTGACCTTGTATGTGAACACATAAAAGGAGGTGACTCCGGTTTTTCTTGCTCCAGTGTAATGTTTAAACATAGATAAACATACTTACGAACATACATAGACCTAATATTAACATACATACGACTAGAGCCATACGACGACAACAAGCAGAAAAATAGAATAAACAATATATATAAACAAATGGTAGAAGTGCACAGAAGTCCGGTCTATTAAATACATGTATATGTATGCGATTGTTCATTTCAGTATGTGTTTCAGGCATTAAACACCAGAAAACAATTCTCCAGTAACGGGCTATATGAACTTATCAAACATAAACATGTCATGTTAAATTAGTCGCTCTTAAAGTGGCATTATTATAAAGCCTCATCAGCACCCCTGCTTCCTTCACGCTCACTGATTTGCGTTGGTTGTAAGTGACTTGGTGGCCACTTGAGGGCAGCATTGTCACATGTCAATTTTCATTGAACTGAAGTTGTGGCGCAACTGGACCGGAAATGCAAACGTATTCGAAGCTTTGCAGCATTTACAAACGTGCAGAAAGTGTAAATGTGGAGCCGGATGTGTTCTCACCAGACTGCAGGTGGATGGGCTCAGAGGGCATGCTGGGACAGATGCCGTCGTGGTGGCTGACGGTGACAGTGTAGAGTTGACCGCAGTTCAGGTTGGATATGCTGCAGTTGGACGAGGTGGAGCTGCAGCTCAGGAGCACCTGATTTTCGTCCACGATTGTGGCAGTGAAGGAGTTCATTTCAGGGCGACCATGCCAGGAGATCAGAGCCTCGTTAGCGGCACAATCCAGGGTGGAGGCGACGTGATCCGGAGGGCAGGCGGCTGAATAACGACAGAAGTACAGCGTTTGTTCACGTGCATGGCAGAATGGCGTTTCTCCATCTTACCACGAGGTCAAAGACAAGCACCTGTCTCCACGGTGACCACCTCGCTCTTTGTGCTGTTGCACATGAAGTTGGAGCCGATGACGTAAGCCGAGTACACGGTGCTGCACTTCAGTCCCTCGATCCTACAGGTCATGTCCATGGAATTGCAGCTGTGGACGTTTCCGTCGCCGTCCACTGCCATGGCAACGTAGAAAAGCGTACTGCCGGACACCGACCAGGTCACGGTGACGGCGTCGGCTCCACACTCCTTGACTGCTGTCACGTTGTGAGGCGTGCACGGGACTACACGAGGACAGAGGCAGCGAAAAAGTACGCGTTTTACTCATTGCAGGATAAACTAGAATAATCTATGAATATCTTCCGTATATGGCCGGTCTCCTCACCGGTCTCGGCCACGGGCCCCAGCGTCCTCGGACTGGCGCATTCGTCATCGTAAGCCGTGATGTAGATGGTCATGAACTCTCCGCAGTGGACGCCCTCGATTGCGCAGCTGTTTGACAGCGAGCTGCAGTTGTAGTAGCTGTTGCCCTTGTTGCCGAAGGCCTCCACGGTGTAGCGCAGCGCGCCCTCCGCCAGGTCCCACTTGCTCAGGAGAACGTCCGAGTTGCAAGAGGCAGAAGTTTGCACATTCTGGGGGATGCAGGGCGCTGGGGGGCAAGCAGATCACAGGATCATGATTGTTTTACTTCGGAGGCAGGTGAGAATTCAGTGGTCATCAACCCCATCATTCTATGATCCATCGTAAATGTACCTAACCTCAAAATGGCTAATCAGCGCTAAAAATATGTCTATACAAATGCGTCCCCTTTGCGAAACTTACGCCAATCTAAAAACTACCCTCGGCGTCCAGGGAGAGCCAAAAGTTTGAAAAGCTCTATGACGCAGCATCTTTTCTACAATGCCCACTAGATGGCGCTCCTCAAGCATAATCCAACAAAAGTTTCAGTTAAGCTCCTCCCAGCCGTTCATCTTCCAAATCAGATCTCATGATGCTAAAGCAAAGACGATTCTGACCCAAAGATACACATTTTCAGTGAAGAGTTCCAGATGCTTTACAGTGAGCCCCTACCAGTGCGGATGTCAACGGTGGAGCTGATCTCGCTTTTGCAATCTCCGTGGATGGCGTAGACGGTGAAGTAATAATGTCGTCCGCACACCGTTTGCGTGAAATAGCAGGAGTTGTCTTCAGTCAGGCACTTCTGAACCACCCCCTGCAAAAAGACAAGAACATTCAAAGTTAATCCTCCTGAATAAAAAACTATTATATCTGTATATATACAGTATATATATACGTATATATATATATATATATATCTACCTGTGAGTCCACTGCTTGGGCCATGTAATGGTCAGTGTTGTTTGCCGTTTCCCAGGAAAAGACGATGACTTCACTCGAACAGTCGCGCAGCAGCTCCAGGTTCTTCGGAGGACAAGGAACTGGAAGGGAAGAGGGTTGTTTATTTGATGCTTTTCCGGAACATCCTCGTTCAATGATTTGCCATAAGAATACTCAATCCCAAAACATAATGTGCAAAAGATGAGTAAGAGGGAACTTAGTCGATCCA
Organism: Mullus surmuletus; assembly: GCA_903171835.1. Lineage (NCBI taxonomy): Eukaryota > Metazoa > Chordata > Actinopteri > Syngnathiformes > Mullidae > Mullus > Mullus surmuletus. The sequence goes on along the minus strand of CAESWR010000076.1, from coordinate 667,734 downwards.
ACTGAATACCAACATCAAAGGCGAGCGTCTCAAATCACTTTTCAGGTTAAAACGCCCTGATACTGAAGATTACGCGACAGTGAGGCTTTTCACTGTACAAGGTTTCATGTTCAACACAAACACAAGATCATTCTCGGTGGCAGGAACAATGATGAAGACAGTAGAGCTCAATGGGAGACCCAGTTTTCAAAGGAGGCGCCCAGTGACGCTCATATAAACGTATGAACGGCAAAAGAATGGGGGGGGGTAGTTTTCCCAAAGGACACCCTGACGTGTCCCCAGAGATCTTTATCTCAAAACAACTCGCACTGAAGGGTTTACAGTAACAGAAAGTATGAACTACCATAATTCCACTCTTTCTCTACCTTCAAGTGTGAGAGATTCCAGTGTCGGATTATGTGGATTATTTTGTGTGTAAAATCATTGTAGCATTTCATATATTTAGAGATTTTCAATTTAATATATCATAAGAATATTTGCTAATGCTAATATTGTAAGACCCATTTTAGCTAACCAACTGTAGTCTAAAAAAAAACTCAGATACTTTCAGTATATCTTGAGTTCAACAAAGTTGTACTCACAATGTTTGTATAGAAATCGGAAATGTCCTGAGGAAGTAGTCCAGTGCTGTGACTACTATGCTCAAACTTTCCTCTCCATTGTCTCTTTTTTATTGTTCTATGTCATTGTGAGATATTAATTGTTGCCTCTCAAGTATTAAATATCTGTAGGTATTGATACGACACGTCTCGATGATGTGAAATCAGATTCAGCATCGTCCAAGCCATGACAGTTTAGTTTACCGCCGTGAGGCCTCAGGGCAGAAGTAGAGCGGAGCGACATGTGAGCTGAAGGGATTAACAGGGTGGAGCAGGGAAAATTAGTTTGGTGGAACGTGGAAACTTTTAATGAGATGGCTGGTGGGATGGATCCATTTCTTTCTTACGAAATCAGCACCAAATCCAAACCTGCCATGTTTGGTCACATCATGTGCAGTCAAGCTGTCAACAACCTCACGTCTTTTTCAAAATTTGGTGAAAATCCTATAAAATTAATGTTTATTGTCGTCATCATGGTTAGCATTAGCAATAGTGCATGTTCCTAATATATATTTTGTATATAATGGTCTACCTTTATTGCTTCCTCAATTTTCTCCATCCCCACTTACAAAGCTAGCTTCTCATTTGGTTTGCTTGGCAATCAAAATCATTCAAAAGTTGTTATTTTAAGGTAATATTCTTGCTTATTGGGGCTTTAATCACTGTGATTTAATGTATCATTCTATAAACCACCATGCACATCTCTTGATTATTTCATGCACTACATTAACATGAAAATATGGACCATGTGGAAGATATATCAGAAATTGCTTAAGAGCTCCGGAGGTTTGGGGATGTTTCCGGTCACTACTACCATTGACTGGACATGATGTAAACACCCTGTTTTTAGGCCTCAACTTTGGCATATTGGCTTAGATAGAGGGTGATGCCAAGGGCGAGTGATGGAGGCCAAAGAGCTTACATCGATAAATAGACTATGCACAACGGTACATAATTCACTTTCTTAAAAACTTCCATTTAGTCTTCTGTTTGTATCTAATTGCACTCGGCCCTGCAGTTTTCAGGCCTTTGTAAGTGGGTCCAAGCAAAGACGGGTGAAATCATATCCAGCAGGGTGTCGCTCAGTCCACAATAAGCAGCTTCACTCCTTTTCAGCTCCTCCCATTTGTGAAGAGATGGATCATATTGATGTTTACAAAAGCTGAAAGTATGGGAGGAACAAGCAACCATCTTCTTATAAAGACTGAGCTGTGAAGACGTCTCACCTGTTTGTTTCCTACATTCTCAGTTGACCTGGATGTTGCTGCCTGTAACTTCATGGCCAAGTACAGTGTCTCTCAAACCTTTTGAACCGTAACCCCGTAACCGTAACTCTTAACGATATAGAATATATCGCTGTGTTCGGATTTTTGTTATAATGCAACAACTAAGGAGTATTTTTGGAGAATTGTATTTACAATATGAAAATGTATGATATTTTTGTTGGTGGCTTTGCACAAACTGAAGCAGATCATTTCTCCCTGCAAACAAAGCACAATACTTTGGGAGGGATGGACCTTGTTATGGTTAATCCCATCGCATCATTTTCTGCATCATTTTTTTGGGCTCGGTGTTGGCTCTGTACTTCACCTCTCTCTAACCCTATTCAAACTACATGTAATCGCTTAAATAGTCGTCATTCTAAATGGATTCCACCATTCGGCACACGGCAAACGTTGCTTTCTACTGAGAAGTTCAACTGCAGGTCAAATAAAGTATTGAATATATATACTATGGTTTCTCATGAAAGGTTTTCGACCTGCAGTACTTAGAATGAGTCCGAGGGATTGGATAACTGCAGTCTAATGGGGTCAATCAGTGCATTTCTGACTTTTCAGAAGACCCATTATTATGATGCTCATAGAACGGTGATTGCTGCAATTACTGAATTGCAAAAAAAGTGAGTATCAAGCAGACAAATCTGTGTATGTGGCGACATTGTGAGATATTGCAGTATACATGTGTCAGATCCGGGGTCTCGTAAGTAAAGTGATGTGTTGCTCTCATTGTTTCTCACCGGTCTGAAACGTGGCCGAGGTGGTGTTGACCGTGTTCTTGCAGTTCTCGGACATGGGCGTGACGTGCACTGTGTACGTCTGGCCGCAGCTCAGCCCGCCGATGTGGCAGCTGGTGCCCTGGCTGGTGCACATCAGCTGCGTGCCGTTCTCGCTCTTGGCCGTGGCTTGGTAGGAGTCGGCCCCGAACACGGTGGACCACCGCACCGTGGCCGTGTGAGTGGCGCAGGTGTAGTCCACTGACACTGACGATACCGGCGTCAGCTCTGCAGGAAACACGGCGTTCCATTGACAGTTAACATACAGGAATATAACCATGAAACCCTGTTTAACCCCAGTTTCTAGTATCAAAAGAAGAGCTAAATAAACACAGCAGAACTAGTTTTTTTGGTCTATTTACCTCACAGCCACAAGTAGGTTGCGAGGGCACCTGAAAGATTTTCCCCTGAGGATCATATTCTGCGCGGCTGAAAGGACGGCCTTGGAAAGAAAAGCCGACCTAGATTCTAATCACCGAGTTATTGATGTTGATTTGTCTGGGCTGACTCACTGTTGGTGGTGTACGTGAAGTTGCTGGGTTCACTCGGCACCAGGAACTTGCTGAAAGAGGACACTGACATCAGATAGGTGGAGCACGGCAGGATGTCCTGGACGTCCAGGTGGGTTCCTGACACGTTGTACGTGCCCAGCTTGCTGCCGGGCTCGTCCACGTCCCGGATCTGTACGTGGTAAAGCAGGACGTCCTCCACGCTCTCCCACGTCAGCCTGGCCGAGTCCCGGCCCGTTTGACTGGCCACGACCATCGCCGGCGGGGGGTCCACTGTGGGCCGACACCTTTGATCAGACCTCATCCCAATAAATACAGTTCACAGAGATGATGCCTCAGTGTTTTTTGGAAATTCAGCATGTTTTGCTGTCACAGCTGGATTCGCCACCCCTTTAATTTGGAGGTCGTGTTTGAAGTCCAATCGTTCACACCCTGAATGTTGTTTTCCATCCATTCCATCAGAATCAGCTCAACCCGCAGCTACAAAGTTTCTGCTGGATCTCACTTGTGACAAAACAGCAGAATCTTTCATTGCCTTTGGGTTTGAGTAAAGTCTGTGATGACCATGTTTGCTGGTAACACAGGAACACAGGAGCGCATCCCTCGCGTCCCTCCTCCCCTCACAACCCAGCGACCCGCGGGGACTCACGCGTGGTGATGGTCCTGACTTTGCTCATCTTGCCCAAGCCGGCCTCGTTCAGCGTGGTCACGTAGCAGTCGTAGTTGCTGGCGGGCGTCAGGTCCTCCACCACGGCGCCGGTGTCCGCCAGCGTCCGGTTGAAGGCGTGCCCGGTCTCCTGGCAGTAGACCTGCAGCAGGTAGTGGTCCGTGGAGGGCACGTGTGTCCACCACAGCTGGATGGACGTGCTGGTCAAGGAGCGGCCGTCCAGTATCTGCGCAGCGTCGGGGACTGGGAGGAGAGAGCATCGTTCAGGGCGCTGCAGAGATTTCACTAACTTTGGCGGCTCGTGTTGTGCATCTTATCTAAAACAACTGCGTGTTCTTTTCATGTCATATTAGCTGTACGAATACATGGGATCCACTTGACGGTGATGCTGCCGGTCACCCTTTGTTAATGTGAAGTGAAAGTGCATCTCCGTTACCTGTGCACGCGTCCAGCGTGTGTCTGCAAACCACTTTGAAGAAACTGAAGACTTTGAGTGTCACACTGTATTTGGTCCCTGGGTGCAATCCACGGACCATCTTCTGTGTGACGGTGGAGGCCATGTTCACCGCCACCGGCGCCACACTTGTGTCATTTTTGATCCGAAGGTCCAAAATATAAGCTGTGGCCTCGGCGTGTTTCTCCCACTTGACCAGTATCGATGAGGGGCCGGTGGGCGTCGCGGACAGGATTTCACACCCTGAAGGAGACGGAGAGACAGTGCACTTTAGGAGAGAAAAAATCCCACTTTACACAATATCCAACCCAGAAATATTTCACATGCGCCTTTATTTATAATATATAGGAGTTGCGGCTCCACAATGATAATACACAATAAAACTGTCATCATTTACTCACCATCTGCACTAGAGGGTATCTGTAAATAACAGAAGTAATTTGATTAACAGCTTCAATACTGAATGAATCATCCAGACACTTCAAAGAATTTGTATATACATACATATATATATGTATATTTACCTGCGTTAAAGACAGCAGTGCTATAGAAAAGCCTATAGCTCCCAACAATCCCATCTTTGACACTGAGTGCGGGATTACACTTAGTTTAGTTTACAAGGGAGTCAAATACAAAAGGTGAAGTGGGTTCTTTTTGAGCCGCAGCCTCCAGTGCTGGAGAGCCAATCACTGTCGGCCAAACGGGGGCAGGCGGTCCCAGCACTGCCGCGGGGGCGGTCGGGGGCCGCCCTGAGAACCCGGCGGGAGGGCGGGATGCTCGCATGGGACTGTGGTCCATTCACCTGAAGTCTCTCTTTCTCTCAATTTGCATAACCTCCATCATCAGACTCATGATCCAACAACAGCACTGAGCAACTGCAACACAACTCTGAGACACCATTGATATGGAACTGGACCATCAAAGCTCAGAGGAACTTTGCAGGGTTAAACGTAACCCCAGACCCACTTTGACCTTCACTCTCAAACCTTCAGACTGCATTTTTGAGGTCAACGACCTGCCACAAAAAGACTCACTGGCCCAAAATGTCCTTGATGGACACCAAGAGCTGTGGGTTTGATATGGTGATCCGGGTTGTCAAATCAGTGTGTTGTTGTGGCACTAAAAGTGTATATCAAGTGCTTTGATTTCCCGTTTTATCCCGTCCTAAAGACACATTCAGTGCAAAGATATCACCTTCAACAAAAAATGACAAAAACAACCGAAACAAACGCTGTCGCCACAGAACCCCTTAAATGACAAAGGTCGGCGATAAACCGCCTCAATGAGATTCAGTATAAGTAAAGGTTAGAGTGAGTGTATTTGGTTGCTGTGAGCACATTTGGTTTTGGTCTCACATCTAAAAGTACAAAGTCGATGAAGTCAAAGTCTCTGCTAGGTCCGTTTTTATTGGCGCGTTCCAATTTTTATTGACTCTTCGATCGGTGGCGTCTGTTGAACAGCCACGAAAGTGCCACATCAGTGAGGCCGATCAGGAGGAAACCAGCTGCTCCACTTCAGCTCGAGGTGATCGACGTCGCACGACCAACATCGATGTTATCGCTGCGGTGCCATAACGCTCCTGACCTACTGACACGACCGCTCGCGCCCAAACATCAGAGCCCGACGCGCCGTCAGCAAACTGTCACAACAACATTCATCTCTCTCTCCGCGCCATTGTTTCCCCTCTCAGCCCACAAGCCGCTTTGCTTCGCATCTCCCCACCTTCCGTCTTTTTTTTCGCAAAAAAACCATAAATATGAAAAATCCAGAGCCGCACACATGGCCACGATGAGCATTCAGTTGTTGTCAGGTGTTTTTTTTGGGT
>CAESWR010000076.1:597457-609493 GCA_903171835.1 Mullus surmuletus | reverse complement strand
CAACCTGGACGCGGCCGAGCTGTCCAAGAGGAAAGCTTTCATCACCAGCACCAGAAACACTGTGAAGGTAAGAAAAAAAAAAGCAGCGAGAGCAGACTCTCACCTGAGCACCACCAGCTCGACGTGAAGAGTGACTGACTTTGCTTCTCTTCAAGGAAATGAAAGAGCAGATGTCGAGTCCAGCTGCTGCCGCTGCCGACAAAAAGAACAGACAGGTAAACTCCGAACAACAGAACACACACACACACACACCACCCTTGTGTCAGTCCAATGCAAGCGTGATACACCCCTGACGTGTGTGTGTTTTCGTCCAGGCTCTGCTCGGGGGTGATCGTGGCGCCCAGGGTCCGATCTGGCAGCCTGGACCTGATAAATACACCCGCCTGGACCGTCAGCTGCAGAACGCCAACTCTCAGTTCATAGAGGAGCAGCAGGTCCAGCAGCAGGTACGGAAACACAGAATCCAAGGTCTCGCGTCGGGATGGAAATGTGAAGTGTTGCTTTGCTGGTTTTCGATTAAGCGCACTGTTTGTCAAACAGCTGATTGCAGAGCAGCAGGATGAGCAGCTGGAGCTTGTGTCGGGGACCATCGGGGTCCTGAAAAACATGTCAGAGAGGATCGGCATGGAGCTGGATGAACAATCTGTGTAAGGAGCCGGAGATTTGAGAGTGGGGGCACATCTGTGGGTGGGGTGGGGTGGGTCGTGGTGAGAGTGGGGTTCAGGTGTGTTGGCTGAATGGGGTCTGTGGGTGGGTGGGGTTTGATGGTTAGATTGGTTCTATAAATGGGTCAGAGTCGGTGGATAGATCGGGTCTGTGCGTGGGACCAGATCTATGAATGGGTCAGGGTGGGTAGATAGATCAGGTCTGCGAGTGGGATTGGGTCTATGAAAGGGTCATGGTTGGTGGATGGGTCAGGTCTGTGGGTGGGATTGTCTCCATGAATGGGTCAGGGTTGGTGGATAGGTCAGGTCTGTGGGTGGGATTGGGTCTATGATGGGTCAGGGATTGATAGGTGAGGTCTGTAGCTGGGAGGAGTTTGATGGTGCAATTGTGTCTATGAATGGGTCAGGGTTGGTGGATGGGTCCGGTCTGAGTGGGGATTGGATCTGTGGATGGTTCGGGGTCTGTGGATGCATTGGGGTCTGAGGTTGGCTCGGGTCTGGCAGTGTACTCGTATTGAGTCGAGGTGGTGTGTGTGTGTGTGTGTGCTCTGCTGCAGGATGTTGGATGACTTCGGTCACGAGATGGACAGCACTCATTCCAGACTGGACAATGTCATGAAGAAACTGGCCAAGGTTTCCCACATGACCAGCGGTAATCTGCCTGGCAACATGCAATGTCACCGTCAGCAGCCGCTCCTCTGTTCATAGTTAAGTTACACTCGTGTTCTGTGTGTCTGCAGACCGTCGGCAGTGGTGTGCTATCGGAGTCTTGCTCGCCATCCTCTTCGTCATCATCCTCCTCCTCGTCATCCTCTGATTGATGCCTCCTCCCGTCAGCACACAACTCGTCTTAATCCTGTGGACTCTACTTAACCCGACTTGACTCGACTCGACTCCACTGAACTCTGCAGGACTCAATGGACACTGTTGGACTATACTGACCTGACCTGACTAGACCCGACCCGACCTGACCTGACCTGACTCTACTGAACTTGACGTTTACTGCACTCTGCTGAACTCTAGTGGACTCTTTTTGACCCTGACTGCTGAACTTTCTCTTCCTGCTGAGTGGAACTGAAACGGCACTTTGGTTCTTTTTAATGTTTGACTGATGAATCTCGTCAAAGGTCAACCAGGGTCAGAATTGTGTGTGATTGATGTGCTTTCTTGTTGATGTTTATTTAAAGGGCTCAGAAGAAAAAAACAACAACAAAAATAACGGTTTCAACTAAACCCTAACTCCGACTAGAGTTTAGCACCACTTTAACACCACTGACCTAATGGCCTCTTTAGCTCCAGTTTAACTCCAGTTTAATCCTGGTTTAACTCCAATGTAAGTCTGTTTAGTCCAAGGTTGAAGCCCGTTAGTGGTTCCTATAAAAATAATCAAGAAACACTTAATAATGTGATAACACTAAAACATTTCTGTTGGTAGCTTCTGTTTACAGATTTTGTGTTTTTGTTTTAATGACTGTAAGTGACTGAATTTCTCCCGGATGCAGTGTTAAAAGTTTTATTTAGTTTTGTTCCCCCGAAACGGCTTGTTTTATCGCCCGTTTCCTGTAATGTTTTATTTTATTTCCCGTGCTGCGTTGGTCGGCTGCTGCAACTAATCGACCAGTCAATCAGTGAAGCTGTTGGGATGAAACCACACACTCCTTGTCTTGTCGTTGCGTCATGGCAGTCATCGATCACTACAATTGTTAAAAGAAAAAAAAAGGTCTCCAAAGCTTTTAAAGGCGGCCACAGCAGCATAGGAATTTAGTGGCCGATCTCACTGCCTGGTGGGACTGAAACAGCAGCCGAACATCTCGGCTGGAATCTTCGGCCTGGTTTGAGGTTGTTTACGGTACACACGGTGGCCGCGTCTCACCCGTGCAGACGTTTACAAGGGACGAGATGGAAAAAAAAAAAAGGAAATGTTTTAACACAGCTGAACTGACAAACACCTAGAACTACTGTTTGATAATGAACTCACCCGTAGTGTTTATGCTGAGAGCGACACTAATACTTCATCAGTGCATTTAACCACAGTTTCAGAGAAGAATCACGGAGGGGAAAATGTTTGTTGAGTAAGCTGCTGTTTGAACAGACGGTTTGTCATTCAGGTCTAGCCGAAGGTGCAAATATTCAGTGTTTTTATTCATAAAAATCCATCCACATTGACTGCAATCAAACTTATGTGGGGCTCTACAATCAATAATAACAATGATCGTGATAATAATAATATTAATCAAAGCCAGTAAAGTGTAAAAACTGTCTACAGTATTCTTGTAAACTTCTATTTTCCTTTGAATTTCGTATATATTTTAAGTTGCTGATCCTCTTAATTAATCATCCATCCACTGCTACATTCTACTTTATAAGCTCTTAACTGTTCACCTGCTGCTCAGAAGTATTTAACCTGTTAAGATACAGTGTTATTGATACCACTTTTAATTTACAGCTGAATGACAAACTGTATTGACGATAGGTGAATGACTAGTTTGTATGACTGTCATCGATTGGTGAATGGTGAGATACTTCAGTCTGCCCTTTTTTGTCCACATCAGCAGCTGACTCATATGGTGTTTGTATCTACAATAAAGTGATTCAGAACGAGAGCGAAATGTGAGCTTTTAATGAGGGATATGTGGTGTATAAGGTGTGTGTGTCAAACTTAGTTTGATATACTTGATATCTACTCTCTGTCTGCCGAGGCACCATCTTCCGTAGACACAAGAGCTCCTGCAGAAATAGAGATTTTGTTGTCTTGCAAGGAAGGAAATGGGCACATTGGAGGGTATATCTTTGTTTTGGTTGTTGACGTGCTGCAGCAAACATTTTTCAGCTTTTAACTGCAATCCAGACAGATGTCATTTGGTCTTTTTATTGTACGTCTACTCTGTACTTAAAGTAATGGTGCGTAGAGCAGCTAAAAAGGGGCACCACTCAAAAGGTAAAGAACTCATAATTCACACACATCTCAGGGAAAATCCCCGCTTGTAAATGTGTTTAAGCTATTCTATTTTATTTTGGGACACTTGATGGCAAATCACATTTTTAGCCATTTTGGCTTGGATTAAAACTCTGACCTCATGGATTTTAATCCCTCAACACTACATAACAATGAAACAGACTGGAATATGTCCGAGCCACTTGCAATGAATTCACTCAATGTTGATAAAAAACGAGACACGACAATGACATTAAACATCACATGATCATTTTTTCATTAGAATGAAAACATAAACAAACATTGGAAAATACACTGAACTGTACAGAAATACTGCAGACATTTCATCAAATACTTTAAGTCATTTTTTTTCACATTCAAAACCTGAGGACAACAAAAGAACCAGTCCAACACTGACTCTACCTTCAGTACAATCACCAAAGTCCTGTTTCATTTCACATTGTCCTGGAGCCCAAACGAGCACGACATGAAACTTCAGGCGAGAAAAAGCAGTCAGATTCTGAAACACATCTCCATCTAACCTTCTAATAGTTTCACATTTCACTGGTAGTAATCTGAAACCAAAACTGGCGAGCAAGTCTGGTGTTGAACTGCAAACGTTGAGTGCAGCATCTTCCTCGTCTCACTCTGGCACATAGACGCTTACAAAGGTAAGCCATTAGGGGCAGCATTGAGCTCACTATGGACCAGGTAGAGACCAAACACCAGACAAACATGCTGGTACCTTCATCGGATCATCTGGCTATCTGTGTACCTTTGGCCAAGCCTTGGTAGTTTACATCCTGATCTCTCACTCCCTTCATAAACCAAAAACCTAAAAGGCTTTATGATGGTAGGACTATTCAGAGAGAACCGGACCAGCTCACACATATTGTTGCCCTTAGTTAAATGACAGATATTTTCAGACAGCAAGTCGGTAAGTGTTCGCACCTCTTAAAGAAATTCCAGCAATATTGGGTTTTCATTTCAATTTTCAGGTTCTGCATCACATGGAGGTTGGCTCATGTTATAAAAGATACTTGAAAAAAAAAATTAAAGGGATTTAGGTAGTAGCTAGCTCCAGCGCAAGACCATTGGCTATAGTCATATCTAGCTTCAGACAGCATTGAGTCTTTACATGGTGCTATGGCGACTACAGCGTCCGTGGCTAGCTTCAGGCAGTGGTGTGGTTGGTCAGGCAGGTTGACGTCGGTAACTCTGGTGGCTGTAGTTAAAATCAGCTGCTGTTGTGACTACTCGGGCAGTTGTAGCTAGCTTTAGGCTTTGTTGGTTAGCAATCACAGCTACCATCTGGGAGCGTTGGAGCCACTTAGCCGGTCACTGTGGACGCCTCCAGTGTCGGAGGATCTGCACAGTGGTAGAGGTGTTTTGGGTCAGCATCTGAGTCACCTGGTCCAAACTCAGGCAGGCAACTTTCTCCCCATTCACCTCCAGAATCTCATCCCCAACTGCCAGCAAACCTGCGTACAGCTTCTCTGTGCTGCTGTCCACCATGTCCTCCACGTACACGCCTACAGGACAGCAGAGACATGTTGGTCACAAGTCTGGCTATGTGTAGTCAATGGGAAGGTTCATATATGTACGAACCTTGAGTATTTTTTGTTGTGTTAAAAGTGATTTATGTAGTGCACACGGTTTCATAGACGTGTAGTATTTTCAGTACCAGAGTCCGGCCGTCCTCTCCCTCTGCTGATGATGAAACCGTAGCCCTGCCCCTTGGGTCGATTGAGTTCCAACAGAAAAGTTCCATCGGGGCAAACCTGAAGAACCCGACCGACGGAGCGCATCGATCTGGGTTGACCAACGTCCTCCACGCTGAGACACCGCTGCAGGAGACTAAGAGACGGCAAGTTCCGATGCTGTGATTCATGTTTATCTGCAAGAAAACCTCATTTTCCAAAGACAGGCGAGTGTGTTTACCAGTGAGCCGCTGGTCTGTAGTCAGCTGAGCGGTCCTTCTTCTGCTCTGAAACAAAATTCTGAACCGACAAGGACTTCCTTAACTTCAAGAAGGGAGAGCCCTGTTGAAAACACAGAAAAGATTTGAGACTTTTATTCTACTAGTATATAGTCTACTGCATTCCAGGCAGGATGTTACAGCACGACGCAGCTAACACTCCTCTCACCATGCTGAGCATCTGAACGGATGCAGACTTCTGGTTGAGTGACTGAACAGACGGGGATTTCTTCAGCAGGCAGGGGGACCTCCTGGGACCTGGGTCGCTTTGGTCGGGCGCGGGTGGGCGGGGCCGTGAGGTCAGGCGGTCCAGACTTCCAGTTCGCGCCCTGCTCAGAGTAACGTTGGAGAAGAGGCTGCGCAGAGACAGTCGGGACGATTTGTCTCTGCTGCTGAACCTGCAGAAAACACAGTGTATCGCAAAATGTTTTAGGAGGTACAATTCACTGTTTGTGTGCCAGTAGTTTGGTTTTACTGTTATTGTGTGTTATTTGTATTGCCATGGAAACATTTACACTAATATTGGGCATGATTATACTAATAATCCACTAGTCGGCTGAGTCGGGCTGAGTATCGGTACTTGATGCCTCTCAGGTATCGACCGAAACAACCCAGTACCAAGTAGTATCGAAACTGCGCCTGTCAAACGATACCTGCAATCGCTTGTTTTTGTATGTAGATCTACAAAAAGAGAGACTTCTTCTCTGGTTTTACTTGCAGTCAATCACTGTGAGTGTAGTTTGAGCACTTTAAAAATGTATTTGTGCACAAATCTTTTGAATGGGGAGGAGTGGTAAGATTTGCACACAAAAAGTCTCAAATGTACTCGTTCATGGTTTTAAAGCTACTGGTATGAGCATTCTTTAAATGATACCCAGCCCTGCAGCTGAGAGGTGCATTGTGTGAAGTGGAACTCACTGTGTGGTAACTGCAGTGTCGTCCTGATGCTCTGCTCCCTTTGTCTTCCTGACCTGTCCTTCACCGCTGCTGTTGGGGGTCGCCGGTGTTTGGTTTTGCGCTATAAAAACAAAAAGTGCAAGCATGTGACTACTGACCGCTCAACTCATCCGTTGTTGACCAACGCGGCACTCAAACAGGTCGGGAATGTTGGAGACCTTCTGAGCGGGAGGCGTCCTCGGCCCTGGGTTCCGGACCGCCGCTCCGGTCCTGCGTCTTGGGGCCGGACGGCGGCGCTCTTTGGGGCGTGGCGGCCTCTGGCTTCCCCTTCTCCTCCTGGCTCTGGTTCTGGGGCGGGTCGGCCCTGGTGCCGTTGTGTGCGGCGCTCTTTGGCCTCGTTCCCTGGGGATGCTCCGTGCTGGGCGTGGCCAGTCGGTCGAGGGCATAGGGGTTGATTGGCAGTTCTGTGGTGGGCGTGGTTTTGAGAAGTCCTTGGTTCCCGTTTACTTCCACTTGGTGGGTCCTCCTCCTCACCTGCATGTTGGAGGGTCTCGCACCCCTGACCGATCCGTTGCCGCTGGGTGGCGCGACTGAGCCGATGTAAGTCTCTTTGATTGGCTCGGTCCGCACGTTGAGCCTGTACTGGCTCCGCCCCCGGTTGTCAGAGGCGGGTGGGGTCGGCTGGAGGCGGGGGTTCGGGCCGCCCCCCCCTGCAACCACCCCGCAGGCATCACACTGAGCCGCCGTCGCACCTGCCACCTTCAAAGCGCCGGCTCCCCGCTGCTGTCTGTCGGCCACGGCCCCCCCCGCCTCCGGAAGCCCCGCCCCCGCCCTGCCGCTGACATACAGGTTGAGGTCAGGCTTGGAGACCAGGACGTCGGGAACCTGCTGTTTGGCCCACCTCCTCTGCCGCTGCCTCTCTTGGTAGCGAAACTCCGCCTCTTTCTCCGTCTCATCCTCGAAGCGTAGACGACGCGGCGGGGACGCCGCTGGACGTTGCCGTGTCAACCTGACAGCCGGTTCGCTGCTGGAGGAGTCTCTCAAGTGAGCGGACAGCGTGGTGGGACATAGCCGGACCCCCGACCTGTGGACATGCAAATGTTAGGACTTCTTAACACATATGTCCATTATTTGTCGGCCACTGCTGAATGATGAGCCAAGCTTGTTTTCTTTCACACCATCTGAGCAGGTTGTGCGGCGGCGTCTCAGTGGGGACGTGAAGGCGCACTATTATTATTGTTGAATGAGGGTTGACATGACAGAAGGACGTGGAGCGTGAAGTGTGATGAAGCGCCACACCGCCGTCTCTGGAGGTGTCGGCGTTTCGGCTCAGTTCATCACGCATCACCACAAATAAAGCACAGCAGAAACCAGTCACACCAAACGGGAGTTCAGCAGTTTGGGCAAAGGTGATTTTTTTTTTTTTTACCTTGTTTTGGGATTGCAAGCAGCTTTTTAACCACTAACCGTGAGAACCTTTGATTTTCTAAACCTAGAAACCAGTAAGAACTGGTTTGACTATATACGGCATCGGGATTTGCTGTCAGGACACAATCTTCAAGATCATATTTGCGCCCACACATTAGAGTAACAGTTCAAAATAGGTTAGCAACAGGTTAGAGAGTCAAAGTCTACGTGTGTGTGTGTGTGCGTGCGTGTGTGTGTGTGTGCGCGTGTGCATGTTTGAGAGTGTACTCACAGTGTGTGTGTGCCGGGGGTCAGCAGGTTGTGGTCGGCTCTCAGAGGGACGCAGCGACGCTTCATACGAACTCTGTCCTCACACTGTTGCTGCCGCGGCAACCGGGCTGACACAAAGAGTCTGGACACACACTCACACACACAAACACACATATACGCACGCACACACACACACGGTGTGGGGGAGGGGGGAGGATGACATCAGTAGTTCCCATTGGTCGCGGTGACAGAGGAAGGAGGATTAAACAGAGCAGCTCGTCAGGACTAATTAACCTGACGAGAACTGACACAGACTGTTTACATCAGCAGTGTGTGTGTGTGTGCGTGTGCGCACACATGTATGTGTGTGTGTGTGTGTGTGAGGGCGCCTGCTGGTGGATTCTTTTTTATTCTAAGTTGTTTGTGACTCTGATGATTCACAAAATAAATGCTCAATCCAAACTAAACTCATGAGGACGAGCTGCGAGTGGAAGCCGTCTGTCCACCGGCCAAAGCCCTCATCGCTCATCAGCGGATTTTAGAGCCGGAATGTCGGATCACATCAGAGCCAAAGACAAAGATGTCACATCGGAACAACAGTGGTCAGATGTTTCATAGTGAAATGTGTGTTGCACCTTGGGAGTTGTAGTTGACATACATGTTTTTGGCAAGACTCGTAGTTTTGTTTTGGTCTCGCGCTGCAAAATGTGGTGTGAACGACAGTGACGGACCAACCGTTTCTGTGTTGTCTGTTTTTTTACCTTTCCTCGCTTCCATCTTGAAGGAGAATCTCAAAGTCTGAGTTGTTTGGAACAAAGCCTATAGACGGGGATGACAAACATAACCATCTTCTTGCACAAGTGGTAAATTGTATAAGCCCCGCCCCCCCGGTCCCTACCACTAACCTGCGTCCGGCTGCTCCCTGCTCACTGATTGGCTGCTCTCCTGCCGCGCCACCTGTGTGTTCAGCAGCTGTTGGAGGATGGCGCGGTTCACCTGCACTCTCTGAGACATCGACGGGGGGCCGCTCCTCACCAGCCCTGGCAGGCCCCCGAGGTCCCCGGGGGGGATGGAGGTCCAGGAATCGGCGCCGCTGGGGGACGAGCGGAGGCCGACGCTGCCCGGACCCTCCGTGTCGGTCTGAGTGTTGGCCTCCATGGCTGAGATGGAGCCGGACGCAGATGAGTTTTCATCACCGGAGGAGGAGGAGGAGGAGGCAGAGGAGGCGGAAAGGGGCGGAGCCTGCTCCAACGCCTGCCTGCCACAGCTCAGAGACCGCATCGCCACGAGGTGAGGAGTCAGTGGCAGGTGAGAGATGGATGGTTTCCAGAGAGCGGGATTTGTCCCCGTGGCTCATCACACTGAGGGGAATGTGGAGCAACACACACACACACACATCAGAGACAGACAGAACAAAGAAGGAGGACATGGACTCACTTGAAGGGGAAGGATACGTCTGATGAAGAGACAAAGCTTCCATCAACATCAATAGCACTTCTGACCAGCATCAGGATACAAACATCAAGCTAAAAAAGAGAGTGAGTTTAACAGAGAGCGACTGACCGTCCCACCGAGCACTTTGTGCGACAGCAGACCGAAGCGCTTCTCCTTTGTCTGCCTGAGAGCGAAGTGGAGTCAATGAGGGAAGGGAGGAGATGGCGGCGACCACGCTCGCATGTTTCTCATGTTTCTCCGCAGCTGTTATCTTGTTCCCCGCTCGGCTCCGAGCGGAGACACATTCCTCAGGAATATCGGAGCAAGATCAAATCCTGCCTCAATTACACAGAGCTGAAGGAATTTAACTCCAAGACAGACGGACATTCTTTCTGAATATAGAGACTCCCACAGGAATGGTGGGTGGAGATGACGAGGAGATGGATGACGGCAAGGTGACGGCTGCATTGTCTCCAAACGCTGGTAGAATCTCGGCGTGCTCTGTGCCGCGTCCAGGCTGGGCTGTGGCGGAGTGCATCGCCGGACCATCCTCGCCAGTAAACCACAACATCAGCTAAACCACACAGCACCTAGAGGCCAAACACACAGAGCAATGGAGAGACGCAGCAGCAGCAGTGAAAGTTGAGACTCTCCTAATAAGGCCCGTCCATCTATGGTCACCGTGGCGACTGTGGTTCGCACAGATCAACACACAAATATGCAATCCAAGCCCAATGGGATTATAACTCAGCGAGCTCTTTACACAAACTCTCGTAGATGAGCTAACAGAGCCGCATTGCAAGACAAATCCTGCAAACTCTGCATAATATGAATAACAAAAGTGGATCACAATTGTCTCTATTGGCCGGGGAAGCAGAGCACAGAGCAGCACAATCCCATCACAGTACTTTATTAGTATTATACTGCATCTCCTCACTCAACACTGCTCTAACAACCATGTGTTCACTCTGGCCTTCCCCCCATAGGTATTTTTATCTTAGCATCTGTCATTATAATTTACACATTTATTGGTTATTTCCTATTTCATCAGAAAATATTTCTTTCCCCCCCCTTTGTAAATAGACCTTGAGGATCCGAAAGGCACTTCAAATAAAGATGTATTATTAGCCCCAGAGGAGACATGACTCGCTCCATAGTTTAGAGTCACATTTTGAGATGGATATAAAGATATTAGGAAAATGTACAAACACAAAGCAATGGTATAAAATAAAATACAAAGTATACACAGAAATACTTACAGCTATGTATGTCCTAAATTGGTGCAAATGAATCCAAAAGAGCATTTGAGGTGCAAATTAAACATTACACCGTGAGACTACTGATCCTAATGTGTGCGTGTGTGAATTGAGGTGACCAGATTTCTGAAATGAGATCATTTGAATTAATGAATTGAAAGTTAGACCGGCTACCTTTGAATGTGTGTGTGTGTGTGTGTGTGTGTTATTAGTAACTTTTAATAACTCATAGCAGGCTGGGGGAAGGAGGGGTGACAGCTGGCCTTCTTAGCACACACTTTTCTCACCACTGATCCGGCCGCTAATATGGTTCCCCGGGGTGTGTGGAGACCCCCCGCCCCGGCTCACGGTGGGCTTTGTTACACACACACACACACACACACCAGTGTCGCCGGAGGAGGAAGCGTCGAACATTTCGACATAAAAAAAGCAATAACAAAAACACGCCCGCTGCACGAGCTGCCCGGCTGCCCTGTGCACGAGCGCGGGACTGCCCGCTGCACGAGCTGCCCGGCTGCCCTGTGCACGAGCTGCCCGGCTGCCCAGTGCACGAGCGCTGGACTGCCCGCTGCACGAGCTGCCCGGCGCACGAGCGCGGGACTGCTAACGGCGCCAACGAAGCTAGCAAGCTAACGAAGATAGCACGCTAACGCAGGCGGGGAGCTCCGGTGCGCCGTTAGAGGGCAGCTGTGTACAGCCGCCGCCACCGCCGCCGCCGCCGCACGCCGGAGCAGCTCCACACGGCCGAGGAAGTGACGAGGAAGCGCCCACTACTCCCCGGCGGCTTCCACGACGACACAGAGCCCGCGCACACGCCCAGCCACTGAGCTGCGTCGAGTCGCCTCGTGACGTCACGGCGCCAAGCTCTCCCCACCGTAGGTATCTGTGAGCATCTATCTGTCTTTGCTCCCGAAGCCACACTTCCTCCGCCGGCGGGAAGCGAAGAGGAGGGGCCGCACGCCACAGAGACAGGGCACCCACCAGCCAATCAGCGGGGTCGGCGCGTGACGTCATAAAGGCAAGCTCTCCTAAAGCCACAATGCCCGGGGAGAGCGAAGAGGAAGCCCCCTCCCACGTACACACACACAAACACATGGCTTCACGACACCAGCCAATGAGCTGGGTCGGCCTTTGACGTCATAAAGGCAAGCACTCGTCATAAAGGCAGGGGCAGCGATATAAAGCCATGCCGGG
>CAESWR010000076.1:554672-565780 GCA_903171835.1 Mullus surmuletus | reverse complement strand
AAAAAAAAAAAAAAATCACGAGCAGCCCGGAATTAAAAGCGATGTGATTTTCAGCATTTTTGAAAACCTCTTGCAGGTGAATGCACCGGCGCAGCGTCCCTCTGCGGCTGTCGACAATGCATTGAACAAAAAGTGGTTGACATTAGAGGTGTTTGTCTTTTTATGTCCTGGATAATCTTCATATCTGCAGTCTGCATCGTAAGTGATAAAGATGAAGCCATTGACGGATCGGGAGATGATTCGATTGAGCTGCAATTAAATATTTCAGCTGCAATTGGGCAGGATTTGATATGTTATCAGGACTTGAAAGAATAGTTCAGTATTTTGGGATATTTCGTCTTTCTTGCCGAGAGTTAGATGAATATCCCTGTTTGACAGCGGCATGAATGTTTGATGAATCTCTCTCAGTATTTGGGTCGAATGTGTGTTTGTGTATTGATGTGCTGCTTCTGTATCTCTGACTGTGTTGGTTTTCTGATATGTATCTGTTAATCTCCCCTTATCAACACACCTGGGTGGGCTTTATTCGGCTCTGATGTAGTCCGCCGCGCGCAGGGAAACACTGCATCACTGTCGACATTTTGAAGCCAGTCGACAGTGAATCTGTCGCTGCTAAGTGACAGGTTTTTCTGTCATTTTGCCGGTAAAAAATCCTAACATTTACCTGCTCCACTTTTCCGGGCCGGGAAACTTCCTCCTCTCCGCTGTCGGTGTAATATAAATCTTGATGATTGCTGCTCAGACTGAGCAGCTCTGACTCCAGCGACTGAGGACAGCTGCTTTCCAATTTGTTTGAACGAAAAATAAAAAAAATAAAAAATAAAAATAATAATAAAACGGTATATTTACTGGATCTAATCCCTGATTTCAGCAGGAGTTGTTGTTTTGCTTGTCATCTCGCTATGTTTAACAAACTGATTTAAACTTTGAGGTTCAGTCAAAGTTCATGACGGTGAGAGAGAAAGTGAGAAATGAAAGATATTAATCTGCTCACAGTCTATCTGTGGCGCTGCAGAGCTGAATATGTCGGTCTCCTCCGGGCTGTCGAGTCTCAAAGTGTCAAATTTCTCCGACTATTATTAAGGAACATCCGTCTGACAGCAGAACGCGTCTCCTGGAGGCATCCGAGCGAGACCTCTTCGCTCCAAAACCAGCTCCGGCATCGTCTGTGCAACCCCTCATCTCAGGACTCTTTGTCCCCAGTGAGTCGAAGACGGGGGGCCGACAGCACCGGGAGGGAACCTGAAGGCATCATGTTGGATTAGGCAGGACAGTGAGAGCGTGGACACTTGAACACAACGTGCCGCGCCAAAGACGACGGGCGAACAAGGACATGAAGACACCTGAACGC
Source organism: Mullus surmuletus (assembly GCA_903171835.1). Taxonomy (NCBI): domain Eukaryota; kingdom Metazoa; phylum Chordata; class Actinopteri; order Syngnathiformes; family Mullidae; genus Mullus; species Mullus surmuletus. Next base: position 564,429 of record CAESWR010000076.1, on the reverse strand, counting down.
CTCTCGCCGCATTGGAGCCGGCAGCTGTTAAAGACGCAAAGACAGCGGAGCCACAACGCGCCGCGTCAGAGATGACAGCTTTGAGGACGAGTGGAGGCCGCGAGGCCGCGTGCTGCATAGAGAACGGCGACACAGAGGACGCGCAGGCATCCGAAAAACCCAACATGCCGCCTTAATGAGGACGCCGTCTTAGACACAAGAGGGACGCGGAAACAAGGCGTCAGCGGCGCCTGAGCACAGCACGCCGTCTCAGGGAGGAAATCAAAGGCGACACGGATGCTGCGTTGAATGTATAAATGACCCTGTTGAGGTCCCTAAAGCCCCGCATTCTCTTTCATGGTCAGAGGGGGAAACCACTTTCATATCCAAGCTCATGAGAAAATGCACCTCGGTAGCTTCAATCCTGTGGAGATGTTGACATCGAAAAACTGAAAAGGAGAGTCTACAAAACCAGCTGACGACGCACGTTTCCATAATAAGTGGTTAATTTTGCCAGCACCGAGGACTCAAAGATATAAGCTTCAGTCGGACCACAGTGGAAGAAGATCAAACGCCTCAGCCGGAGGGGCTCACTTCCCCCCCCCCAAGTCAACGTCCATGTAAACTGGCTAATCCACATCGCAGGCCCGATTCCAACACCAGCATTGCATAATACAGAATTAAGGTCTTGAATTAAAACTCGTGCGAAGCTTGTTCGCCTTTGGGCGTTTGGAAGCCGAAGGCGAGTCCAGGCGGCTCTCGGCCTCGGGTGACGCCCGGCGTCCAAAGAGTCCAGGCGTTGTGTTCAGGTAACCCAGATCCGGATAAACACACTCAGGGTTTCACTGCAGTTGTGGGTGTTTTCCGTCTCAAGTATCTGCAGTGTGTTGGCAGGACTTCAGCCGCCAACACACACTCAGTCTGATTTATGTCTCTCTGTTGGACCACATTTCAACCATTAGTGTAATTCCGGCGGTCCGAGCCAAGCAGCGGATCAATATTTGTAATTGAGTGGGAGATAATTAGCTAGTTTCTATTACCACAACAAGCAAGAAATACACGTTCTCTTTTCAGTACAAACCTCCGTGACTGGCTGCTTCTGTCCAGAGTGGCAGACTTTCATGGCTGAGGGGTTTTATTTATGAGTTACAAGAATGAGGACATGTTTAAACTGCTGAAAAAAGGCTTTAACGACGCGTTAAAAGCAACCTGAACAACTCATAAAGAACGGTATAAAACTCTCCACCATATATCCTATAAGATTGTCATCAAGGCGCCACAGAGCGAAATGCTTTTCACACCAGGCAACTGTTGATTCAGATTTCTGAAGTCATCAACCCAAAATGTACTGATTGCATAGATGACTTTGATTCAGACTCGGTAATAACTATGTTTAAAAGAAGAAGCCGGTCTAAAATAGTCCAACTCGGGGGGGGGGGGGCTCTGTTTGGAGTGTGAGCCGGACCTTTCTCTGTGGACCTTTGAGTGTTTTTGCGCTTCTCTGTGGCTTTCTCAAGGACGTTCGGGCTTCGGCCCGTCATCAAAGTGACACGCGCGTCAGAGGGCCAGCACTTTGTCGGGCACACCTGACCAAGGTGGTGCACTCAAGGTCTGCTGTGGACAAACTGTTTTCATATTAAAGAACTGAAGAGAACACCTCGTACCATTTCGAGGCCCGTGGTGGACCATTCTAAGTGTTGTTTCACATTTTAGAGGTCATGCCGGACCAGTTAAAATGTCCGGTTGAAGCAGTGTAAATACATATAAATAGTTATATGAGAGTGTCCTGATACAACTTTTTCGCTTCCGATGAGGTACCTATATTGCAGCCTTGAGTATTGGCAGATATCGATCCGATAGGATATCAGCACGAATCATACATACTTTTACTAGTTATTTTGTAGTACGGAATGTTAGAAAGGGCTTGATCAAGTGATATTACTCAAACAGAGAACAATAGTCAGCAACAGTAGCTATGAGGAAAAGTGACCCATTGATTATTAACCAATGGCTTACATACATTTGAACCTTAAACATGAGAATATTCTACAATTGATTGATATTGGAGATTTTAGATGCTGGCCGATATAATCCGATACTCTGTTTTTTTGCTTATAGCGGACTGATTTCCGATAACGATATCCGATCGAGACCCCCTTACATGAGATTATGTTGTGTTTCAATGTGGTGTTCAGCCTGGTTGCTCGTTGTTGTTGTGTTGAACCAGAGTGAGTGTCTCATTGATCCAGTTTATTTTGTGTTGTGCTTGGCTAAACTGGTTTCATTACACAGCCAGATCTAATGAAGCGTTGAGCCAGTGTAAATGTCTTCATGAGCCAGTTGAAGTACTGCGTTGAAGCAGTTCAAAGGTCATACCACACACCCCCAGCCTGGTGGACGGGAAATGTCTCTGCCCAGCGTCCTTGTTTGGCCGCCGTCTCCAACTCTCTGAATTATTCACCACCTGCCGTGTTGCTGACCTGAGTGGCGTTTCATTGACCCGCGCTGATGTTAATGGAGGGGCGTGTTTGCGTCGCCGTGGCGAGGGACCGCTAATGAGGCAGCAGGTCAACGTTTTTCGGGGATGTTTTGCGACTGGACAGACGGAGGATGTTTGGCCGTGCAGGAACGCTGCCGCGGAATCTTGAGTTTACCCGCGAGCTCCGCTGATGACCTTGCACCGAGGGGCGGAGCTAGAGGTCAGACTCTGCGTTCCGGATCGGTGGAATTGCGTGGAAGTGGTGCGGTTTGTCCTGGGTCGGCTTGTCGAGCAGAGTTTTGCGAATCAGGGGTCCTTTCGTCTAGACCAGGGGGGTTTCAAAACCAGCCGTGCCCTCATTATTACCCATAATTATTGCTATTATAACGCAATGTGTGACGCTACGATGCTTCGCTTGCCTTGGTATTTACTGTATTATTTTCATCTGCGACCGCAATTCATTAAGCTTCCTATCCAAAAACTTCCGAGGCTTGGTCTTGAAGTTTGCATGGTCCGTGTTTTTGTCACTTTCACTTTGAGGTACTAAATTGATCTATTTTGCCCCTCACATGTGCCGTAATTAGCTTACCAGATGTTTAAGGTTTTTTTTCCAGGTTTATTTTTTATCACGCCATGCCTGCCCTGAGGTCCTCTCGCCCCCCCCCAGGGGCGGCCCGCCTCACACTTTGAACACCGCTGCTCTAGACCCTGAACCCCGAGCCGGTCCGGGTGGAGAAAGCTGCCGCATGCAGAGTAACTGGCCGTCCTCAGAGGAGCCCATTGTAGAAGTGCGGATAAAAGGGAGATAAATAGACTATTTACTCTTTGCTCTGAGGGATTCGTGTTTGATCTGACGAAACCTCATGAAACGCATTAGCAGATGAATCTGGAGGAATTCTCAGATCGCCTTGATTGGAGGCGGCGGCCTTCCAGCTGAACTGTCCACAACAAGAATGGAGATCAAATTAGTCGGCGCCGTCATCGGAGCGGCGACAGCAGGAAATTAACTTTGTTCCGCAGTTTCCCCACAACCGTCCCAAATTCTGTGCCAGATTCAGCAGCCCTCGTCCCAAATGGATGTGCTTTTAGTCTCTGTCTTTCCTCTGTCTTCTGCTAAGATGTCAATCAAAGGTGCTTTTATAAACCTCTAAATTATGTGTGAGTGTTGAGTTTTCATCGCCCTTTTCTTAATCTTTCCACTTTATTCTAAATTGCGGAGCCGCTTTTGAAGTCTGCTTCGGCGTGAGTGATCTAAATTAATCATTGATCATCCATCCGACGTTTAATCCTGATGACTGAGATATCACAGCGATGACGCTTCACATGTGCTGGTGATGAATTAATGGGGCAGGAGTTTTATCTTCACAGCCGTGCGCGATGACAGCTGTTCTCTGGTCCCCGCTAACGAGGATACATGACACTTTTGTCCGTCACTCTAATCATCGCCGAGCGGCTCTGCTTAGCATGCCGATGTTGTTTGAGCGCTAAGCTAGCAGCTAGCATTGGCGAGTGGGTTGAGGTGGATGTTGCGCTAATGTGCTAATCTGTATTCCGTGTTGGATGAATATTGCGAAACTTTTCTAAAGGCTATTAGTTTTCTTTAGAATTTGAACTTCTGGTGTTTGTTTGTAAATGACTGTGACTGTGAATGAATGCGAGAACTTGCTGTAGAGAACTGTCACTGCTGAAACAATAGGAATACTTCAATGCCTTCAGTGTTGCTGCTAATCATTGACTCATCTGAGGCTCTAATGATAATAATTATAATAATAACTAAATCCTCCTTGAATTGCATGTAATGGAAATTAGTTTTCGTGTTGTTTTTGATTAAAATACTGTGGAATTTCGTAAACAAACTGGCACTTAGAGGGTTACAGTCCCCCAAAATAAATGATAGTTGCGCCTATTTAAAGTGGAAAAAACATTAGTATAGAATATTTTTACAGCAGCTTTTAGGGAGAGGACGATTGAGAATGTTTTTTTAAGGAACTCATGAGGGTGAACACAAACGGCGGTTATTTAATGGCGCAGCCACCAGGGGGAGCAAATCGTGCTGTTGGTTTTTGAGAATTTGCCGGATAATTTTGCACGTTGTCATTGCAAACGACAAAGCAGCAGAGAATCCCGTATCCCTGCGTCTGACTGAATCAATTTCATAATTCTGTGCGTTTTGTGAGATGTGAGAACAAACGGCAGCCAGAACTTTGACATTCTGACGAGGATGTCGTGTGTTTTGATGCTTCATGTCAGTCATTTCCGAGGCTCGGCCTTGATCTCCACCTGCGTGTCAAAATAAGGAACATCACCGAGCCGCTTTTACAACGTTCACACAGTTCTTTCTCCTCCGCCTCCTCCTCCTCCTCCGCCTCCTCCTCCTCTCCAAACGGCCTGACAAGTTGATAACGAGCGAAGCAATTAACAAAATGTCAGGATGGACAACTTCCTCCACTGTCCCGGCCGCTGTATCTGTGTGTCCCAGGTGCTATTTTTAAAGCCCCGGGGACGTCCTTAATTTCCACCCCGAGCTGCAGACAGAAGTCGCTCTGACCCCAAAGTGCCAGAGAAGGACGGGAGGTCTTTTCTACCTGCTGCTCCCCTCTGTGGTTTCTGTCAGGGTTTTTGATTGTCTGTTTATGATCAGTGTGATGAGGTGGATGGACGTCTGTAGTTTGTTTTTGCTCACCTACAGTCACAGTTTTAAACACCGGCGGCTGCATTTACAGAAAAAGTGTTATTTTAAAGGAAAGCGCCTTCCTGTGCTGAGCTGCTGGGACCTGCTTGACTTTCATCACGTCCTTGTGATGGATTTGAAAGCAGCGCTGCATCCTGACGTCCTCGTCTGCTGCTCGTAGCCACGGCAGCTTTGCAGAGCGGAGGACCGTCATCAGAGCAGATTTCAGTGCTAAACTGTGAAAGTTTGCCGAAGCTTGAAGGCAGCAGGAATCTCTCTCTCTCTCTCTCTCCCTCTCTCTGCCTTTCTAGCGGTGAGGTCACCTGGCGGTCATTCTTTTTCATTTTCCTTCCCTCGTTGTCTCCCAGGAGCCGCCGCTGTTCTATTCGGTTATGGAAAAATAACGCGGCAGATCGGCGGCGATGTTCGCTGCCTCCCCCCTGAGCCAGGCAGCAGCAGCGCCGCCGAGGCTGCGGGTTGGAATCCCCCCGAGCGCACGGCGCTACATATTCATCTGACATCAGAGCGGCCCCTCTGACGCAGAGAGGTTCTCCCGCTTTGCCGGCTTCAAAGCCGCGCAAGCGAATCATCTGCAGAGTGAGATTTTAATTAAGTGAACCCTGAAATGTAGCTGCGATGTTTCGTCGCGCAAAACTGTTGCGACCGAACGTGATCAATGTTGACGAGCCGCAAACGATCTGAGAATGACGGATGCAGTAACATCTTCGCCAAATGCTGGAGAACCGCAGCCGCTCCTGGCCGAGTGTTAGAATAAAGGAAAACACAAGTCTCACACACACACACACACGCACACACCCGCAAGCTGCAGCCAAATGTTTCATTTGAATTAACATTATTGATCTACAATCTCCAGCGGTGGACAGTTATTGAGCAGAGATACTTGGTGGCCTAAGTACAATATTTGAGTATCTCTACTTTACTTTATTACTGTACTCTTGCTTTCACGCTCCCATTTAATATGGAGGAGCTGCACTTTCCGCGCTGGAGTTTCCTCAGAGTAGCAGCTTTCACTGAAATCACCCTCTCGACGATGTGAGTGTAATTTCAAAAATGTGAAAGAGTTTAAAGCTGAAATTTTCAGGAGCGAATACACACCTGGAATACACTCTCGAGCTGTTACTGCAGTGTAAATCATCATTTCAGGCTGTGCTTTACTTACAAGCTGCGGGCGAAACTCGCTTTGTACTAATTAACTCAACTAAACTCAAGTAATTGCCACCTCAAAAAGAGAGAGCGAAGGAAACGAGGCTATTTCCAGGGAAAACTGATTAACTTAATAACCCGAAATAAACACCTAATCTGAGGAAGAGATGACTTGATGCTGGTGAAGTTATCTGTCCATGCAGCAAGACGTTTTTACTCGACAGGAAACAACATAATTAATCTAATATTCCTCTGAAACCAATATTTTAAATCTTGGCAAGGGAAGAAGGCTTCGCCATGCACCTCTGACAATCTGCCTGCGGTTGTTTGTCATTTCAACCACTGAAAGTGACTCAGCAGCTGCAGAAAATGAGACGCTGCCACCTGAAAGCCTGAGCAGAAATAAAGCGGGGCTGGCGCTTTGAGCTCCGGCAGTGAGAGGGGTTTCAAAACATTGGAATCAGCCATCATTTTCCACATCGACGTTCCCGAGTGGAAACAATGCAAATTCCAGACGTCCAATTATATTAATGTGTTAATTCTCTGGGATCTTAGTTAATAAAAAATAACTGCAGGCATCGATCATGTGACTTCATTTCCAAGACTCCCCTGAGAGAAGAGCTCCTAAAAAACTTTGACTCCTCACCCGTGTTTTTTAACGCAGCAGAGTGGAAGTAGTTTGGCTGTTGGCTGGACGTCATCTATGGTCCAAAAACTAAACAAATTTGCATCTAGAAAAAAAAACCCACTGATCTGGCGACTTTATTTTCAAGGCGCCCCAGAGAGAAGAGTTCCAGAATCCCCTTAAAACAACAACAAAACCTGTGGAACCAAAGCCTTTGACTCCTCCCACTTCTCTTAATGCAGCAGAGTGGAAGTAGTTTGGCTAATCCCTGAGCAAGATGGCGGCGGCTGGACGTCATCTACGCTCCAAAAGCTAAAGCAATTAGACAAAGTTCCATCTTCAAAAAAAACACAAGCATGAGCACAAAGACTGCTGTAAAAGTGGAAAACCAAATCCAAGCGCTCTTGGCGCCTCCGGCCTGAACCGGTTAAGTTGGCAGACGTCTGGAGCGGCTCGCGAATCCATTAAAGGACCACAAATGCCGTATTTCCATCTCATTTTCCACATGATTCTCCATCCTCTGACCTTTGACTGCCACTTTTCATCGACCTCATCTCATCTCTTTACTTTTTCATGACGCGTGAGCGCAGCGCTGGTCAAGAGCGGCGGGCAAAAGAAGCAGATGCGATTGGAATTAAAGGGGCGACGGAGGCGCACCTGTGCGGGCACCGGCTCCTCTTCATGCTCCACCTGCTCGTTGATAATCTGAAGTGTTTCCGTCAGTATGCAAATGAGCCTCCTGTTTCCATTATCAGCCGGCGGATTCGTCAGCGAGCGTGACGCGGCTCCCCCAGTCATTACCGCAAACAGCTTCCTGTCTCCCGAGCGCTTTGTTGTCAACACAGCCTTTAAATGGATCCTGGAGGTAATCGGGGGGAAATTAATTTGAGAAATCCCCAGACAGGAAGTCGGAGTGACAGCGGGCCGAGGCCGGGCGCCGCCAGGCAGGAAAAACCTCCTCGGCGCGCGGAGGAAACTGGAGCGGGCGGGCGGGCGGGATCGGATCTGCGCCGGGATTTGATTGTTTTATCGGCGGCTTTAAGGGCGAAGGTTGCCGCTCGGCGAGCCGCGGTAAATCAACTCCCACATGTTGTGTTTCCTCTGTGTGATTTGGGGCTTTTGTTGGCGTGAAATGAGTCTGGCAGAGCGTCACTTCGTCAGCGCGCCGGCTGATTTACTGATTGAAGGCAGAGCGGCGGCGGCGGCCTCTCTGTCTTTCTGGCTCGGTTCTGATAAGCCGAGAGAAAATCAGGAGTTGTTTCTGCTGAAAAGAACGGAGGCGAAACCGCAGGCTGAGCACATTAAAGCCGCCGCGCCGCCTTTCTCCTCCTCGCGCTCTGAAGCGGCGGCTGGTTCTTGTCGGATTCATTCAGATCTGATGGGCCGAGCGTCGACTTTCATGTCTCTGGAAGAGGAGAAGACCAGCTGAAACTTTACATGATTCAGTTTCACATTTTTACATCTCAGAAGCCTCGAGTCTCAACCTTCAAGTCTCAAGTCATTTTTTCTTGGGCAAGTCCAAGTCATGTCGCTTTATTTTACTCGCACAATCTGTTCTTGATAAATTGAAAAGACAAGATATTAGTAGCTGTCACTTATTGGCTGAATCATCCATTGCATTGTAATGACTGATATTCAGTAAAATACATGGAATCCAACTAAACTGGAATCACTTCAATGTAAACAAACCCAACTCACCTTCCAACAGCATGGACCTTCATTGATATTAATTTCATATCTATATTAAAACTCAAATCAACAAGACTCAAGTCATTCAGTTCATTGTATCTCAAGTCTCAAGTCCCGAGTCCTTCACGTCAACGCCCGAGTCGAGTCTCAAGTCTTTCATTTTTGTCAAGTCAAGTCACAAGTCATCAAAACAGCGACTCGAGTCCCCATCTCTGGTTTGTACCCCCTCAAAAGACCACAGCGTGCCCTTTTTCGCTGCCATTCTATCAAAGGACAAGAAGAAGAAAGAAGAACAGATGGAACAAACGCCAACCGCACCGATTGATACTTTTTGTTACTTCATTCAATATTACTCATGAAAATAGAAAGCAATCAGTTGTGCAAATGTCACCACTCCTCCCCATTCAAAAGATTTTTACACAAATATATTTTAAAAGAGCTCAAATTACGCTTGTGGTGATTGGCTGCCAGTAAAACCTTGGAAACAGTCTTTTTCTTTCTAGATCTGGGTACAAAAACAACCGACAGGTATCGTTTGACAGGCGCAATTTCGGTACTGCTTGGTACTGTGTTGTTTCATCACCTTTTAGTACCTTAAAGTACCGGCCTGCTCTTTTTTGGAACCACCCAAGAAGCAGGTATGAAAAAAGCAGCAGCACCAGCTACTTTTTCTCAGTGGAAACGCACACAAACGCGAGTGGAGTCGAGCCGAAACGCGGCATAAATCACCCGCCGACTGATGAATTGACGCGACTCTCAATGTCGAGCAGCAAAGAAACACAGTTTGTCTGCTGCTCTCCGCTCGGTCCTCGGCGAGGAGATGTAAATTATTTCTCTGCTGACAACTTAAGAGGTTTTGCGAACCCGACCCCCTCCCCCCCTAAAAAACATTCAATTAAGAGGTTGGGTGGGTGACGGGGGGCCGCCAGGAGAAGGCAGGAGGAGCAGAGAAGAAGAAGAGTTCAGCCCGGCAGCCTCGTCGCTTTCAAGAGCAGAAAAGTTGCAGAAAATCCACAGCGGCGGCTGAACTAGATGTCTTGGTTGCCATGGTTACAGAGGGAGAGCATGATGGGATTGTACAGTTGTATGCAAATGTTTGCGCGGCCCTTGACAAGTCATGTTTTGGAAGGTTTTTTTTTTATATATATAA
>CAESWR010000076.1:507923-518664 GCA_903171835.1 Mullus surmuletus | reverse complement strand
ACACACACCCACACACACACGCCCTCTCTCTCTGTGTCTCGGTTTCTCTCTGAACTGACCTCACACAGGTGTGGACCGCAGACCGGGTCGCCTTGAGCCGCGTCTCCCTCCTCATTAAAGTCAGTGTTAGTCGCAGCCTGAACTTTGTTTTGCCTTATTTTTTTTTTTTTTCCTTTTTTTGGCAAGTGACTCTAACATGGAACTAACCCGTCAAAGGATACCGGGACACCAGCGGCTGAGGACAGGCTAAGTCAGGGGAGCGTTTCTCTCCGAGGTGAGTGGCGGGTTGTTGTTGTTGTGCCGTTAGCTCGCCGGCGTGACCTTTTTTTACGTGCTGGAACTGTCAGGCTGCTTTAATTGGTTGTAAATGAGGCTTCGGGCTTAAAGTCCAAGTCTTTATTTAATATGGCTGATTCTGTCAAACACAGCCGGACCTCCAATTACCAGTTTCCATTCAGCTCGACTCTAAAGGCACCTTTGCCCACTCATTTAATTAGACAGTGTAGCAGAGTGTTGTAATTACCCTCAGTTTGTCTCCAAAAAGGTGTGTATGTGTGTGTGTGTGTGTGTGTGTATGTGTGCGTGTGGGGTGATGATGCTTTCACTCACAGCATGGCTTTATGATGTCATGCTGTTTGATTTGGTGATACAGTGCTTTCAGTTTAACATGTTTTCACAGTTTTTTCTCCTCAAACACAGCTATACTAAAAGTGTGTGTGTGTGTGTGTTCCAATTTGTGGGGTGTCCTCATTCTGGTGAGCCCTAACTGGAGCACCGCACCGACTTTATGGGACAGACTTAGAAAGGGGACATACTTATTATGGTCGGTGCCTGACTTTACTTTAGCTCGTTTACCGAAGTACTCGCGCTGTGAGAGCGAAGGTGAAAGCAGTCGCCTCGCTGCATAACTGACAGCTTTAATTACGTTACAGATGGCAGTTTTTCATACCTCCCCTGCCAAATAAAAGAAAAACAGCATGCGTCTCCAAGTGTGTGTATTTTGAGGTTTTCAAATAAACTGAGGATCAAGTGTTCCTCTGTTGGCTGGGGAAGATTCCCCCTCTTCTCAAGTTAAATAAACTGCTCAAAAGCCCTCTCAGACGAGCTGGAAGACGTCAGCGTCACAAAGATGAAATCAGGAATGTTTTTTTTTTTTCGGAGCTGGCAGAGTTCTCACAGGATGGCAGCAAGATAAATATGTGATGTGGGATTACACAGAATGCATTTTTGCCTGATAAATGACCCAACAGCATCTAAAATTTTGATAAAATCCTTCACATGAGCTCAGTCTAAGACTTGTCGTGATATAAAGATATATTTGATAGGAAAGCTCTTCTAATTGTCATAATTTAGGCACTTTAGGACTTTGAACGCATGAATTAATGATGTGTTTACTCAAGGGACTGCTGCTCATTTGACAAATGAATGCACCAGAGTTTTTCCAGTCCTGTTTGTTTGTGTTTCAAGGGTAGAAAACATGGCTTCTTGCTCAAATAATCTTCGTCCTTGAATGATTTCAGAACAGATTTGGCCTATTCAAAGACTGCAGTGTGCAAACTCATTGCTACAAGACCTGACACGTAATATTTTGCACTCCCACGGCATATAACCGCTATTTAATACTTCATAGATATTATTTTAGCTTGTGTCACATGTTTCCCCTGTTGGGAGAAAAGTCCCCTCTGTCTCCGCTCTGCTGGACTCCTTTCCTGGAGCGAGACCCCCGTCCTGCATTTTAATCTAAGGCCAAACACAGCTTCCTCCGTATATCCGGACACACTCACACACACACACACACACACACACTCACACACATACATGCCTATAAATCTCTTCATCTTCATCTCAACTCTCTTGGTCTGAAACTTTTGTGAAGAAGAAACGTCTTCTTGTGAAGGAAATGACAGTTATAATTCCTGTAAGCCACCTGTTTTTTTGTTTTTTTTTGCAGCTTTTCCTGCTCCATCTCCTCCTCTCATTTCCTCCTCCTCATGCGCGTTGCATTTATCTGTGTATTCTGTCTCCCCGCGTGGCTGAATACTGGCATTATCTCTCATCGTAAATACTTCTCCCCGGTTCTGCTCGGGCCGCGGTGCCGCCCTGCTCTATCATTAGCTGCGGCTGGCGCTCTCTGACCTCGTTGCTGTTTGTTGACGTAGGGAATCGTGGGTATTCATGTTGTCCTTTGGTGTTGTTTAGTCTGGAGTGAGATGGTGCTCATCTCACCAACTCCAAGGGACTCCTGCTCCGAATTGCAATCCGCAAAACCCGCGATTCGGTTAGATTTCTGGCCGGGCGAGAGTGAAAAATTCCTGGACTTGTACTGGCAGTGCTAGCAGACCTCTGTGGCTCGGGGGAATACCGTCCGGGAATCTGGAAACCTCATAAATCTGTGAACGGGAAAATCTATACAGGAATTTACATAGTTCATCAACAATGTAGAATTCATTGGCATATCACTGAAATTAGCCCCGACAAAGCGTGCGACGAGATGTTATTGCTGCTGAAAGCCCCCTCTTTCTCCTCTAAGGCACTTTAGGGGGAAACGCATCACTAAAAGAGGCAAATTAACCCCCTGAACCTCCCCTTGACCTGCCGGGTGGGCCGCTCGTTGCAGACTCCTGATGTGCAGCCAGACTTTGCTCCCTGAGCGTGCTGCAGAGGCGTTTTTTGGAGCAGCAGTCGGCAAGTCTACCCGGGCTGTGGAGTTCCAGCTGCCTGCAAATGTGCATGAATCCTTTATTTCATGTCCTAATGAGAGCTGTGGACAGGTGCAAAAGTTCGTATCGCAGTAGCTTTTTGTATAAGCTAAAACAGGCAATTTGAGTTTTTTCTCGCATCTTCCTTTGCAAAATCCTTTACACAGCTCATTAAACATCCACTCGTGGATTTATAACTCCATGTAAAGAGAATTATTATTGCTTTATGTTCCATGTCTCGATATTTTCAGTCAAAAATACATTTGACGGGGTGGCCGAACCTTTTCACATTAAGGAGCATGTCTAAATGAATAACAACTGCAACTGCCAAATGTCTTTCATAAGTTCAAAAAATGTTGCTTGGAGTCAGTTTGTGCAAAAATACCAAGATAAATGAAAACACAGAGTCCTCTTCCCAACTCATTTGATGATCAGGAACACTCAAACTAAGTGCAGTTTAGTTAAGATAATCAAGCTGATGAAACGATGCGAAATATGTTGGCGTTCCTAGTGAAAAACATGGCGTTCCTCAAGAGCTTGAACAAATATAAGAGCAGGAGCAGAATATAAATTACGCCGAAGAGCAAGAAATGATATTTCCCAACATTAAAGTTATTTATGGGAAAGAAGGAGACACGTTAAGAGGTTAATGAAGAGTTCAAGCAGCGAGAACAAAAGCTTTTAAGAGCCAGTGTCACAAATCTGCGTGTGTTTGAAAGAAAGTGTGTGTGTGTGACTGTCGATGATCCATCTCAGCAATGACAAACGCAGACGGGGTCTCAGAGGGAGGGGGAAACTGTATATGAATGACCCCCCCCTCCTTCCCCTCCCCTCCACCCACAAACTTCTATCATTAGTCACAGTCTCTTTCCTCCTCTCAGGCGTTTTCTCTCCGGATTCTCTGGCTCTGTGCGTCCATGCGGCGCAAACTACAGAAACTCCTTCAGTTTAAACTGGAGAAAATGAAGAGGCTGTCGGCCCCTCTGAGCCAGAGATTGGATTTGATTTCACGCAGACATCCGTCAAATTGCCTCTCCGCCTCTCTCCGCCCGCCGCCGTCCTCCAACTCAGGACGTGCAAAGCTGGAAATAAAGAGCGCGACATGCTTTTTTATTTCTGATTACACACACACTCGCACACTGAAGCATTTTCAAGGGGCTTCACTCTTTTAAGTTGGAGTTTACAATGCTGTCGGAAAACAAACGATGGTGTGTGTGTGCTCGCTAGTAAAAGTTGAATAGAGTGTGTGTATGAACCCCGTGCCCCGCTGCAGTGTTTGCACTGCCCGAGTGTTATGAGGAATGGAGCGGTTTATTGACAATAAGCATTTTCTTCCCCCTCTCTCCCTCTCTTTCTCACTCCTTCTCTCTCTCTCTCACTGTCTTTCCACTTGCCACTTTGCCTTGGAGATGAATGCCGAGCTGTCGTCATAGTGACCGCGGCGGCGCTACGGCCCCAATCATCTTGGCAACCTCACGAAGTCTCAAACCATCAATTCTTACTCTGGGCGCATGAAGAGAGCTGGAGTGTTTTTCTCTTCTTGTGTGTGTGTGTGTGTGTGAGGGGGGCGTCTTAAACTCTTAATGCCTTGTTATAGTCAGTTGTTGGCCTTCAATAGGAGGGAGGTCTGTTGGGAAATCTCTGGGTGTGCAGAGGCACCCTCGGCGAAGGGGAAATGACACTGGAACAGAGTGTGTAGGTGCTGCTCTTTCTTCGCGGTGACTTCAAGGTGCTTCTGGCAAAGTAGCACAAACTTTTTCCCTGCACTGCAGCGTGATGTCACTTCACATGCACAGCGACGCATTCCTGGTGGTTTCCTTTGCAATGCGGAATGATGTATTTCTGTTTCTTACCTCAGGATTGGCGTGATTGTTTCACTTGCGTTATGATAACTCTCGAGAATTGTAAAAATCTGCTCTCTGCGTACTTATAAAAACACACAGAAGGGAATTCATTGTTCTTCTGCGGCCTGACACCGTGTTGTTGCAGATGAAAAACGACATCTTGGAAGAGTGGGTTCAAAGCCAGACAGATCTGCAAGTCTCCGACATTGTGGGAGGACCTGTGCCTCCTGGCTGATCACTAGAAAAAGCTTTATTTTATTCCTCCACCACTGTAGGTTTGCCATGTACCCTGAAATTTATGTGATTCCATTTCACAGTCTACAAACTTGTTGCACAGTGTAGCTTGCAATAAACATATAAGATTGATCGAAACCACGCAGACTGTTGGAGGCCTGAAACAAAATGCGGTTTTGGTCTGGTTGTCAACAAAAACAGGATAGAAATCGCATTACTGGCTACAACCGGTGCAGATAGGATAAATCAATTTAACCATTTCCCTTAACGCAGTTCAGGGTTTTATTTCATGTGAGCTTCCCCTCCCTGTCAGACATCCGTATCTTGCAAACTCTGTCTCAGATGCTGTTATTCATTTCTTGCCAAGAGTTGGTCCAGAAAACTGATCTCAGTCTCACGTGTGCATTAGAGCTGGAAGCCAGTTAGCATTGCATGGCATTAAGAGGAGAAGCCAGGAGAAATACGTAGCTTTGCTTCCTCCAGAATACACAAACTACTCATACCAAGACCCTCGAAGCTGGTTGATTCAGAGATTAAGAAAAAAAACAATAATAAATCATCATATGCAGTTTGGTATATTGATTCAAAAGATCAAAGCTGATAGTCGCAGTTCATAGAAGACATGTTTGTTCTCAGGAGGGAGTCAGTTGTGTTAGTTGACCAAACTTGGACACAAAGAAAAAAGAATTGAAGTTTTTCCAAGCGGAGACAGAGGTACCCCTCACTTATGTTGACGGAATTCCATCCAAAACCGCAGATGACTTGGAACAGCTCTTTTCCAAGCAATCTCTCTAAGTTCTAAAGGCACTCTCGGAAAAAAAAAAAAGAAAAAAAGAGGCCTTTATCTAGAAAAGCAGCAAACGTTTGCTTTGTCCCGCCTCTGAATATCAAGACGTGTGAAGAATTGCACTTTTTTATTATGTTTGGTCTTTTGTGCTGCAGTTTCTGGGCGTTCATCGCTGGTTGCGGTCCGTCTGCCCACCTCTGCTCTGATCTCTTCCTTTTCCGTTTGCTAGAAGAGGAAGTTTTGTGCCTGCAGCCAAAACATGGAGCCTATCTCTGATCTTATCCTTGACCTGATCGGTGGTGCGGGGGGGGGGGGGGGCTCTTTCATCCTGGTTTTAAAACATCTTCATGTGTCGCGCCGTGTGTTGTGATCGCCACATTCAGCCGAGCAGGAACTCTTCCTCCGGCCGGTGTCTGTAGCAGGGTTGTGTGTGTGTGTGTGGGGGGGGGCAGGGTGTGTGTGTGGAGGGAGCGCCGGCCGTGGGAGCACACGGGGGGCATCAGATAAGCCCGACTACTGCTGTAGGTTTCTGTCAACAGGTCGTGCTTGGCTGAACCCAGGAGTTAGGCACTCCTTGTGTGTGTGTGTGTGTGTGTGTTTGCCATGTTGGAGGCACTCATTATGGATTGTGTGCGTGTGTGTGTGATTGGCTGAGGTGGGGTGTTTTGGCGGGGGGAGGGGAAGGTGGACGGTGTTTGGATTCGGAGCAGAGGTTTAGGGGCTTCGTGGGTCAGCGGGCCCTCAGACCATTAGAGTGAGGGGTCGTGCTTCTTGGGATCTGCTCCCTGTGCGTGTGTGTGTGTGTGAGGATGGTCCAGGGGGTCTCTATTATTGTATTGGCAAGGAGAAGGGGGTGGGTAAGCAGGACCCCATGCTGCTGGGACCAGTCCCTGTCTTTGAAGAGGGACGACAAATAGTCGACACATTTGCCTTGGTGCGTGAGACTGAGGGCCCATTGTCTCACGTGTGTCGGGACACATGGCCAAAAGATGGCTTCTTTTTCTGAAATCATGCACATTAATTCCATGATGAGGCCCAGCCTGCGTTTGAGACCCCCAGTCTGTGTTTTTCCCTCCTTTTTGTAAATATTGATGTGAGAAAATCACCCCCTGCCATCCCTTTGGCCATAACCATATGCTCACACAGCCAGACCTCCATCCTCATCTTGGTCTGAGATGTGATGCTGATGCCAAATACCTAAAATCATCCTTCAATGTAGAGACAAACTCTTCACCTCTGAGCAAATATTTCCAGTGTCACAAATCAATCAGTTGCCGAAGCCACTGTTTTTGCTTTGGCTGCCCTGATTTTCCACTCGAGGACTAATGACGTCAAGACTAAAAACATCACTGAGGTTGATTTATAGCCGCTCATGCTTCATACTGGTGGTCGCGTTTACACTCGCCCACCATCTGCATCCCTCACCAGTGTGTTCCAATCACTGCCCAGGACTTATAAATCTGGTTTTAGTGACGCCAGTGCGTCGTTGGAAAGTTGAGGTATGTAATCCTATTGGTTATTAATAAATGGGCCATGTTTTCTCATATTAATACATAATCAGTAATAAAAGTATGTATGATTCGTGCTATCGGATCGGAGCGATATCGGTATTGGCCAATACTCAAGGCTGCACCATTGGTATCGTATCGGAAGTGAAAAAGTTGTATCGGGACACCTCTACTAATATGTCAATGCTTGAAAGAGTGATGTTGCACAGACTTATTGAAACATGGCTGCAGTGTGTGAGGAGTGTGTTGTGAAGACACTGTAGCCCCGCACACAGTGATGCGCCCGGCGGCCCCACAGGTGCTGAAGCATTTGAAAACGCAACAAGCAGACGTCTCTTTGTCTCAAAGGGTCATAAATGGCAGTTCATCTGCGTGCCGATGTTCATTATGAAAAAACTGCGTCCTGCTCCCACATTCCCTCCTTCCTCCCTCTCATTCAGCCCCGTCCCTCTCTGATCCCGGGCACAATGAGCGGAGCAGTGTCTCGCAGTGGACGAGGAGCCTTTGTTTGAGCTGGCTCCCGGCCTATTGATCAGCCCCAACACACACACACACAGTGACACACACACCCCTCCTCGCCTCCTTGTAAAGTGTGTGTGTGATCTCTGGAGCTGTGTGCCCGCAGCGGCGGTTCAGCTGCCCCGCTGGGCGTGCAGCAGACGCGCACACACAAAAGGTGTCGCCCCGGTCCTCGCAAGCGCCGGCGAGCAAAGCTACAAGTTTAGAGTTTGACACGGGAGAGGAGGAGAGAAATAAGGTGGGGAGGAGGGGGATAAAAAAATGTAGGAGAAAAAGATGAAAGAGGGGAAAGAGGGTGAAGAAAGGGGGGAGAGGAGGCACTTCATGTGGAACTCCCAGCTCCTTGTAATTTGCTGCGGGAGAGAGGGAGGAGGAGTCAGGGGGAGGGGAATACCCAGCAGGGAAGGAGCAGTAGAGAGCAGAGGCCATTCACTCTGACACACACACACACACACATAAACACACTTTTAGACACACACACATGCACGGTGGATGTGTTGCCACAGGAGAGAGAGAGGGAGGGAGGGAGTGCTCCGAAAGAGAGGCAGATCCTCAGCAAGAGAGTGAGAGAGAGCACATCAGCCAGAGCAGTGTGTTTGTGTGTGTGTGTGTGTAGAAGGGAGAAAACCTGAGCCGTGTGTGTGTGTATATTTTGGAGCAGTGGACTGTGCGTTTTTGCTCCCAGGAGAAGGGACTCACAATGAGACTGACTGGAAGAATGTGGGAAGTCTAAGGGAATCTTTCAGGCTTTGCTGGAAATAACTTTTTTTTTTTTCTTAAGATAATTTTTGGGGAATACTCCGGATATGTGACCCGCTGAAAGGGGGGAAATCCTTCCACAACCTGCTGCTCAGCCTCTCAAACAGGCGCACTTTTCTCCCGCTTCTGCTGTGAGGGGGAAGCCGAGCCACAATGCCGACCGGTAAGCAGGAGCAAGTTGAAATAACAGAAGTGTTCCCTGAGGTGGAGGAATTGTGTGATGTGGTTGGGTTTGGATTCTGCTGTCAGAAGCGCTGCTTGTCTACAAACCTCAACATCAAAGAAACTTTAAATTGTATTATTCATGTGGAATATATTAAGACCGTGTATTTATAGAATAATTACTCTGACGATGCGGAGATCAGTGTCTCATATCTTAAACATGTAAAAGTGGTTTCTTTCTAGTGGCAAGTTTTGATTGATATGGGTATGATTGGAGTGTTTTTTTTGCGAGATGTGTGTTTGTGTGTGTTGCTCGTCAGCTGACAGCACCGTGTGAAGGGTCCGTCCCTCCGAAGGGCTGTTGTATGAACAGGCGTCCTCTGGTTGTTTTCTCACCACCGGCGTTGAATGGACCGTGTTTGCTTTCTCGCAGGCGGCGCGGCTTAAATTCCTAATGATGCTCAGATGACGGCGTGAACGACCCGCCGCTGTTCTGTCCCGCTTCTGGTTGTAAATATTACTTTACTGATGGTCAGATACTTCTGTCTGTCTGTGTGTGTGTCTGTGTCTGTGTGTCTATGTGTGTATGTGGGGAGGCTGATTGAAACCTGCCTGTTGATGAATGTGTTTACCGTGTTTGAGATTCTTTATATGTTCACGGACCCTCTGAAAGGCGGCACATGCCAGCTTCCTCTCCCTGGGTGTAGCTTTGACTGAGTGTTGAGATGCCATTCTGCAGCCTGTGACCCAAATTAGAGCCTTGGGGGTAGCAGTTGGAGGTGGGAGTGGGGGGTCTACAAATGTGGATAGAGAAGAGCAAAGAAGGAGGGGAGGAAGGGGGGAATAATTACTGTTTAGAGCAAACTCTTTGGTTTAGAGGTGCTGGAGACAATGGACCCCTCCGTCCTCCCTCTCCCACCCTGGAGTGGGACATCTGCCCCCTGCTCGGGAGGGCTCACGTGCACGGAGCAGGGTGCAAGCGGAGGGGGCGGGGGCCAGGTCCCTTTGGAGTTATTTGAGCGGATCAATAGTTTTCCAATTCCGCTGATCAGGCGGAGGGAGTGAGGTCTCACTCGGGCCCAAATCCAAGCGGGTCAGAGAACGAGGCCTGTGTGCCGTCCGCTCTCAGAGGGAGGGGGGGGGGTCGCACGGGTGTCCTAAGGGTGGGTGCAAGTGTCTGAAAATAGGCGGGGGGTGTAAGTTAGCGCTGGACATTTTCCCACACAGAAGCCAAACGCCAGCGCTGTCAGCTACCATCCCTGTAAAGTATGTGGCGCATTCCTCCTCCTCATGTCCACATTCAATAACAAACAAGCTGGAGAACACAGGCTACTTTAAAGGGACGTTGTTGAATGTGCAACATTTAATTAAATTTTTTTAATCCAATTTTTTTTAGCTTTTTACCCTTAAAACTCCAATCTGTGTGTATGAGGTGCCTTTAAAAAAAGAAAAAAAAACACTTGTTGCTAATTAGCTGCACCGTCGTGTTTTGTGAGGCAGCAAAAACCACAGCGCTCCATTAAGTCACTCATCAAGTCTGAACGTCGATCCTGACGTGCGCGCTGAGATGTTTGAAATACCGTGTGTGTGTTTGTAGATTCTCCAGCGTCAGCGCACGAATGAGTGAATTTTCCTTTCATCCTCCCAAAAGCTCCATCAGCTTTGCAGCGCAGCAGGCTCTTTGTGAGGCGCGGCGACGAGTCGCATCGGCCTCCCCTCCCTCACGCTTCCCAACCTCTGCCCTCTCGCCTCTTCTCCCGCCGCTGTTGCACCAGCGGTGTGAAATCCTGAGTGACACTTTAAGGTCCTTAGCGTCAGTTGAGATCAGGCCCTGCGTCTCTATCAGAGGCAGAAACTGACCTTAGGTAAGCCCGCGATTGCACAGCCAGCCGGGATTTAAAAGACGACATTGTCCTGCCGGGGGGTCGATATCTTTTATGAAATCAGGTTTTAAACCCAAAGAAAAAAAAAAAAAAAAAAGGCAGGGCGAGAATGCGCCAGAGCAGGTTTTTAAGGGTTATAGCTCCACAAAAGGGTGGATTCAAAATGAGATGTAGTGAGTGGGAAATGGAAACGATAAAAAAGAAAGGGAGTGGGTGGTGTCTGACCTTTGGCCTTCCCTCTCATCTTTTCTTCCTACTTTCATTCTTTCAGCTCCTCTCCTCCTCATTTCTCACTCCCTCCCTCCTCCCTCCTCGCTGTGTGTTCCGAAAAAAAAAAAACCAAAAC
>CAESWR010000076.1:476789-493836 GCA_903171835.1 Mullus surmuletus | reverse complement strand
AAAAAAAACAAAAACAAGGTACAGACAGTGCGACAACCAACTTAATGTGGAGACCTCATCTGACTTCTGTGAGGTCGGATCTGTCGTGGGATTATTTTGCTGGTTTGACATGGCAAATTGAAGCGCGACAGGAGGGCAGCGAGGAGCCGCCAATTCCAGAGGAATTTTTAGGGCCGTGCAAATGTATAATCACGTCTTTACAGGAGAAGCAGGAGCGGGATAATAGCAGTGCCTCCTCAGGAAAAACAGGGCTCAGCAGCTGTGGTCGAAATGTCACTCTGCCTCTACGTTCGGGGCATTTATTCCTCTCCCGTCCGGGCACCATAAAATGATCGCCTGATTATGTCCCATGATAACGCGCCGCATTCCTGCACTTCCTCCGAAAACACTTTACATTCCCATCTGACCCGACTGCAATTACACCCAGCACCGCAGAGCAAGCGTCTGACCATGTATGAAAAAACAAGTCGCGCTCTGCGTCACGGGCTCCCAAAATATGGCAGCTGTTGTTGTGACAGACGGGTTTTATTGCGACCCGCAGCGCTGCTCCGCATAATTAGGGCGGATCTATAAACGCGCTGACATCTCGTCGCGCAGCACAGACACAAGAACGTCGCAGAAGAACATGTCGCCGCGAAGCCTCGTGTCCTCGGATCGCAGATATTGACATCTACTGTTTACGTCGTCCGATCTGCAAGCTTTGCTGTTGCTGACAACCTTTCTTTTATCATATAATGTCATAATATTATTTATTACGTGCTTTGGCCGGGGTTTCAGTTGGGTCAGAGCCAGCTGAGCGTCCAAAACACTTCCTGCCTGGAGCCTCCTGCCTCTGATTATGTGACTGTGCTGGATTATATCGTTAATGATCGGATGAAAACAGCCTTTCCACAATATCCAGCTTCTGTTCTGTGACGGAATTCTGAGAGAAACGGGTTGAGTCAGAACACGTATATTTACAGGACAGACTGCAGAGTCCGTAGTTGCATCTCCATTATAAACTCTCTGATACAAGCAGTCCATTCCAGTCTCCACTCCAGCACTTCTAGGATTTGTTGAGTTTATTTTTCAGGGTCTTCTCATTTATTTTTTATTTATTTTATTCAACAGTAGAATATTCTTATGTTTAAGGTTAAAATGTATGTAACCCATTGGTTAATGGTTGAGTTTTTCTCATACCTACTGTTGCTGACTATTGTTCTCTGCTTGAGTAATATCACTTGAGCCTTTTCTAACATTCCATACTACAAAATAAGTAATGAAAGTATGTATCATTTGTGCTGATATCGGATCAATATCGGTATCGGCCAATACTCAAAGCGGCAATATCTGTATCATATCGGAAATGAAAAAGTTGTATCGGGACAACCCTGGCAAGAATTCAGAAAAACATGAAAGGAAATGCTCCACTAATACATTTTCCTCCATCGTATCTCAGTAGCTTCTTTAGCAGATGGTTTTTGCCCGTTGGTCATCAGAGTGTGGACTTTGGGAAATGCAGAGCACGTCAAGGACTGTCTGTCCTCGTTGGAGATTACACGTTCGTTCTTGACCTCGAAAACACTCGAGAACTCCTTTAAACGCTTGGAGATTCTTCACTTCAGCGGCATATCTGCTCGGAACGACGGTTGCATAAGCCACTTGTTCAGATTGTGGAAGTTTTTCAGATAATTCAGTGATTCGTTTCATGCATTCATCTTTATATTCAAAGTAATTCAGGTTTTTTGAAAACTGTTATAGCTCGGTCAATGGTTTCTGCGTGTGCAAAGGTGTATTTTACTCACAGATTAGACCCTGAATAGCTTTAACACAGTAAGGGTCAGGAGTCAGAGCACCACCTGGAATAGTAACTCACCGCTGCCCATCACGCGCCGTAACACAGGCGTTCAAGGACTAACCTCCATAATTGTGTGTGTGTCTGTGTGTGTGTGTGTGTGTGCGCCCACAGACCAACTTCTGGCGAAAAGGGACGTAACCAGAATAGTAACCAGAGCCCTTTTGTATTGCTGAAGGTTAAACATGGTTGCTAAGACCCACAAAAACTACAACAACCTCCTTTTTTCACAAGCTTCCGTGAATTGTGCACACACACGCGCGCGCTCCTACACACACAGCAGCCAAGAATCACAACCAGCCTCAGTGTTTGAAGAAGAGACAAATCTGGTTGTAAATCTGCAGCTCCCTCGCAGATAATTGCCTATCCATCCTCGTTTACTCCTCCGTTTCGACCGAGTCCTGACTGCGCAATGTGTTGAGTAAGCCTTTAAAGCACTTTTATTAGTTGCTACATGCTGACTGAGGTGCAGAGAACACAATTACAACAAGGCCTCTTTTTTTTTCTGGCCCGCAGTGCTGTCTCGGGTTCAGCGTCTGCCGGATGACTCACTCTGACCAGTTCAGTCTCGACAAATCGGTACAAAAGTAGAACCTGCCGCTTTATTACTCTGCCTCTAAAATGATGAGTGGGCTCCGATGCAGCAAGACCTTTTGATCCGGCGTCCGTGCGTAGTGATTAGTGACCGCAGCCGAGCGGGGGGGGGAAAAACGAGAAATTTGTCCGTGTAATTTGTATCCTGATACCCTTGAGAAGGATTTTCAGCCATGCGGGGAAACCAAGTCCAAACTCTCCCCTTCCCTTTATAGTGATTATAAGATTGAGCAGAGCTTGCATATATCCTTGAAAGCGACGTATATTAGAGATCTGGGATATTTCAGGGTTTGCTGGTTTCCTCGTGAGGTTCAAAGCGAGTGTGTTGCACGCTTCTCTGCATGCATTTGCCCACACACACGATCTGCACAAATTTCCATTGAAACATTTATGTATCTTGTGGTCGGGGTGCAATGGGATATTAAATATGTGTGTGTTAGGGCTGCATGGTGGTGGTACGTGTGTGTGTGTCATCAGAAATCGATGGTGGCACATCTGGTTGTGTTTAGGCTCAGTCTGAGGCGGCAGACTGCTGGAGACGAGGAGGAGGAGAGCTCTGCTCTTCAATTTAGATCAGTTCCCACGGAGCACCTCGGGGCGAACAAATCACAAGGGGCCGTGTGTGTGTATGTGTGTTCTTTTTGCATGCACTGTATGTTTTGGTGGGATGCTCTGTTTGTCTTCATGTACGTAGGTGGAATTGTTTGCTGACTTGGTTTGAATAGGAATGTCTGTTTCCCTACACCGAGAAAAAAACATAACAGTCAGCCAGTGTGTATAAGCGTACTTGCAGTCCCATATAGACGTGTGTGTGTCCACAGTGACACATGGCCGTGTGTGTGTGTGTGGACATAGTGAACCAGGCAGACCTCCGTCAACTGCCTTGCGTGTTTATGAAGTCGTTTCCTGATAGCTGTCAGCATCCTGCGACCCCCGCAAGTGTTTATGGACGCAAATAGATTTTAATTAGTTATGCAACGGAGGGGTTCATGTGGAGGCCTGAGAGGGGAGATGAGGAAGATCTCGTCGAGGAGAGGGGAGGGGAATGTACGATTGTGAGAGGTAGTGTTGTAATCAAGACCGCACCAAGCGAGACCAGACTGTATATATCTAAGAAAAATCACAACAAAAAAGAACAAATGATCAGTATCTTTTTTTAAATCGATTTGCTTTTACATAAATGCAGCAGCACCATTTCCTTTCGGCAAGCTAGTTTTTTATAATCTTCTTAAACATTTTGCATTTCTTTGCTTTGCCAGCTATTTTGACTGATTTTCAAGGGAAGGCAGCAGCTGCATTCTTCTTTTGTCTGTTAAGTTCCAGCAGCTAATGGGGATCTAATAAATTAAATGAAATATCGCAGTGCTGGCCTGGTCTCGACCGGTCTTGATCAAAAAAGTCCACCCAGTCCAAGATTCCTTTGATTCCAAGACGAGGCCGAGACCCTAAAAAAGTGGTTTCAAGACCGGTCCTGAGACCAAGACCGATCTCGAGTGCTACACTAGTGAGTGGAAGACAAATGAGGAGAATATCCGTAGAGGATCGCAGAGATGGCGTGCGAAATGCGCGGCAGAAACACAAATCGGGAGAGAGGGAGGTTGGATGGGGCGGAGATAGCAAGCCAAGAAGCAGAGTTTCATTCTGGCTTTGATAAGTCGAGCCGCGTTCGATGTCTTTGATGTTCAGAGAGGCATGCAAGGTGGGAAAAGTCTCAATTAAAGGGGCGGCAATGAAGCACGGGGGGATATTTAATCCGAGCGCTCAGGGCTGCTGGGATCAACACAGAGTTAAAGGCCAGGACGCTGGCTAATCACAAGCTACATGGCCGACTTTCAATTAGCAGCAGCGAGCGGAGGAGAGAGGAAGCCTTGTCCGTGGGCCGCCAGTGTGCAGAGCAGTAAACATGGAGTAAACATGGACGCTCCTGCAAACGCCAGTGAACCACAGCAGATACAAACCAAACCAGCAATGAACCGTCTCTCCTGCGCACGACACGGCTCAACACATTTCCTGCAGCACCGCCACTGCGTTCATATTACAGCAAATAATCATCGGAGAACCTCATTTCTCATCGGTGTGGAAGTTTATTAGCGGCGTTTAATCCAAATAGGTGATTTGCCCTCGGAGTTGTGCTCACAAACACACCGTAAACACATCAAACACGTCTAATAAAGGACAGCTGTATCTTGTAAAAGACTCTTTACAAGTTTGCTACTAAATAATAAAACGCATCACAGACTTACCGCGCATTACATTACATGGGCGCATTAGTTGCCTGACTTTATTGCTCTGTAAAGGGGGGCAGGCTTATAAAACATCACAGCAACCAGATACATGAAGCACGAGGACGACTATATCCAAAAGGTCAGATGTCAACTCAAGCTTGTGATATGATGCAGTTGACGGTTTACAATGAAATTCATTTGGAATCTTTGATTTATGTGATTTTCTCCTTCCCAAAGACTGCTGTAAAAATATCATATATTGATATTTTTTCCAACTTTGTATGAGTCAGTCTCGTTAATCAGTTTCTGCCTGAAAGATATATATCAAATATTTTTTACAGATTTTGACCCTGGACAAAAAACATCCCTAGGAAGTCTTAAGGGTTAAATCACAGCCACATTTAAATCGCTGTCAGGAGAGGTCTCATTGTGTTTCAGCACCATGTACGAAAGAGATGTTGCGTGTTCATTTACGACTTTTATGACTCAGAAGCTGAGAAAATGGATCCGATGGGGGATTGTGCCCGCCTCCGCCCCCGAATGTACCTGCTAAGACAACTCTCACATGACATCACTCCTTTTACACTTTTTTCCTCTTTTATACAAGTCTTAACACCTCAGCTGCTTTCATAATTGTTCCTTTCGTACGTCTAATTTGACTTTTTTTTTGTGGTGTTTTTCCCAGAGTGAAGAGTTCCACATTTACACCCAGTACTGCACCAACTATCCAAGGTAAGACACCAACTGTCGCCTGCTGCACCGCATCCTGCCGCTGTCATTCTATCCTGATCTCGTCTGCTCATACCGTCTTCCCAGTGTCTCACATAACTCCACCATGTATGTGGATCTTAACCACCCCCCAAAACNNCCCCCCCCCCCTCCCTCACTGTCAAGCTGACACGTTCTATAGAAGCCACCTCAGCAGGAGTCAAAGTGTCTACTGGCAGTTGCGCCTCGGGGTCTCGCTCCGTCTCCCTCCCGCCTCCTTGCTCCCATTTTTCTCCCCCCGTTTTCTTTTATTCGCTGCTTATTGACAGAGTTACAGTTCACACGCTGACAGACGGGGTATTATAGCTGTCACCTTATCACACCCGACGCCGTTAATGTTTTATCCTTCTTTGTGGGAGTGTGGTCCTCTGGGACACCTGTGTGGATACCCTGAGTCGAATAGTGTGTCAGTGTGCGATGAAATGGGTTGAAACGTGAGGCTACTCCCGATGCCAAGATGCGCCGCGCCCCACCAACACACCTCTGGCTACTTGTTTTTTTCTTTCTCCCAAGGTGCTTGATAATACACGTGTGCAAGAAAGTAATTACTAATAATGGCTAATTGAAAGCTGGTTGTGTGTGAGAGACAGTTTGTCTGAAGGGGCTATTGTCAGCTGTTTTAGATAGACCACCTCCCACATCCACACAACAGCTGGTGACCCCGATCAAGGTCACACATGACAGACAAACAGACATATGGGAGACACTAACTCATAAATCCATGCACATGCACACACACACACACGCGGAGGCTGCAGATGTATCGTGGTCATGCTGAGCTCTAAGGTCGGGTTTCCTCAAGAACAATGTGGGGCCTGTGTCGGGCCGCGCTGGAATTCAGACATGCAGACATGCACATGCATGCACGCGCACACACACACACACACACACACACACAAGGGGAAGAGAGACAAGTTTTAAGCCACGCGCAAGTGTCTCTCTCTGTCATTTTCCAGTGTGTCCGTCGATACGCACACGCATACAGCCTCCACTCATTATTGAGAGAGGCTCTTTCTTCTGTAGTAGGTCACACAGCTCCAATGACCTCTGAATTTGGGACGCTTAGTAGAGGATGCATTAAAAATCAGTATAATGTTGCTGATGTGAAAGGACACTTGGATGAAAATCTTGTGTGTGACATGAGAGGTTAAATTCAAACACATTAACAATGTATCCAGATAAATTACATCAAATCAAACCACGATCGTTGTCAATTCTCTTCCATTGTGAAACAAATGTTAATATTTCTAACAGTTTGCATTGCATCACTTCAGTGAAGCAAGACAATTTAATAAACGTTGCTAAACATATAACTATATGCGCTAAAGTAGTATCCAGACTGCTGCCGGTCAGGACATGCATTACAACTCTCATTGGTGTCAAATTATGGTTTACTACACATCTGTGATATCTCATTTGGTTGTGTTTTGTCTCCACAGGTCGGTGGCTGTGCTAACAGATTGCATGAGGAACAAGGTGTTGGCCAAGTTTTTCCGCGAGCGCCAGGAATCTCTGCGCCACTCCTTGCCCCTGGGCTCCTATCTGCTCAAGCCAGTGCAGAGGATCCTCAAGTACCATCTCCTGCTGCATGTATGTCTGCCTGCATGTTGTCTCTTTCTCTTTCACACACACATGCACGCACGCGCACACACACGCACGCAGTTTTTTCATTGCCCACAGCCACAGACAAACAAGTGCAGGCCATTACATGTAGTCGCAAAGGACGGCCTTAATTAAAAAGGGCAAAAAAGATTTATCCGTGACACTGCAACTGGAAATTAATGGTTAAAAAGCAGAATTTCTGACTCAGTTCCAGATGACCGGTGAGTCCATATGTGTGGGGCATATGGCGCCCAGTATGTTTGTTCCCGTAAATCTATACCCTACCCTGTAACTGCATCCAGGAACGTTGAGGAACACAGATGGGTGCATGCAAATGTGTTTCCCCGTTTTGCATGCGATTTCACAAGCCTGTTTGTGCAACGTTTGTGAACATATGTGCTTTTGCGCCGTGCAGGAGATAGCCAACCACATGGAGAAGGACACGGAGACCTTTGAGGTGGTGCAGGAGGCCATACACACCATGCAGAGAGTAGCCTGGCACATCAACGACATGAAGAGGAAGCACGAGCACGCCGTCAGGTTGCAGGTACGATGAAACAAAAGCACCAAAAAATAAAAAGAAATATGAGATTATATTCAGAATGTAATACTTTTATTATTTCTAATATTAAAAAAAATTCAAATAAATAAAATGGTGAGCGTGTGCACAGTATGTGTAATCCCTGCTGCTCTCACCGTGGCTGGCCTTTAAAAAGGCACATCGTTATTGAACAGCCAACCCTTTTATTGTTCTGGGGGAACAGCAATGTGAACTGGAATCAGCCAACGGCTCTGATCCTCCCAGTGTCTTATGCAAGTCACTGCGTTTTCCGCTGGGCTAATGATGGCCTTGCATAAGGAGTGCACATAAAAGGGAAGCTTGTTTCTTTTATCAGCTGGGAGCCAGAATGGTCAGATGAATCCAGGAATGTGTGTGGAAGTCGGGTAGACTGAGGTGGAGAGAAATGCCCAAGTGTGTTTTCTCGTATTGTCTTTTATTCGTAGCTATGTTAATGCTGGAGTACTTGCAAACTGTGTTTACATATCTGTTATTTCTTCACAACTACTTCCAAACAATTCATTCCCACTTGTTTTAGTAACGCAATTGTTTGGCAGATGTTATTCCTAAACAAGATCTGTTCTAATTTTGTGTTTTTTATTTTGGGTGCGATGTTTTGAAAACCTCCTATTTTGGTCACCGTTGCGCAATCTTTTTCCGGTTCCGATTTAAAATAAGCAAATGTATTCAACTCCATTCTGCAGGAAATCCAGAGCTTGCTAACCAACTGGAAGGGCCCTGATCTGATCGGCTACGGGGAGCTGGTTCTGGAGGGCACGTTTCGTCTGCAGCGGGCCAAGAACGAGCGCACCCTCTTCCTGTTTGACAAACTTCTGCTCATAACCAAGAAGCGAGAAGAGGCCTACACGTACAAGGCTCACATCCTGGTCAGTTCTGCTTCACAAACCAAAAAGAGTCACCATACACACCTCTGATCTGCTTAGTAACATCATCTTTACTTCCTATTTGTCCCTTGCAGTGCTGTAACCTGATGCTGGTGGAAGTGATCCCCAAAGAACCACTGAGTTTCAGCGTGTTTCACTACAAGAATCCCAAACTGCAGCACACAGTCCAGGTACAGCTGCACGAGAAGCACATCGCGTTATGTTTGAACATTGCAGCCACGAGTGCCGTTCAGCTCGAGAGCGATCAGAAAGTTTGACGATGATTTGCAGGTGCCTGATTGTTTGGTAGCCGCTCAGACATGTCGAGTGTTGGGAGGCTCATGGCGGCCATTGTTACCCAACAGCTGTGTTTTGGACAAGTGACGAAAATGAAAAGATAATCGGTGTTACATAAGGGGGAAAAAAGTGTTTGAAAATATTTTGAGGGTTTATCGTGACCCTCTCAGCTGCCTTTTAAAGTGTATGCCTCCCTCTGATGTTTTGCACTCTGCCCCCCCAGGCCAAATCCCAGCAAGACAAGCGCATGTGGATCCTCCACCTCAAGAGGCTTATACTTGAAAACCATCCTGCCAAAATTCCTGCCAAGGTAAGAGCAGCTTGTCTACTGACAGCTTCCCCTCTGTTCTCAAATGGCCCTAACTGTGTGTGGGATGTGTTGGAAATGTCACTCCCTCAGGCCCATTTTCGCCTCTTTGTCTTGCATCTTGTCCTACTGCTGCTTTTTCGTCCCTTTCATGTACTCTGATTCTTCCATGTATGTTTTTCCAGTCTACCACAATCCCTATTGTGTCCCCTCATCTGCTTTTTGTGGGACTGGAAAAATGAAGATGTTTCCCCCAGAGGTCACAGAGAGCGCCTGATTATATAAAGGCTGCTTGTTAACTACCATCTTTGTCCAAAACTGCTGTTCAGGTTGTTAAGTGGCGCCCCCTAGTGTCGCAACAACCTCAGATCTTTCAACTAACCTGTTAATAACGTTTACTTTACTACTTTATTTCTAGGCCAAGCAAGCCATTCTCGAGATGGATGCAATGCGTAAGTAGAAATGCACAAGACATTTATTTTGGAAAAAGAATTTCAACATAATCCTATTCTTTTGTATAGTTTAATGTTATGTTCTTTTGCAACAACTTTAATCACATTATGTGTTGTGTAACATCTCTTTCAATGTTCCTGCAGATCATCCTGGATTTCATTTCAGTCCTGATGGTGACAAGAAGGATTCCCCTCAAACCAAGGAGGGCCCCACCCCTCGGAGGGGACGCAGGAAAGGTAAGGAATTTACAGGGTGGAGAAATAACATGTTCCCAAACCAAACATGGAGACATCCTCATTAATTAATATGTTTGTCATCTCAGAACCTCTATCAAAATTACTGAAGAATGCCAAGCACAATGCCGCCAACACTGATGGCGATAAGGTGAGTGGTGATTGATGGTTTTGAGCATGAAAACAGTAGCAGAAGTTTTTTTTAATGTAATTTTACTTTATTGCTTAATAATGTTTGATTTAATTCATGCTCCCCTCCAGAGAACGAGCCTTGGTGCAACTCTGCTCTCTCCGGTGTCCCAGCTGGCTCTGGGCACAATTGGTCGCAGCCGCAGTCTCATCAACCAGTCGCAGGAGTCTCTGGACCCTGGCGACCACTATGACCACAGTGATAGAGAGGAAGGCGAGGAGCCGCATCAACAGGATGCTGATGATGAGGATGACAGCGGCCTGGTGAGTTTAAGCAGCTTAAAGGCCTTAATACAGTATGTCAACATCCAGTGATGTTCCTTTGTGTGGTGATCCCACTTTAATCCCAACCTGTTGCTAAATTATGTCTTCAGGGTGGTGGA
The DNA here is from genome assembly GCA_903171835.1 of Mullus surmuletus. Taxonomy (NCBI): domain Eukaryota; kingdom Metazoa; phylum Chordata; class Actinopteri; order Syngnathiformes; family Mullidae; genus Mullus; species Mullus surmuletus. The sequence continues at coordinate 483,508 of CAESWR010000076.1, read as the reverse complement.
AAGAGGTTGCGAGTCCCTGGCAAAGGCAGCAGGAAGAGGCTGAATCCTCAGGCATCTGTTGATAGTATAGAACAGTGGAAAACTTTCAACATGAGCGCTTCAGATCTGCAGGTATATGGTTTATTCAAAACTGCAGTTGTGCTGTGGATTGGTGTTTTTCTATTCCTTCAATTTGAGAATAACTTCCTCCCTCTGATTCTCCAACAGAGAGCCAGAGAGTCCCTTGTGAGGGATGGAAGTCATCATCCGCCACTCCTCAGGACACCTAATGTCACGGAGGAGCCTCCAGACTCCCCGGTTCCATCTGTTGTAGTGACAGAAAGCGACCATTCTGTCCGGAACATCTGGGCAGACCACCGCGCTCGCAGGGCCATGTTCCCTACCAGGCAGCGAACCATGCAGCCTGACGAGGAGGAGGAAGACATCTACCAAATGTTTGTTCCCACAGAGCCAAGCGGACCCGAGCCAGAGGCGCAATCTGAGAGATCAGATGCAACCTTGTCGCCCAGGACAGCTCGGCCCTGCAGCTGGCATGTGGAGCAGCTACCCACTGTGCAGGTTGACCCTCCACCCGCTGGGGGTCGAGTCCTGCGCAGGGCGAGCAGCGCAGGGGAGAAGGCCACAGAGGCCGTGCAGAGTCCTGACGATGACCAGTCTGGTCACAACCTGGAGGTGATTCACACTGAATCATCAAGCAATGACTTATCAGGGTCGTCATCAGCTGAGCAGTTAACATTAGATGATATTGAAAATGTGTATGATAACATCAGCTATGAGGACCTGAAGAGCATGGGCCTCATCAGAAAAGAGGCAGAAGAATTCCAACCACGGAAAGAAGCCTCCACTGACATGAAAGTTCAGACGGCAAGATCCCCTGAGGCTTCAGCAGTTCCAGAGCCCATCATCAAACAGGGTAGTTCCTCAGAGACCAACCTGTCCTCCACACATGAAGGGGGGCCATGTGAACTGAAGATAGTTGAGGAGAACGTCTATGACACCATCTGTTTTAGGGCGCCGCCATCCACAGAGCTCAAAGGAACGAATGAAGGCAGAAGAGTTAAAGAAGAAACAGACAGTCTTCTGGCTTCGGAGCATGACCTGACTGGAAGCCTTCGAGGGTTTGTGTCTGAGGAGAGCCTCCGCTTTGGAGATGATGAAGGACCAGGGGCTGTGCATCATGTCCCGTGTTCTCCAGAACCTGATTATTCTTCCTCATCTGCTTCGGAGACATTCTCCCAGCGCTCGCAGAAAGGGGATAAGATGTCAGAGCAGGTTGATGAGATCTGGAATGACTTGGAGAACTACATAAAGAACAATGAGAAGAAAGCTGACAGACTGCCTGCTGCCTTCCCAGTGAGTGCCAGCGAGTCGCCCAAGAAGACATGCTCGGTCAAAAACAGTCCCATAAAGACCCCGACTGCAATTAATCCCCAAATGGCCAGCCCTCCATGTAAGAGTCCCCCAGCACATCAGCCTAAAACCCCACCGGTGACCTCCACACCATCATTCACTATCCCAGTTATCAACTTCCCTGACCTTCAGTTTGAAGGTACCACAGAAGAAGACAGCGCTCTTCCCATTTTACAGCCGCAACCTGTCACCCCAGAGCCCCCTACAGGCACCGTGAAGAGCATCCGCAACAGGCTGGCCCGCCTCAGCAGCGGCAGCTTCCGCCTGGAGGACGACGACCTGGTGGAGCTCCCCCAAAAGACCAACCCCCAGAATCCCATCAAGGATCTCCACAGCTTGTTTCCAGGGGAGCTGGCAGGTCTTGACTCGCCGCTGGCCTCCTCCTCGCTTCTGTTGGGCGAGTCAGTGGACTTCCCCCTGGAGCTGATGGACAAAACCAAGAGCCGTGTGTTTCTGATGGCGCGACAGTACAGCCAGAAGATTAAGAAGGCCAACCAACTGCTGCGCATGAGGAGCATGGACCCTGGAGACTCTTGCACCCGAGCAAGAGCTGAGAGGAAGCAGAAAGACCTGGCAGCCATCTTGGAGGAGAAGAAACAAGGAGGTGCTGCCATAGGTAAGCTGAGACTAATGACATCAGTCCAAAAGTGCATGGCTATTTGCCCTGACAAATCAAGATCGTAATGATAATTTGCCATTTTAGCCAGATGAACTTTACTCTAGTCTTGTTGATTTTCCAGGACCTCAATGAATAATTGTAAATGTCCATTGTTGCACCCCTACTAACATAGTGAGCCTTACAACCATAAATGTACACTATAAAACCTCCTTATCGTCCTCTGTTCCCTCTTTAGGTGCACGGATAGCAGAGTACTCCCAGCTCTATGACCAGGTTATGTTCAAGGAGACCCCGGGTCAGTCCCCCACTACCCCGCACCACACCCACCCAGGGCTTCCTTCTTCTCCATCCATGCCTGAAACCTCCCTGGATGACGACTGGCTCCATTCCACCTACAGCAACGGAGAACTGTCCAGCTTTATTTCCTCCGCAAGCGAGATGGGCGATATTCGAGCGTCCTCCACCCCTCAGCGTAGACTTACCTCTGCTTGCTCCATCCCCTCCCTCAAGACCCTCCCACACACCCCCACCACGCCACCATCCCAGAGATGGAGCTCTTGCATGTCTGCGCCAAGTGAGAAAGAGGAGCACGTGTACAGCACCATTAAGAGACATCCCTCCTTCAACGCACCGTCCTCCCCGTCCAGTCACAGTCAGTCAGCTGGTTCTCTGGGTGAGAAAACCAACCAGCCAGGACCCAAATGTAACGGACCCACTGTGGACCGATCCACGGAAAGACTCCACGGCCCCAGTCTGGGCCGGTCTGGTCGGCAGAGTAGCCTACCAGAGCGGTCCACCCAGGGACAGTCAGACCTCACATTACACGACGGCCAACATGTGGTAGTCCTGAACCGAGCATCCGCACTGAGCATACTCACCGCCACCCAGAACTACTTGGTCAACTTTAAGGACAACGGGGAGGACGACGATGACTATGTCGAGATCCGCTCAGAGGACGAAAGCGAACACGAGCAGGACAGGCTGGTGCAGCGAGGCGGCAGCTCGGCCGCCCTCTCCGGTCAGACCCGGGTTCTCGTTCAGTCCCAGAGTTTGCCGAGCACGCCGGTGCGCTCCTGCGATCCGCTGGATCTGGAGAAGTACATGTGGAGCGAGCCACAACAGAGCCAACCCAACATCGTCCAGTCGCTGAGGGAGAAGTTCCAGTGTCTGAGCTCCAGTAGCTTTGCCTGAGTCTGTATGACAACTGAAAGCCAAATTTATTAGCATACTACGTACATATTGCAACAAAAGGGACACTGCTGCTTTGCCTTGAATGGGCCTTCACCTACATCTTAGACCACAAACGAAAAAAAAAAAACATATAACACTCAACATATCTTTCGACATACTTAAAACCAATTTTTTTAACTGCAGCAATATTTGCAGTGACATATGTGAACACCTGTATTTAATGTACCAGGGCTTCAAAGTAAATAGGCTACTATTGTTGGTCAAAAGGTCACATCAAATTCTGCATGTTAGCACTTCAAAACCATCTTCTTGTGATCAGATGCAGGGAAAGTTTCAAAGAAGTAATAGCGTACAAAGGTTCTCAGTGTAACAATAGTTTGACTGAAAGCTTTTTTAGTCTTCAGAGATATCCAAACTGTTGCTTTACATGCCAGCCTAGTAGAGATGATTGGAGCTCCATGAAGTGATTCAGCAGTCATTTCAGACAAAGGACCTGTGCCAATAACAGTTAAGATAGTCCAGGATATCTGTTACCAATAATTAGAAATAGATTATTTTCTTTGCCCACATCTCAAACTTGAAACATCAAAGATCTGAAGAACTTTGGATGATCTTGACTTGATGTTAAGAGTACCTCTTCCAAGCTCTTTTCTCATTAAGGTTGTTTTAACTGCATTTTTGGCACTACTTAAACTTAACCTGTATAGCAGAGGTGAACCACAGTGGTGTTTGATTTTTTTTTGAAATTGTGCTTACAGTATCAAACATGTTGAACAAGCAGCTTTACAGATTTGCAGTTCAGATTTAGCTGTTTCCAGATCTGCTGCTCAGGCTAGACTGTCACTTTTATCTGCTTCTTCTTAGCCATAAAAACAATGCAACTGTAGGACATGATGTTGGCTGTTACGAATCCCGTAGGTTAAGCATAACTAGGCTTGAACGTCTAGATGTCTAGTCTTGAAGTAATTGTATTTCACTCTGCCAACGTTCTTGTCCATAGGGTGTTGTGCTTTAATATCAACAGAAAAAGGTGATATTTTTAGATAAGAACTGTAGGACTTCATATTTATTTTGAATGTGAGCAGAACTGAAATGTTCTTACGTGTAATGGTCTGGGGGCATCCATTGTGTCGAGGGGAAATTCGCATCTCAACAAGTGGGTGATTTTCTTTTTAATCAATTAATTCTAATTTTAAACTATTTCGAAGAGGGACCACAAAGGAAAGCATTGAGGGAGAGTTCGTTAAAAGACTACAGTACTGTATTTGGTGGGGTTTTTTTTCAAAATGGACAGACAGCCATTTAGTTTATTTTAGGGTCTTGGACACTCCTGATATATTACATCCACAGTCACAGGAAAAATACAAGTCACAGATATTTCGGTCACTGTTCTCTTGAGGCAACACCAGTGTTTTACCACACACACACTTGTTGAAACAGTTTTTAAAGTCACTTACTATGTCTTTATTTACTAGAAAGTATCCCTTAATGACTTCAGGTGAGGACAGGTTCAGGTCCAGGTTGTAAATGAAAGAGAAATGTATTTATTAAAAGATGGATTTATTCATTTCGGGGCGATCACCAAATTTGAATCAAATACTGTGAATATTTTTCAGAAAATGGTAGTTTCTTTCTTTTTTATTTCTATCATGCACTGCTTGACACAAGTTCCAAATCACAGTAACACGTGGAAAGTTAAAAAGCACAATCTCAATCTACTGTTCATATCAGGAAATGTGCATCATAAACAAGTTAGGAATATGAAGTATGATTTTTTTTTTCATTGTACATTTTTGTCCTCTTTCACTGGTGGGGATTATCGGTCTTCATTGACTCTTTTTTGCACTTTTCAGTCTTTTTTTAACGTTTTATTTGTAAACACTTTGTAAAGTTGTACATTTTAGGAAAGTTATTCTTGTATGCCATAGGTATGCTTTATAATGCTTTAATGTTTAAGTTAAGTGTACTGTATTTTTTTAACGGCCTAGTTGTCATTGCTCCACAAAACAATGTATTGGAGGTAATAAATTCAAACTAAACTTATCAATGTGTTTTTGTTGTTATTGTTGAGCGGCAGAAGAGACTCGTGCATATATTCGGTTTGTGGACAAATGCTTTGGAGAAGATTTTAGATCAACAGAGAATTTCGTTGCATAAAGTCCATCATTACACCAATATTTCATTATGTACCAGCATAAGAACAAGGTGGGGAAAATCTTGATTATGTTCAAAGGAAATTAATTAATCAGATTAATAACTGCTCATATTTCCCAAAGAAGCAAACCATTATGAGCAGCCAACATGATTTTAAAGAATACCAGGCTGTGCCTTTATCCCTTCTATTTGCAAATGTTTTGAATTTGACTCATATCTGACCCCACCCAGTATCCCAATTTGTTTTCTTGCAAACTGCAACCGCATCTAACAATGACGTAAAGGAATGTGAAACTGCAACAGAAAGGTGAGAACCAACTGAGAATCAGCAATGCTTTTTACCATTACATGGTGGGTTTCAAACACATCCTTTATTAATTGTCCAAATTGATCACTGATATTAAAGAAATCATTTTGATCCTTGCATGTTGATACTGTTAACGTTTGAATAAGACACCTGTGCAAGGAGGGAATTACACATCCATGAGGTTTGTTATGTCACTGAAGAGAATAAATCAATGGAGAATAGTTTATAATTATCAGTCTGTTTAGGTTACAAGAAGTAACAGTAGAGTAAAGTGACCAGATTTCTGAAATGAAATCCGGGGATATTTCCATCTCGGAGATAAAAATGAATTAAAGTTATCAAGTTTAAATGCAGAAACTGGGACCGGTAGCGCAAACAGCTACCGTAATAACTGTTGTTCTAGTCCGCGCGCAGCATGCTCCCTCGCGCTCTCTGCTTCCTACTCGCCTACCGTAATAACTGTTGTCATTGTGCAACAAGCTCACTCGCGTTTCTATCCCGGCAACCGTTGTTCTAGGCAACATTTTTCTTTCTCAATCATAAAACACTGAAATTGGGGACATTTTCAGGGACAGCTTTAATCGGTGACAGGTCATCAAAACGTGGACTGTCCCCGGAAATCAGGAGCATCTGGTCACTTTACACTAGAGGAGTGACGTACACTGGTGCAGCTCTCTTCATAAGTTCTGAATTACATCAAATATTAGTTGGCACAACATTACAAATGATTTTCAGTCCTATAAAATTCACAGAAAAAGAAAAGACAGTGTAATTACCTTTGATGACCCCCCCCCAATTGAAAGCCCCTGATTTTGTGCATTTTCCATCAAACATTCTGTGATTATTATTAATTTCCCCCAGGTACACTCCTCTCTTTAGTAAAATAAATCTGCGCACAAGGAGTCATACAAAATGAACAGCAGGTGGCGCTGTATCAATTCGCAACAAAGTCAACGCCATCTTAATAATCAAGAAGAAGGAGGAACTTCGTTTTGGTGAATCATGGGAAATGTAGTTTATACGGCATGACATCGCGAA
>CAESWR010000076.1:462482-475198 GCA_903171835.1 Mullus surmuletus | reverse complement strand
TTTTTTTGCATTTGAACATGGCACCTTTCAGGGCCTTTTTAAAAAAGTTTGCCTTGACCCAAAATCTCAGTGATGCAGAGTTCTTCGCCAACATGGTCGTTGATGCTGCCATGGCTGTGAAGTTTGTGGACGGAAGGGGGGTGGCCAAATATCCCATCAATTCTGTCAATGTGCTCAAAGCCCATGGCCGCAGCCAGAAGGAGAGTTTCCTGGTCAATGGATATGCGGTGAACTGCACAGTTGGCTCACAGGGTATGTAGGTTTAAGTTATCTATTGATCTGAATCTCTATTTATTCAAAATGCACTCCCATTTATTTTTGCTGCTCTGCCTTGCCTGATGGCGTAAGCAGTGATACGCGTGGGAGACAGTAGACTGGCTGTGGGAGGAATGTTGTTGCAGTGGCTTGTAAACTGTTACATTTCCTCTCCGACCAAACAACAGCAATAAAGTTGTCTGTATTTGATTGTCGTGCACAAGACCCCGTGTGCTGACCAAACTGTTACTTTTGTTTTAAGGCATGGTGAAGAGAGTCGTCAACGCCAAAATCGCATGTCTGGATTTCAGTCTGCAGAAGACCAAGATGAAGATGGGAGTCCAAGTCATCATCCATGATCCAGAGAAGCTTGACCAGATCAGACAGAGGTGGATAATGCAGTATTTCCCTTCACATTTCGAGCTTCTTCCCATTTACATTTGCTGTGAAGCTGAAATAGTAGTTTACACAGTGATACGCGTGGGAGAAATCATCAGTTGCCCACAGTCAAAGTAGTAGCTTTCTCTCAGCTGCTGTTCAATGTTGTGGGCTGGACATTGTTATTCAAAGATGCATTAATGTGCCTTTCATTTTTACATTTTGCATACAATTAGACAGGGCTTGTTTATTATGGTTTGTTGGACATATCTAGAGAGATGCTGCAAAGATGACTGTTGCATTATGGGGTGTGTAATACAGACTATTTGTGATTTAACTAAATCTCCCATTGCTGCTGCAGGGAATCTGATATCACCAAGGAGAGGATCCAGAAGATTCTGGCATCTGGGGCCAACGTTGTCCTGACCACTGGTGGCATCGATGACATGTGTCTGAAGTATTTTGTGGACGTGGGAGCCATGGCAGTGAGAAGAGTCCTGAAAAAAGACCTCAAACGCATCGCCAAGGCAACAGGAGGTATGACAGGAGCATGCTGCAGTTTGCACTGATTGGAACATCGTTTGTGCTTAACTGCATGCTCTGACACGCAATGGTGGGAAATATAAAATGAATGATCTGGTGTGTTTTTGCCCATTTACAGCCACCATCTGCCCATCTCTGACCAACCTGGAGGGAGAGGAGACATTTGAGGCCACTATGCTCGGCCAGGCTGAAGAGGTTGTGCAGGAGCGCATCTGTGATGACGAGCTCATCCTTGTCAAGAAGTGAGAACAGCATATAGTTTCTTGACGCTCATTTCTGAAAATGTCAACAAAGATAATGCTTGGTACTTTTATATTGTAGGTCTTTTGTTAAACGAGCGTCTCATCCGTAATTTTTTTTTTTGCAGCACCAAAGCACGCACTTCAGCCTCCATCATTCTCCGCGGGGCCAATGACTTCATGTGTGACGAGATGGAGCGCTCGCTGCACGATGCTCTTTGCGTGGTTAAGAGGGTGCTGGAGTCCAAGTCAGTGGTTCCCGGAGGAGGTGCCGTGGAGGCGGCCCTGTCAATCTACCTGGAGAACTACGCCACCAGCATGGTGAGCCTGAAGATGTTTGGAGCTTAAGCACTTTGTGTCAAGTCCAGAAATGGTTTGATGAGCTTGGCTTTGGTTGTGATGCTGATACGCGTCTCCTCAGGGTTCCCGGGAGCAGTTGGCCATTGCAGAGTTTGCTCGCTCTCTCCTCGTCATCCCAAAAACGCTAGCCGTGAACGCAGCACAGGACTCCACAGACCTTGTGGCCAAACTCCGCGCCTTCCACAACGAGGCCCAGGTTAACCCTGAGCGCAAGAATTTGAAGTGGTGAGTCCTGTGCATCCTTACTTTCAACCATGTTTTTCAACTCTTCTTACGCTGTCATAGGTTTGAATCTAATTAGGTTTTTGTGACCTGCAGATAGTCATTTCGTGTTTCCATGTTTTATGAACCACATTTAACTTTGCGTCCCGCAGGATCGGTCTTGACCTGGTAAACGGCAAGCCCAGAGACAACCGTCAGGCCGGCGTGTACGAACCCACCATGGTTAAGACAAAGAGCCTCAAGTTCGCCACTGAGGCAGCCATCACCATCCTCCGCATCGACGATCTCATCAAACTGTTCCCAGAGCCGAAGGAGGGCGGGCAGTCATACCAGGACGCCGTGCATTCAGGATCTCTGGAGGGTTAAGCAACTACAACCGTTCCCACATTAGGTTAAACCGTCTGTATTTATGGAGCTCCTCTTCATGGCTGTTGCTCTAGTGTAGGCCGTGCACTTTGCCTGTTTACTGATCTCCCACTCCCGTTGGCCTCTCGCTTCCAGAGGAACTGTAAGTCATTTGTTTTTGTTTTGGACACTTAATAAAGCTTCACTGGTTGTAAATCACTGTTGATTATGTTTATTTTAATTCGCTACATGCACTCACGCAAGCTTTGGTAAGAGGGAATTCTCAACTATGGCTTACACTTTTTATTGATAGGTTTAACAGGTTGATTTTTTTTTAGGAAACTATTTCACAACATCTGCTTATATACAAGAAGGTAAAGGCGGCTCGGATCAAGTCTGATGGCACTTGGCTGTAATTGAAGGCTTCTGTTTGCATAATTCAAGGATGTCCATTGATTACACAATAGTGGAATGTTGATTTTTCCAGAACAATTGAACATTTAAATCACTAGCATATCTTCTAAACAATATTGAAGTAATAAACATGCTTTACAGTGTCAATATTCTACCTCCATGAGTCAGTAATTAATGGGAAAATAAGCGCTTACTGCTGTGACAGTTACTAAATGTGGGAAGGCCATAGGTTTCTATTGCTGTGTTAAGTCAGTTAAAGACCCCTTAAACATTTAAGTCACATTCTACAGAGCTAGAACCCAAGAAAGCTTGGAAATCTGCAGTTCAGAGGAAGAATGGTAGCCTGCTGCTGGAAGAGATCCAAAGATCACAAAATACTCGGAGTCCGTAAAAGGAAGAACACTGGTAAACAACTTGCCGTACATCTGTAGTGTAAACAATCGGTATCCCTTATCTGTTAAATAGATGAGATTTTAAGCGCGTTCCATTAAAGCATCGTTGGGTTATTTCAGGCTCTCTCCACACACATGGCGATGCCCATCCCTCCCCCGATGCACAGGGAGGCCACGCCCCTCCGGCCTCCAGTCCTCTGGAGTGTGTGCAGCAGGGTTACCAGAATTCTGCAGCCAGACATGCCGATAGGGTGGCCTAGAGAGATGGCGCCGCCGTTCACATTCACCTGAGGAGAAAAGATGGAAGTGGGTGGCAAACCTTTTAGATTTTGCACTGCTTATTGGGACACAGAATTGATAGAGTAAATTTTGGGGGCAAAGTCACTGCCAGTAACAGTCTCTTCATGAGTTCACTTGGTATTTTTGATCCTCTCTACTTACCTTTTCTACATTAAGACCAAGCTCTTTGACCACAGCGACGGACTGGGCAGCGAAAGCCTCGTTGATCTCGAAGAAGTCGACCTGGTCCAGCTGCCAACCTGCTTTCTCAACCTGACACAAGAGCCGGAAATGAGCACATAAAAAAAATACTCCTATGATTTTGTTCTACTCCCTTTGAACTTTAATACATTTTATTCCAGAATCTCACCGCTTTTCTGATGGCTGGTATTGGCCCAGTTCCCATTATAGATGGATCAAGACCAGCTTGAGCCCAAGACACAATTCTGGCCATGGGTTTAATGCCGCGCCTCGAAGCCTCTGACTGGCTCATAAGGACAGTTGCTGCTGCTCCATCGTTTATACCTAACAGTTACATTAATAAAGGCATTAATAAAAGTCAGGAAACTGAGTATGTCAAGAGTGAAGAGCAGCAAGTCAGACCTGAGGAGTTGCCTGCAGTCACAGTGCCACTGCTGTCCTTAATGAAGCTGGACCTGAGTTTGGACATGCTGTCCATGTTACTGCCGTGACGTGGAAACTCGTCCGCCTTCACCTCTACTGGACCTGAAGGTAGGAGGCAAAATATTGCTTAACGTGTACTAAGTACTGATAAAGCTGACCATATATTATTTACGGTGCATCTTGCCTTTTCTGGATGGCACGAGCACCGGGACTATCTCCTGATCAAAGTGCCCGGCTTTCTGCGCCGCCTCAGCTTTGTTCTGTGACTTAACAGCAAATGAGTCCTGCTCCTCTCGAGTGACGCCCCACTGCTTCGCCACGTTCTCAGCTGATGGGAGAATTTGTCAGCACATCAATTACACACCAATGTGAGATAGGATAGTAGGGGTGCCCCGATACTACTTTTTCACTTCCGATACGATACCGATATAGCAGCCTTGAGTATTGGCCGATACAGATATCGATCCAATACGATATCGGCATGAATCATACATACTTTTATTACCTATTTTGTAGTTTGGAATGTTAGAAAAAGCTTGGTCAAGTGATAGTACTCAAACAGAGAACAATAGTCAGCAACAGTCGGTTTTAGAAAAACTGACCCAGCTAATATTAACCAATGGGTTACACACATTTTAACCTTTAACATAAGAGTTACAAGCGCTGGAGCGGAGTCTGGAATGGACTGCTTGTATCGGAGTGCTTATATCGGAGATTTTAGATGCAGGCCGATATAATCCGATACTACGGGACACGCCTATCAGATAGCACAAAAAATATATATATGAAAAGAAAAAATCTGCATCAGTGGGATCTCACCTGTGATGCCCATGTGATAGCTATGAAAGGCGTCGGTCAGACCGTCTGCCAACACAGAGTCCTGCAGGGAGGCATCACCCATCTTCACTCCTGCTCTCATTTGCACTGTGTGAGGAGCCTGCAAAACCCCAAAACAAAACATGCATCAACACTTGGAACATAATGTCATCGTAACTGATCTTAAATGTTTGTTTGCACGTCCTTCACAGGCAGTTCTGATCTTACCCTGCTCATACTCTCCATACCACCTGCCACCACCACAGCAGACTCCCCCATCTGGATGGACTGAGCTCCCAGACACACCGCCTTCAGCCCGGAGCCACACACCATCTGGCAGCTCCAGGCCGGGACAGGGTAGGGGACGCCTGCCCCGACACTGGCCTGACGTGCCGGGTTCTGGCCATGACCTCAAAGACAGAACGAGATAATTAGACAAACAGTGCAACTTACCGCAATAGTGACATTTTAAGGCCCATCAAGGTCATGTTGCTTAATGCGACAGCTATGGGATCCCTGCCATACATGAGCCCTTTGGTCCAAGTTCGTTACCTGCTGTTAGAACATGGCCCATGATAACCTCAGAGACCTCCTCTGGCTTCACCCCAGCACGCTTCAGAACGTCCTTGATCACCACTGAACACAGGTCATGAACTGGGACCGTGGACAGAGCACCATTCAGGGAGCCTGTGGAAAAATGGAAGGAAGTGATTGCAAAAAAGTGTAATGACGAATGCCAATTTGTCCCTACCATAGATATGTTTGTGAGGGGAAACTAAGCTGAGAGGGGGGAACAAAACAGGTGCTATCTGATTAATCTAATAGCTGAACTCGGCTGATATGATGCGTGACAATGACGTAGACTGTATTGTGCGGTTGGGAAAATTGTCTAGATAAAAGTTTCATACACATGTAAAACAATGACAATATTGTCCTATTACAATCAATAAGTAGCTGAAAAATGTTTCACAAGAAACACAGCCAGTGACCCCAGATCAGCAGCCAATTGTATGAATGTCCTGTTCCGTGGCACTATGAACTGTTCGCCAATCACAGCAGCCGAAAGTCTCTGGATGATGGAGCGAACCAATCCTAGCCATGCAAGAGGTGACGTACTCTGCACGTCAACACGCACCTTCCCAAATTAAACAAACTACCAATTGGCATTGGTATCCACTGCTACTTCACGACTATGCACTAATCACGCATATTTACACACAATATTGACCCCGAGTATTCGTGTGTGCGACATTTTAAACGACGGCCACCGGTGCAAGGACAGCAACGTCGTAATTCTGCAGCTGCATGTGGCTTTTCAATGAGCGTGTGCCGTTTCATGGTGTCAATCAAACGTTACCGATAGGCGTCCGAGCAGCAGAGACGATGACCACGGCTTCGGTGTTCATGTTGACAGACGGCTGGTTGGAGTCCTCGGAGACTTTGGAGGGCTGCTGCCGATGTTCGAGCTGAACGAAGCTCTGTTGACACTGCCTGTCTGACCGGTCTGCACTCTGCACTGACTGACAGGGATAGAATGCGACTGCATAGACGTACACGCGCGCAGCTGCAGTCTGCAGGATTGTGAAATGCGGCGCTTTCGCCGCCATCTTGCTCAGGGGTGCGTGATGGGGTTTCGTTCCCCCATTACCGTATAAAAGTGGATAGACATTTTTGTAAAACATTGTTTTGTGCATGCGACATTGAGTATAGTGAACAGCATATGTACATTTAGACCAAACATAAGTCACGTAAGTGGATAAGAAGGCCCTATTCAATATGTCGCCTGCGTAGACGCTTCGATCCAGCGTAATCTATGCACACATTTCTATGATAGCGACTGTGGCATGGAACTGTATCTAATCACGTTTTAAAAGATACCACAGCGCCACTGTCTGTCCGGGAGGAAGAATTGGAGGCCAGTTTTTGAAACGGGAAATTACCATTAATACACACTTACCGAAGCATATCTCACTTCTAATTTGTTTCCACATCGTTACCAGCATGCAAACATTAACATCACTATGAATTGAAATCTGTTAATTAATTACACATTAGTGCCTCTTTATCCAGACTGTGGTGCTCCAGCTGCTGCAAAAAAAGTCCTGTGTATGTGCTTTGTCAGAATATGACACGCAATAATTTGGGTATCCTTGATATCTATATGAAATATTATTTATTGTAATTAACAAGTAAACAACCTAGAGTATCCAAAATGCCATTTGATGAGGGCATGCTCAAAACTGCTCATATGTATGTTGTGAGAGTCAGAAGTGCATGAAAAAAAATCCTAAACACGAAATTTAAAATTTGGTCTATTAAATTATTCATGGTTGTGGTCTTTAGACTCAATGTAGATCATATAATCAGGTCTAGCATTTCATATTTATACTTTTGTGTTGCTGAACTCCTGGTGAGTTTTATACTTGTTTTGAATGGGAGTAATAATTAGTTTTACTCCACAGTATTAAAAATCTTTATTGGTATTTGGTCAGTACATGAAAAGGACTGAAGTCAGAATAATATGAACATCGCATATAAACTACGCACATTTCAACAGAATCTTTAGAACTGATTTTTTTTGTCAATGAAAAATTAAAATTGAATTTAAAAAAAAACAAAACACAGGCCAACATCTAGAAATGACCTTCTGAATATCGCAAAGCTACTGTAATTCAGTGATTTTACTGACTTTTGACAATGAGTTACAACACCAGATGCCCAAATTCAGTGGCTAGAGCTCAAACAAGAACAGCATAGACATGCTCAAATAAACAGCAGAATGAAACGGACTAGTTCTTAAATCATACATCCACTCAATTCAAATCTAACATTAACCCATTCCTGTTATATCTCCATTAAGCAACACAAATGTGACAGAATTATCACGATAGGCGAGGGGGAGGAGGGTGAAAACAAAATGTCTTGGACAGCAGTGCTGTGTTACAGACTATGCATTTGTTGCCTTGTTTTGTATATTGTATAAAAAAAAACAGAACCAAAAAAGATGGTGGGTGTCAAAATACATTACAAAACCGCACTGTCGCTCGTGGTGGAGTCAAGGCCGTTTTGAGCGTGCCGCGACCCTGCAGTCCTGGTGCCCTTGGTAACCAGGGCAGCCTTGTCCTCATGGGGGTCGGTGGTGGAGTCTGTGTCATTGGAGTGCTGAGTCAATGATGTCTCGCTGCCTGTTGGAGAGTCCACGCTCTCGTACCCTGCGCTCAGCTGGCTCCCGAAACCCCCAGGTCCTCCAGCTCTCGCAGCCCCAGTCTGACTCCCCGACGCCTCCTCAGAGTGGTTGGACAATTTGGTCTCTGCTTCACCAGGACTGGAGACCATGGGAGACATGGGGAAATCTTCCTCGGTGCTGCTGACCTCCCGGTATAGGCTGGGCGTGGTGGTCTCACTCCTCTGGGATGAGTTGCCATTGCTTGGTCCGTTGGAGACCCTCCCAAAGTCTTTGCCGCTTGGTTCAGAGGGTACACTGGTCTGCTCGGGCTGTGCGGACGGTTCGGCGGCGGTGGAGGGTGAAGTCCTGCTCGGTCCTGCCAAAGACCCCTGGGTTTGGGTGAGCTGCTGGCGGGTGTCCTTCAACTGCTGCTGCAGGACCAGGATGGTGCTCTGCATCCCCTCCACCTCTTCATCCAGCTGGATGATAAAGTCATTCAACTCTGGGAGAATTGACAGACAAAGTCACAATCCAAAGGTAGCATGGTCCATTTACAAAGCAGCCATGTTTAGTGCAAAACAAAAAGGTGAGGGAGGGAAATATGGATGCTGGTCATGTCCTCACCATCTTGGCTGCTCTTGAGCTCCTCACTGTACTTCTTCTGCAGGGCCAGCTCGGCCTCCAGCTGGGCGATGCGTCCCTGGGACAGCTGCCTGCCCAACTCCTGGTTTTCCTGAATCAGCATTCGGCACTTGGCCATCAGTTTCTTCCCCGTTTGGCTGTAAGGGAAACAAGTCTCACATCACACAGTGAACCAGGAGACAAACACAAAGGGGCAAAGAGATGCCATTGAGCCAATCCAATGGTCCAGATCAACTGGCACTACATGGCTCTCCAGCCAAAACAGGACCGTGAAATTTAAAAATCAACAGGCACCACCTGACACGGGTCTTCTGTGGCCATTATACTTTGTAGGTAAAAATCCAGGGTACATCCTTTTACAGCTTCCCCATTTTCAATGAATTGGACTGAAAAAAGGTCCTAACTGTGTTAAACCCCAAACAAGCTGGCTTGACCCGCATGTCAATGGAGCTGATGCACCCATTTTGTGACACTATACCATAGTTGACTGTCATACATTTAACATGACTAAGCACTTAAAAAGTAAAACGTAGAAAATCTGCTGCCACCGAATTCTC
The DNA here is from genome assembly GCA_903171835.1 of Mullus surmuletus. Lineage (NCBI taxonomy): Eukaryota > Metazoa > Chordata > Actinopteri > Syngnathiformes > Mullidae > Mullus > Mullus surmuletus. Next base: position 465,966 of record CAESWR010000076.1, on the reverse strand, counting down.
ATGTTTACCCAAATCACTCCCAATCCCAGTGTAGAACAAGCAGGAGAAAAAATGTCACAAAGCAGAGCAAGATAAGGCTGGTAAACTACAGGAATACCCAACCGAAATAACAACCCTTAACCCCAGGTGAAGCAAAAAACAAAATTTGCACTGCAGATGCAGGTATGGGCTTTGTGTACTCATCCCTTAAAATACATAATAGCAAGTAGTTGCAACAGTGCACTCAAATACCTTGAGGAGCTGCTTTTCCAAATTCACAACAGGTCAAGAAAAACTTAACAGTCCAGCAAGGCCACAATTTTCACATTAGCAAACACCGTGTTTTTCAAGATCCCTGATCAAGACACCTGCCAAAACTGCACACAGATGGGAATTATTTCAAACGATGTTACTATGTTCCATTGAGTCTACATCCTACGCGGGCTATCTGTTCCGAGGACACACAAATATTGACAATTATGGTCAATGATTCAGCAATTATACCCTCTGAAAATTGAAGTTATTAAAGAGATGGTTCTGTCAAACTAACAAAAATTGTCATATTCACTTTTTCTCAAAAAATTTGCGTTATGCAAAACATTCAGTGAATCACAATTTCTTTTCAATTCATGAGAACCATTATTTGCTCTTAAGTGGTGGGAAATGTGTGCTTGAAGCCCTCACAAGGCTGTGTATTCACAGCCCGAATCTCACTGAACTAACTCGAGGGTGAGAGACCTGAATATAAAGTTGCCGTTTCAGACAGGGGAAAAACAAAACAGAATCCATGGCTGAGAGAAAGATCGTGGGGTCAGTCACAATAATACACAGAAATACAATAAATACAGTCATCAACTTATAACATGACTTGTTTAAACATTTGCATTCACAGCTTGAAAACAGGACTCAATGCACCTACGGCAGTGTAGTGGGTCAACATGTACCCGAATTAAGCACCAGGCTTAATTCAGTGTACGTGCAAATGTTACAATAAAACCCGTAGTGCTTCGTGGTTCACACACACTGCAGTAAGTGCTTTGTTTCGGGAGAAACAGGAGAAAGAGCAAATGAAATGCTGGTTTAAAAAAAAAAAAGAAACAAGTCACAAAATAAAACATGTAAATACACTCTACCGTGAAGTGGGCCCATGTTCATGGACACAGGCAACTGGACCGTCGCACCTGAACCACAGTCCGCTGGGGACGAGGATCTGGCTCCGCCCACAGTCTTAATGTCATTTCTAGTGGCTCCTCCCTCCCCCAAAGTCTTACTTTTACGTCCTAGAACTCTCCTCACGTTACTGCAATGTATCTAGACTGTCCAAAAGGTACATTTCTCAGGCAGACTAGCAGGGATTTGTGTGGCGTAATCCACAGTTAAATGTCTTTATAACGAAAGTACGCGAATTGTCTTTAAAATGTTCAATTGATGTTTTAGGCTAGGGATGCCCCCCGCCTGACCACCATAACCCCCCCTATTTAACGTGTGAACTGTCTGCTTTGAGCTGAGGGGGCGGGGTGGTTTGTATCCGTGTCAGGAAGTGAGTGACCACCTCTTCAGGAACAGTCCGGACTCCTTCAGGCCCTTGGACGTTGAGGGGGGAAACGAGGGGAGAGAGTTGAAACACAAGTGTCACCTGACCATTCTGTCTTTTTCGGTTTAGTTTATGTGATGTGTGGCTGCCACAGTGCACGAGTACAAAAACGTGGAGGTTTTTTTTTTTTGACTGGCTTTCTGTAAAGTCTGAGTCTTGTGGTGAGTACAGCTTTTGTCAGCCTTCCCCCCCACCATTGTTCCTGCATGCCTGCAGTGAGAGTGAGGGTGGGGGGCGTGAGGAGGTCTTGACCTTTTTGTTTTTGGGTGGGGGGTGTTATTTTTGATTGTCTTTACCTATCAGGTGTAAATTTCCAGGCACTCAGTTCATTTTGGGCCTGCTCCAGTTTGTCTTTAGTCTGTTCCAGTTCAGCCTTCATTTTGAGGAAAAACAAGTTGATGGCTGGGTCCACCATGGATGACCGCAGTTGGGCCGCACTGGGTTGTTGGACTTGCTTGAGATACTGGATCTGGGTCTACAGGATAAAGCAAACTGGTGTGAGTCTAGGACATCATCAATATGACAAAAGTTAGGAATGCACTGATGCATTATGGACTTCATGGAGAATTAATGCTTATTCAAAAGTATTATGATAAAATACTTGAATATCATAAGGTAGTTTTCGGATGTCTTTCCCTGGCACAAGACAATTATAAAAGTTAAATATTTAAAGATGTTATCAAAAATAGTTTAGCATCAGTGCATGCCTGGCAAAGACTAACGGTTGCAGAACCATTGGATTATACAGACTTTATAGTCGCTCTAGAATTAAGCAAGGTAAGTCAGAACATGAGATGAAGCCGCTGACAGATCAAAGCACACACAAAAACTCACCTGTCAAACTTGAAGCTGAACTCAAGACTTTTCACACAAGGCAAGTTTACACCAGAGTTGCTTCAAGCTCAACAACTTCCACAAAAGCTCGCTACCCTCGACGGTTTACAGGTTAAAAACAAAGCGGCAGCGTGCCTGCGAGTCTAGTACTCGGCCAGGCAGTATGTGGGTCAGGTTCACCTCGGCCGCCCTGCAAGAATGGCATGTGGTTCCATAAAGCCACTGCATGATCCACTGAGCTGTCAATCTGATAGGAGCCAAGGATGCCCGCCGCACAGCCGTTAACCTTTGGTCTGCATAACTTAACAATGACTGACGACAGAGCACAGACGAGGCTGAGGTGATGTGAATTACAGTAGTCAGCTGAGAGATGCCTGCTTTGGATGTTTTTCCGCTTTATAAACTATGCACAGACTATCATTGCCTTTGAATGACATCAGCTAGTGCTAAAAACATTCAATCCACATTCATATTTTTGTCAGAATCAAAATGCTAAGTATTGAGTGACACTGGGAAATATTAATATAAACACTCAGAAATGTAGCAGTTTTTGAGCAGGTGTTCACAGACAATGATCCTACGGAATCGTAAGTGTAAAATGACAAAGATGCGTACTGTGCACTCTTGCATCTCCTGCTCCTTGGTGGCAAGTCTCATGACCAAGATGTTCTCCCTGCGCGCAGACTCCTGCTGCTGCTGTTTGAGCTTCTCCTCCGACTCCTTCAGGCCTGTCACATCATTGGCTGCCACAGTAAGAAAAGGAAAAGAAAAAAAAGAAGAAGAGCACAAACATATCAGAAAACGAAATCCCCCGCGGGCAAAAAAAAATAACTACAAACTACATTGTAACAGCAGATGTACTTACAGCATAGCTCTGCGTATTTGGCCTCCAGGACCTGCACGTATGCTTCATGCTGCTTCCACCTGATGAGCAAAAGACGTGTAAACATGAACCGTTTAACCTCAGCGGGGGTCAAATTTCCATCCAACACAAGTCATCGCAGACATGTACCTGACACACAGCTCCTCTCTGGTCAAGGTCTTCATATCAGATTCGTTGAGGCGAGCCTGGGGAGG
>CAESWR010000076.1:405665-432811 GCA_903171835.1 Mullus surmuletus | reverse complement strand
CCCCCCTCCCCTCCCAATCGGTGACGCATGTCAACAAGGTATTGTTAATTCGCTAAATCCAAGGAAACAAGTGAACGCATCACATCAGTCCGTTATTCGCAGACGTGGCGTGACGTGTGAACACTGTCAACACCTAGAGGGGATGTTTTGAGCAAGATCACATTTTCTTCTACCTCATATACCTATGCATATACCTACGCATACTGGTCCTATATCTTCTATACATATATAAATACAATGTTACATCCATTTCATCAATTAATGAGACGCTACCATATTTTTTTCCGAAACAATGACGTTTTATTCAAAAGATGCGTGACATATACAATTATAAAATAATTTACATGGCATGCCTTACTATCCATTCACTATAAACGTTCAGTCACCAAATCAGACTTTTTTTTCAAGTGTTTTTGTCATTTAAGTCTACATCTACAAATACAAAGCACATATCTTTTCTAAAGAAAAGCCAAAATTCTACAATATCTACAACAGGTCGTCTCAGAAAGCCAGTTTAAGGTGAACCCTTTACCCAAGTCCGTAGGCAATTCTGAACAAGAACTCAGTGGCTTACACTTGTGAACTTGTGTGAATGACGTGTGTGTGTATGTATAAGAAGCCATGACCACACATGTTTGAAGATAATCGATTTAACACTGATGGGATTGGTAGACTGCACAGTTGAATACGGACACATCTTGACTTGACAGTTACACTCTACATAACTAGTCTACCAACTACACTAAACCGGGCACTGAACTCATTCACATCTTTTCCATTCAATGCAAACTCCACAAAACACAGAAAATTTGCCCTTTTCCCCCCACGCAAACGGACCCACCCCTCCCCGCATTCCCATCTCACAATTTTGGGCTACACTTGTAAGAAATTCTCATCAACACAAAGAAATGCTCAGAAAACTCCACAATATACAGTATGAATAGATACTATATCTCCTTTTGGAAATAATCTCATAAATAAAATGTACAGACCAGCAACTGAGATGCTGAACTTAAAGAACGGTATTAAACTGTGGTCAAAAGTGAAGACAAAAGATTCTTTTCCCTAAGAAGATATTGCACAACTAAGATTAAAAAAAAAAAAAAAGTCTTTTACGCCATGCTCATGTACTTTTCTTCTTTTTGGATCAGTAGAGCCTTTTTGACCCCATCCCAGACCCCCTTTCAGCTCATTGTGACAGAAAGTTGACACTAAAAAGAAGGTAATAATCTCATTAACAGAGGCCAAAACAGAGCTGGTCCTCAGTGACAGCCTTCTGTCAAAACTCTTCTCTTCCCTCCAGGCCCATTTCGTCAACTTTCAGTTTCAGCAAAAGCATTTTTGGCACAAATGTTTATCACTTCTAAATGCGATCATACCTTATTTTTTCGTAACTTAAAGCTACCAACTTTTACAGTTGCCAATATTTGCAATGTGCCTGACAATTCCATCCTTCCCATGCTCCTATCAGTCGTCACTACTTTGCTTTCAGGTCATTAGCAACACAAGCTTCTATGTCTGAGAGAAGAAAAGAAAACCTAAAAACCAGCTTTACAGATTTTCAGTGTCAGCTTACCAAACAAGATCTCAATAGCTTCATCCTTCATTGGAATAATGACTTCAAAGTTCAGTGAAAATGATTTCAGCCCATTTTTTTTCCTTGTGTGGTTGTAGCTGTTAAGTTAAACAGTATGACAGCTTTGCTCCACAACTGCAATTACATTTCAAACACAGTGGAGACAGGTGTAAAGACATCTGTCAGAGTCACCCCAGTTTCTTTGTAACATTTACATATGACTGATATGTATATACATGACGTCTGAAGAGAGTATGAAATGGCATAGGAGAAATTTACAAAAATATTTCCTGCACCTTGCTAGCGTGTTAAGTGTGGCCTCTACTTTTAGAGACAGCACTCCCTCCAACTACACACTCACTTCACAGAAGTGACAACAGGTGACAAATCACTTCATGCCAGGTTAGCTTGTTTAAACCCAGGCGATGTCTTTTGTGTCCATGTCACCATACTTTTTTTTAAACTTTTTTTTTTTAGTACAGGATAAGTCAGTCAAAGCTATTCCGCACACCTGAATTCTCCCGACTACACAGCAATATTCAAATTCAGCCACCAGTCTCCCAAATAAAGCTGGTACATAGAAAACCATGGTATGACAAGGAGTGAAGATTGTATATCACAAACAATGACAATGACAATTCATATCAGAATAGATTAAACAAAATGTACATATAACTTAATTCGTGTAACATTTCTTCATCCTTCAAAATCCCATGTGGAAAAGACTGCAGCTATTTACTACTTAACCTTGCAATGTTTTTGACAGTGAAATGTGTGAACTCTTAAATGCTCCTCACTGAAACATCTAAACCTCATTTTGAGTCAAGATGGACTCGGATAGTAACAAAAGGAATGGCAGAGAGCAAAACAGGACCCTCCTACCCTTCACTGTGTTGTCGTTAATAAAATCCTAAGAGCAAAAGCAGTTTCTTAAAGTGGTAACTGTTTCACTGAAGGTTTGTACAGCAATGGATTTGAGTGCCCAGTAGTACCTGTGTGCTCTGGGAAAAAGAGGGAAAAAAAAGAAAAAGCAAAACAAACTTTGATCTCCAGAGTGTGGTTTTCAAGTATTACTGCCGCCTTTTTGACAACTGCAATTGCCTCTCACCTTTAACCTATTGGTTATCATGTCTACAAGCTTCTTCTAACTAAAGCAGCATTTATTTGCATGATGATTACCAAAGCTCAGCTCTTTGGCCCCACATGCATTGCAAGGCGCCGCAGACCGCCTACTGGAGGAAATCTGAGGGGGGGCGTCCTTGGAAAATGCAGCCAAATGCTTATTGCACCAACTCAAGTGGCAGCATTGTGTAGTGCAGCGTGATTGTACCCCCTCCCTCAAAGACCAGGGCTGAAAAGAGTCCTCTCTCCAAAGAAAAAAAAAAAACAAAGTTTATTAATCTCAAATGAAAGAACTGCGCCCCATCACTAGATTGCATTGAATCCCAGATACAACTCGGGGTAAGTAGGAGTGGGACATCTCATTTGAGGCGTTGAGTGACGTTGGCCAAGGCCACTGCAAAGGCCTGCACAGCAGAGAAGGGATATTGGAAGTCCAGAATATAGGCATTGCCATCAATTCTGCCAAACTGCATCACCTATGGATGAGCAAAAACAAAAAGAAAATGTAATAGACAGAAATCCCTTGCACAACAAACATTCAACTCCCACTTAAAAATCTTTCATATTAATTTAATGTTAACTGAAAGTGTTCCTACCTGTCTGCCCTCCAGTTCAATTTGAAAGTTCTTGGCAGACTCCTGCGTGACACGTCCTCCAAAGTCCAGCTGGTAGACCTGCGTGGCCTCATTCCACAGTGGTTGCTTGTTGGCCATGACATACACAAAGCCCTGGCTGCCGAGCCCTCGGTCCTCCTTCTCGTTGGCCTTCCGACACTTAATCTCATCCAGCTCACTGGCAGCCCTGAGGTTCCTCTTACTTTTCCAACCCTTCTTGCCGCTCTGGCACTGGTTGAGCAGCTCATCCCCACTGATGAACAGCTCTGGTTCACTTTCTGAACTGTCTTGGAACTCACTATTGGCGGTGGCCTTACTCAGCTTCTTGGCCTTCAACTGCTGCTCCTTCTGGCCCTTCAGCTTCTTCTTGTCCCTTCCTCCTAGCCGTGGGCTGGAGATGAGAGAATTGAAATCCCCCAGGGCCCTGCCCTCCTTTTTGGACTTGCTTCCTTCAGCCAGAGGTGGGACATTAGCCTCCTCGGCACGACCATCTGCTCGCTTGCGGTTCTTCTTGCTGAACTTCTCCGAGCGCTGTGGCACAGGACTCTCCGTCAACGACAGCACCTCCTGAAAACCTTCGCCAGCCTCGGCCATAGCTTCTTGTAAGCCACCATGGTTCTGTAGCTCTGCTGGTGGCGGTGGAGGAGGTGGTGGTGGAGGAGGTGGTGGTGACAGAACATTTTTGTCCACTGCCATGTGCGATGCTTTGGGTGGGAGTGGCACTGCAGGACTAGTAATTGGGGGACAAGAGTTATAGGTACCCCATGGTGTATGGAGGGCAATAGGTGGGATGGGAAGCCCAGCACAAGCACTTCCTCCTGGATACATTGGTGGGAGCGGGCAGCAGGCGAGGTTGGCCAAATTTGCAGGGTAACCTGGAGGTATGACGATAGTTGTATCCTGTTGTGAAAAGGGAACAGGTGCCACCAGCTCTTTCGGGGAGGAGCAGGGACGCGGTGAACTTGGGATGGGCTGGAGCTGGGCTCCAGAGTAGGCAGTCACTGGGGGATACTGGAGAGAAATTTGGTAGCCTGCAGCAGCTGCAGCAGCTTGAAATGATGCAGCACTGGGACTGTTGGGAGACTTTGGAGAAAGAACGAAAGGCAGCCTGGACACATCCAAGTGCTGAGCGGGGCTGAGGATAAGGGGAGGTGGTTTGTGTGGTCCAGGGGGGGCAGAGGGGTTCAGCGTTGCTGTCCGTTCCTGAGGAACCCACACTTCCTCTGTGGCAGATGGGTCCCACTGATAGGGAGGTGGGCGTTTGACAACAAGCCCGGGTGTGTCATTTCCTCCCAGCGCCAGATGTCTCAGTGATTGATTCAGTGTTTCATCCTCAGTGAATGCTGAATTAACATAGTCGACCCTGTCTCTGTTACTCCCTCCCCCACCGCCTGCAGTTCCAGATCCTTCAAGTGAGCTCAGCAGGTTGTAAGAGGACTGGGAGGCTAGAGTGGTAGCACTGTTGGAGTGAACAATCACTGTGCTATGTGGTGCCCCATTCCCTGGAGGGAAATCTTGTCTGATTATAGTTCCTCCAGCAATTCCATTAGCGCTACCCGGGGCAGTACCTCCAACAGTGGATCCGCTGCTACACTGGCTGCAGGTGTATAAGGCTGTCGGCACCCTCTGCTGGTATGAAGCTGCAAGTGCACTACTATTTTTAGCCTTGGGAGGCAGTGGTCTAGGCGGGTCCAGCATCTGGGAAACTTTGAGAGCAGCCTCTCGGCTGTTCCTCCTGAGAGTAGCGTGGATCAGACTGCTGTCAAGTCTCTGTCCAGGATTCCTGCCAACAGTGCTGTTCTGACTAGCTGAGTCAGGGTAAGGGGGCGGGTCTCCGCTGGGTATGGAATAGCGGGGTGCAGTGAGTCTGTTAAGAGTGGCAGAGGTGTACGGCAGCTGGATCTTCTTGCCATCTGCTGACGAGGATGATGACGATGAGGTGACCCTGAGAGTGGCAGAGCTGCCAGGTCCCTGGAGGGTGTAGACATTCTGATTGCAGACAAGACGCGTTCGAGGACGACAAACCTCCTCCACATTCCCACTGCTGTCAAAGGTTGTTATCCGCTCATAGCCCAGTGGTGTGGGATACTGCGCTTGTTGCTGACCTGAGGGATAAAGTGGGAACTCCCCCTTCTTCATACAAAGCTCACCAGGGGGAGGAGTCCCACTGCTGCCCCCTGCCGTTCCAGATGTGGCATTTGAGGTGGCAGCGGAGGCTGATGCAGAGGCAGCAGCCGCAGCTGCGGCAGCCACGGCAGCAGCCACGGTGCCCGGGTAAGGTGGAGGGGGGTTCATTTTGCTGAGCTCAAGAGGGGCACTGAATACCACGGTATCCCCCTCTGCCAACTGGGGAGCTGAACGTGTGGTCTTGATTTTCAGTAGGTGCTCGTGCTCACCACCCACTCCTCTCTCAATCACCAAATCAGCAGGCGCGTGAGGGATCTGAATTTGCAGGGCGCCGGGCTGCAGCTGGTGCATGGCTGTGCCTGATGACTGCCCTGACGACATAGTGGGAACGGGGATCTGAATTTGAAGCTGCTGCTGAAGCTGATGGTGGTGCTGCTGTTGTTGCATCTGACTTTGCTGCTGTGACTGCTGTTGATGATGCAGCTGTTGCTGTTGTTGCTGCAGCTGCAGCTGAATTTGTTGATGATGCTGCTGCAGTTGCTGCTGCTGTTGTATGTGCTGTTGGAGCTGCTGCTGATGTTGCTGCTGCTGAATATGCTGTTGAATCTGCTGCTGAATATGCTGTTGCTGAAGCTGCTGCTGTTGTATGTGTTGGTGCTGGAGCATCTGATGTTGCTGCTGGAGTTGCTGTTGCTGCTGCTGCTGCTGCTGGAGTTGCTGTTGCTGCTGCAGCTGTTGTTGGTGGTGGTGCTGTAACTGTTGATGGTGTTGCAGTTGTTGTAACTGTAGGTGCTGCTGTTGCTGATGGTGACTCTGTTGTTGTTGTTGTTGTTGCTGCTGCTGCTGCTGTTGTTGTTGTTGTTGTTGGTGGTGGTGCTGCTGCTGCTGCTGCTGCTGCTGCTGCTGCTGTTGTTGCTGCTGCTGTTGCTGTTGCTGTTGCTGCGACGAATGATGAGAATGTGAGGGCCCCACCATGAGGCGACCTATATCCAGCCCACCAAAGATGACCTGGCCAGGACTAGAGTACCTGGTAGGAACGGTGTATTGAGCTGTAAGAATGGCATCTTGGCTTTGGTCAGAACCACCAGCAGCAGCAGCGGCGGCAGCAGCAGCAGCTCCAGAGGGAGTTGCTGTGGGATTCGTTAGAACATCCAGCTGAACATTTTGATTGGCTAAGAGGGACTGTACCAGACCGATGTTTTGGGCAGGCGACATGGCTTGAGCGGGACTGTGAATGGGAGCTATGGGGATATTAACAGTGCAGGGTGGGTTGTCATCTGCGCCACCAGCAGGGCCTGTAACAGGCAGGTCATCTTCATCTTCACTGAAGACATTGGGGCTGAAGACCGGCAGATTGATGTAGTCCATGGAGATCTTGCGCACCTCTGGCAAGTAGATTGTCATTTGTCTGGGCTGCAAATGGAGGAGGCTTGTCTTGTATATAACTAGAAGATAAAAAAACAAGACAACTCATTCAATTATTGACATTCATTTACATTCATTTTACATTATATAGATTCAGTGCATTGTACAACCGATTAAATGGTTGAGGAGTTACCTGCACCAAGATTTGTTGGCAAAAATGTGGCCAGGCCCACAATTTTGAATTTTGTTCCCCAAATATTGGATGTGACCTGAGCAAGGTAATTTTGCTGAAAAACACAAAATACAACAAATTAATTTCATGTAAAAAATAACAAGGATGCTGACCTAACAGTCTTCCCATCCAGGTCTCAGTGCCAAGTGTTAAGACTTAATAAGGCTATTTGAAGGTAAAAATGTATCCCACTGACCTGAGTAATATCATCTAGAGGAAATTCTCTCCGTGTCAAACTGGGCGACCCAATAGAAGGTTTCCGTATGGGCAAACGTGGTGACCTGGAAATCTCCTGGGTAGCACGGGAGAGTTTGGGCGATTTTCTGGGATCAATGTTGATCCTGTTGGTAAAGGGACAAACTAAGTCTCTACAGAGAAGGTAGCAAATAAGAAGGAGATGGTTTAGGCATGCAGAGAAGCAGGAAACAAGTGCAGAACATTCCACTGGAAGTATTTAAGAAAAGGGTTAATAACACAAGGTTCAGGTTTTAATTAAAAGGTGTCGCTGGTGGGATGCAACATGACCTGCAAACTGAATTCAAGAGATATCATGTAGAATCAAATTCATTATGATTCAAAAGTAAATAAGCAATGACAATTATTTGGCCATTTCCCTATTTTACATATCTAGACTATCTCTATAATGTTTAAATGATAGAAAACAGAAGGTTAATAATTAGGGGAAAAATGCAAACAGAAAGGCCCTTGACATTCATTTTTAATGAGGCAAAGCAACCAGCAGATGATAAAACGCCTCATGCTCATTTTTCATGGGCCAACGATTGTTGATGAGTAAAAGAATCAAGTGCAACATTAAAGCAAGCAAGGGCGGATTAGTTACATGCCGCAGTGCACAAACGCATCAAGTTACCTGGGCAGTTTGGGGGACTTGCTACCCCTGGATATCTTTGGAGACTTTTTGCCGACCCAGTCATCACTGAGCTCAATATCACTGGAGTCTGAGCAGTTACAGCTGTCAATCATGGTCGATATCAGACTGTTGCCATATATCTCATCTGGGGAGAGAAAAGAGGGTGGAAATATCATTTGAATGTAAATATCAATTGCTGTGATGCTAAAAAAAATGTCACCATCTTGGTTTACCAAATAATAGTCATTATTTCACTGGCATTAAGTTGTTGACTGATCCGGAAAGAAACAAAATCTGCGGGGGAAAAAATGGTCTTTGACGAATAAATAATAATGGAAAGACTGCAGGAAAGATTGGAATCCGTTTTAAGAATATATTATAGTGCTTCACTTTTTCAACACAAACACCATAACCGTTTAACTGCAAACTAATGCTTCAGTCATTTCAAATAGTCTCTTTTTGATTATGGATATATATGGAGCCTCTGCGCCACCCCTGCTCCAGTTTAGGTGAGGCTTATTTATTTGATGGACATTAAAGTGTGAATGGGCTGGAACCATTTCATGGCTGGCTTCATTTATCACTGTGTGGGGAGGGAGCGAGGCTGATTTATGAGGAACCCAGGGGCCATCAGAGCCTCCATTAAGCAGTTTTTAATTAACATGGGCCCGGCCTGGCCTGTGTGACTCCAACATACTCTTGAGTGCCAGCGCAAGAAAGTCAAATGACTGGAAAAGAAGTTGAGCAGGCAAATGTGTCGGCTGGGAGGATTACATTTAACAGTTCTTTTTTGAGGATGACCAAATAAACAACGGAAATATTTTTATGGCTAAAAAACTGTCATATTGCTGGTAATCAACAACACAGGGTGGAGAACCGTGGATTTAACAAGGATGCATTGTTTCATTAAACCACCCAAATGGACAGAATGATAGATGTGTTAAATTAAAAAAATGTTAAACAGTTGTCAGGGAACTCCAATTCTGCTTAATTAAATTCCCATGGCAGCCATGATTGCTCAATGCAATGCAACTAAGAAAACACACAAATGGACAACATCTTCAACGGCGTACATTTATCAGCACCTAACATGTAGTTGACAAAAAAAAAAAAAGGCAGGTTGTGTTTGGGAAATTATCTTCAGGGTTCTGAACTCAGTCTCACCCGTTTTCCCATCTGTCTTTGGGTCCATAATGACAAACTCTGGACGCAGTTTGCTAATCCGACGGCCTTTCAGGATTGGCACCAGTCCCCCCAAGTACTCCAGGTACAGGGTGTAGCAGGGTCCCCCCACCTCAGGATTATCTTCTGTGCGCTTCATCGTACAGTGCAGACGCTCGTTCCCAGCTGTCGGGTAGCTCACAAAATCACGCATGTTGTTGGGATCTGGGATAGGTGGCTGGAAAAGAAAGGGTGGGGGGGGTCTTACTCGTCACTTGTAATTGAATCATTTCCTTACTTTTTTTATTTGCTCTGAGTTGCACAGCTATGCAGCTCAAGTGGGGGGCTTAATGACAGTGCTGGTTTGCATCAGATAGATTTCCTTTCAGTTTTCATGTATGTCAGCAGCGCCCCGGGTTACCTTGATGGTGGGGACAAAAGCGGCAGTGACGTAAGAACAGAGGCGCGAAGGCATGGTGAGCTTGGCAATGTCTTTTTCCTCCTTCACCGCTGTGGCAATGCCCTGCTGGCAGAGGAGCTGCAGGCTGGCTACGCGGTGCTCCACCCGCACGACGTAGAGCGCTGGGCCGCACGCCAAGAACAGCCGAGAGTCCCGGTGACCCCAGCACAGCGTTGTGATGGGCCGCTGAAGGGGAGCGGAGAATATGCAGTTGAGATAAAGTACAGCCGCGTCAGAAGTTTTGATTAACAATTCGTTGATAGGTTGTGCTGCTCGTCCTCACCTGTGCTGGTGTTTCCAGTGTGTAGATGTGTTCACCACGAACATTGTAGAACTTAACAATGGCGTTCCTAGTTGGTGGAGGACAGGAGGGGTCGGGGGAAAGTGGCGTCCTCTCCATCCCCGCCACTGAAAGAATGTCGCCCTGCGAGCACCACTGGACGACCACGTCTGCAGCACAGGCGGGGTGCAAAGCAAGGCAGATAAAATCATGACGCAAAGTGGCTTTAGCGCTCGAGTGTCTGCATTAACGATGAGTCACCCACTCACCTTTCAGACCGGTGCGGATGAGAGTGGGAGAGAGGTCATCGTAGTTGTTCATCAGGCTGATGTCGCCGGAGGTGAAGCTGACTGTCAGCAGAGGTTTGTGGCTGTGCACTGAGAAGACACGGAGAACACGGCCACGATGGTGAGAGGCAGTTTAAAGTTTGGAACAACATCTAGGAAATATAGTGTACTTGCAGTGAGCGAAGACTGAGTGAGATGTAACAATTTATTTAAGTTACTATAATGTTATAAGAGACAAAGCTATCCAAATGCATGAACCATTCTTGGCAGTGAGGCAATCTCAATTATAGACCTTTGGTGATTGGTTAATAATAAATGAGCTAACCAACAGGAAATCAATCAAATGCAAGTAAAAGAAATCAGATTGGGCTTTCTAATATACTGAATGTGGCTGTTTTGGTGTGTAATAATGTGTGTGGGCACTGTTAACAAAATGACAGCTTTACAAGTCAATACCTTGACACACACTCCACACATCTCGCCATTGCATTTGTAGTTGCAAACAAGTGCCATTCTGAGTTCAGCCTCTATAAATAACACACCTCCAGATGACCACAGATGCTTTTTCCATTAAAACATCCTTACCTTTCCTATCGTTCCACAATGACCAAAATACCACCATAAATAAAATGGCCACTCCTGCTCTTGACTTGTGGCAAGATAACAGTAACTAACTAGTCTTCCGCGGTAATACTTTTAAAATGGGTGTCGCCTTAAACCAGATATATGATGCTGCTGTAAAGGCGATGTGTGGTGCTATTTGGTGCAACGATAAGCCCTCGTCATCATGCATCATGATGGTGAGGAGGAGGAGAAGGAGGCAGCCTGGTTTCTAAGGATGTCGGCTTTAGACATAATTTCTGGCGGGGCCAATCAATTACTATTGACTGGTTTAATTAGTGAGTTAAAGCGAAAAAGTGCTTGCCTTAGCTGGAACACAGATTATGCTCTACCATTTGCCCCGATGTGAAGGGAGGAAAGAAAAAAAAAAAAAAACACAGCAGGAGGAAGACAGCCCCTCACCACCACGGGCTTAGCAACAGGAGGTAATTATGTGGAGGAGGAAAGGAAGCAAAAACTCAAAACAGGAGCCAATGACAATGTAGCTGTTACGTGAGGTGACTCGGAACACATCAATCTCCCTTTGTTGCAAAAGCAGAAACACGCAAATGCCATGCATCACCTCTCCAAAACTCACTACAAACACACTCTCATCATGCTTAACAATTCACAGTTTGTCTTACTCTGAACACAATTTCACGCAATATTTTTCTTTTTACCGGTACTTCTTAAGATTTCAACAACATACAACACCAGGGAGCGGGACATGTGTCTCCACCAGGTGACCCAATTTGAAAATCATTCCCTTTCATTGCAGAGTAAGGGGAAGTACCAACGGGATGGAGGAAAAAAAAGGGGGGGGGGGTGACTTAGAAGCCTCGCAGATGGTCCCACATCTGTTTTCCTCTACAGAAAGCCATCTATAAGTGAAACAGCTGGACAACTCTACCTCAACACTCCTGACAGGCATGAAACCCCACTAGGAGTCAAGGATTCACTCACAGCTAATGAGTTCTCATTTTCATGCATTAGATGAAGAAAAAGACACAGTTCCGACCATGGTGACCATTTTAACTCTAGTCGGTACCAAGTTTTAGGATGTTGAAGATGTCATTATAAACTGGAGATTCTAATTCTGCGAGGAAGCCGTTGAGTAGCTTAATAGATGCAGTATAGGTAATGATGGAGGACCGCAGTTGCTGATGTGCTGCAATCTCAGTGAGGTCAGTGTAGACACAATGTTGCTTGCCAAAACCTAAGGTCAAAGAAAGCCTGCAGAGAAAGCTTATCAAATATAGGAGACTAAAGGGGAGGGTGTAGAGGTTCGGTTCAAATTTACAGCAGATCACAGGTTAATGTTAAGAAATATATAGATGGTTTTATATATTGCAAGGAGGCAATGTAATTAAGACAAGAGAATTGACAGTAAATGCCTCCAGCTGCTGTGTGAGGTGTACAGGCAAAGAGAGAGTGAAAGGTGTAAAACCAAACAAGGGAGGGTGATATTGATGCTCGGGTGTCATACCTTGTTGTGGAGAGTAGTCATCAGAGTCCGTGTCGCTCTCACTGCTGTCCTCCACCAGGAAACTGGGGTAGTTCCAGGACATGCTGACGATGCCATCCGACTCATGCAGCAGAATGTGGGCCAGCATGCGTCCATGGCAGTCCATCACTATCACCTGTCCATCTGCAGTGCCAAACAAGACCTAGAGCGGAGCAATAATGGGTTAAAAAAAGGGGGGGGGGGGGGAGAAATTAAATTCAGCAAGAGAGGTACTCAAGGCACATGAAAAGGAGACAGTAAAAAAGTTGTAGAAATCGTCAGAAGCAGGATAACGTTGACGAGGTGAGACAGAGAAAAATACACAGGCTGAAAGCATGATGATGCCCAACCTGAGCTGACAATTTAGCAGCACGAAAGCACAAAACACAGCGCATTCTAGACAGAGAATGCTTGCTGTCACTCTGAGCGAGCCCCCCTCTGGGCTGTCTCCACGCTCTGAATGACAAGTCCACATACTAAAAGTGGCAAAGGAAAACCTAAAACTTCAACACGCATCAGCAGTCAAAAGCTTGGCAGAGTGCCGGGGGAAACCTCCGTGCCCGTCAACATCCGAGCAGTTACCTGCTGGTCGTCTGGGGTCCAGATACCACAAGTGATTTGGCTCTCCAGGTTGATCTCGGAGGACCAGTGTCTCTGACCGCTGACTGACCCCACCAGGACGAAGCCATCGCGGTAGGAGATGAGAGCCTGGGTGCCGTCGTGGGACCAGGTGAAGTCACTCACCTACCGAGCGACAGACACAATGGGAATCACAGTCAAAACGTTTAAAAAAAAAAAAAAGGTGAAAAAATAGTCAAATGTAAAATAGGTCACAGCGCTTATGAACTCTAAAAGTGGCATCTGGTAACACTTTAAAATAAGGAGTTGATAGTGGCATGATTAATCTCTCATCAGGTATGTTTTTTCCCCCCAAACATGCAGTCAGTGATTTCAGCATTTCAAAAGACAAGATTGGATTCTTCTTTCGTCATATGCAACAGCAACCTGAAGTATTTCAAGTTGCTGCCTCAATTATTGGCAGGATTTTATAAACAACATAATGGGATTTAGTCTTCTTGTCTTTGGCTCAACACTTCTGCTCTTATTTTTTAAGCAAATTGATATTGGCAGACCTTGAATAAATAATCCCTGAATCTGTCCAAGAATTTTTCACTAAAGTCAATTGTACAAAGATTAATGCTCCCATCGAGCATGAATGTAAAAATGACAAAAATGGTTGCTAGTTGTGTTGTTTCAAAAATGGCCTCTAGGAGCCACTAGAGAGGCGTCACCCCCAGTGCCAACATTGACTAGAGTTGTCGAAACCCTTAAACAGGATGAATACAAAAACACTCAGTGACCACATCCGCAGCCAACACACACAAATAAATAAATATATAGAAAATAGAAATTTTCTTGTCTAGGGGAAGACATTTTGACGACATTGTTAAGCTTGTCAGTAACTGGCTTGATAACAAAAGATAAGACGCCGTCAGGATGTGTCAGACTCGGCTCAGCATATGACAGTGATCGATCGGTCAGGACTTCTCATTGTGTATTCACTTTGCAGCCAGTATTTTAAGGGGGAAATAATGTTTGAGATGCATAATAAAAAACGTTTCACCTCCATTATGCATTTAAAAATATGATTTTATTTCTTGTGCATGAAATACAGTCTTAATGTGTAGGTGCAGAGATGAGGTTCATTCACCGCATCTGCGTGCTGGACCTCACCTGAGCTCCACGGTCGTTGACCAGCTCCACAGACCAGCGGCCTTCATACTGGATCCAAACAAAGATCCCTCCATCCGTGTCACACGTTGCAAGTTTCTGGAAGGGCTCATTCCACCGTACCAAGACAACCTGAAAGGCAGACAGAAAAAAAAGAGACAATGATAAGAGAGACTGTCAACTGTGTGTATAACGATAGAGTCCCTGTTAACACGGAGACCTTCCTGTGACACAGCGTTGACCCATTTGACACAGACGACTGATAAAATGAGACAACCAAAAACAAAGCGCCCTTGATCAAGGCGGCGAACCCTGATCCGCAGGCTCGTTAGAAGTCACTTTAAATGAGCACGTCAGCTGAATGCCTAAAATGCAGCAAAAAATCCAAGTTCCCACATTTCTTTGAGCTAAATTTAGCATAGTGCCAGATGAAAATACATCACAAAGTGGGTTAGCCTCATTTTGAAAAAGTCGCAACGGAACTGCTAATTTCCCCGAGTATCACAGATGAGAGATTCAATTATTCTTTTATCTGCTTCACACTTATTTACACCGCCCCCCCCTCATCTGCCATCGGATACAAAGCGTGTATCTGGGTTTTTTTTCAATATATACAGAGGAGGGGTGTCCTTCTATTGAGTGTGCTCAGAAGGAATTTAAGACACGGGTGGAATATGTATGAAGTGAAGCTGCACTTAAATGTTAGGATTTTAATGCAAAAAACCCCCACACACTATAATGTCTTTTAAAGAGGAGATTTACACTAAATGCACATCCATTAATGGCACTCACTAATACGCACAAGGGGATTGTGTGTTTGTCCAGAGGTTGTATCTAAGATGGATCATCTTAAGAGCAAGATGGATCATCATTAGTGAAAGATTTGCAGGCGGAACAGCCTCTTATGACCCCCACAGAGCCACGTGGATCAAACTGTAACCTTTGTCTTTGTCAGCGTCACCCATCTCAAAAGCGCCCGTGTGTGTCTCCACACACCCTCCCCCTCCTTCCCGCCTCCCTTCTCAGTGCATCTATCTATCAGTCTGGTCTTCCGTAGCGTGACTCAGCCTATTCCCAGAGGAATAATCCTAGGCAGGGAGCAGCTCTGCGCTGGCCGAGAGAAGCACGTGGGCTGTACATGCTTAAACACACACAACACAGGGCAGGTTTTAGCAGGGCTTACACTTTCTGAGTTCAAGTCCAACAGAACAGTGGCTGAGAGTTGGATAAGCCCATCAGTCTTGTTCTTTTTTTTTTTACCCGCCTCCTTTTTACAACACCATCCTCTCACCACAAACCATCAATCCATGGGCCACCTGCTAAGTGTATTTTTACACAACCATTTAGCATTCCTCTGCAAATCACAGAAAACAGACAATCATTTTGGTTAAATAATTCACAATGTGGCTTTAAACGCCAAGGTCTCTTGCAATAACAAGCTCATAGAAATGTACAGTGATGCAGAATTAAATATCTAAAGAGCTATTTTAATAGTGGGAGCAGATTGTTTATTTTTATTTTTCAGATACTAAGAACCCCCGAATCATGATTTTTTTATGCAATATCAAGTACATTAATCTTCAGGTGAAATGAGTAGTGCTGCCAACTTTCGTGGCAAGAGCCCGCTATCTGATGAGTAAAGAGCATGTTTTTAAACCGTCATCTGGTAACAACGTGCACTCTGCTCGACAACCAATTAGGCAATGAGTGGCCTCATGCAATTACTCTGGGCATCATCAATGGAAGAATTAGAATAGTCGGCAATAAACAATGTTAAGATCTGTCCGTGTGTGTCCGCGAACAGGCTCTCTAAATCTCAATCAACTGCTGGAATTAATTCTTAATATTTCTCAAATACCGTGGACATATGATGGGAATAATAAGTGGTGTATTTTGATGGGTTGAATCAGGATAAACTTGGAACTTGAAGGAGGAGTGCAGCTTGAGCCAGTGAAGAGCTCATTGAATTGCACCATTTCACAGCAAAAGATGGAATTTTTTCATTTGAAAATACATGACTCTTTATCTTCTGTTGTCTGTGCAATCAAAGGCCAACCGCATGTCAACCACAAAGGGATTCGTTTGCCGTAAAGATGTGCAAATCAACACGCCATGTATAGTCACACAAACAACAACCCACCAGCGTAATGAATGTAGCATTCGTCGCTCTGCTGGCACTGCTCCCTCAGCAAGATGTCCTATGAGCCGGATTTACCGTGTTTTTGCTCCCCAGCGGTATAAATCCTAATGTTACTCTATAGGGGCGTCTCAGCTGGCGAGCAGAATTAACGGAGGACACCACAAGCGAGCCTGCAACTGAGTTCTTAATTTCGCTCTGATGGAGCTGACTATATTCACAGACCGACACCGTGCATATCATTCAGCTGCAATGCTCAGCCGATGCAGTGCGTTTACCTTGCTCCAAGTAAAGCGACTTTGACGGTCAACAATAACAAATATCCTAGGAAAAAGTGAGACATAAATCTGGGTTGTTAGTCCCTTCTGTCGAGCAAAAATTGATTTTCCAGATGGTATTAAAAACTTAATTCAGCCCTGCAAGGTGCAGAAATTAGTTTTTAGATGGAGGTGTTACACTTCCACCATTATTCACACGCTGTGTACCCATCAACAAAGGGCTTACATTTTTTTTTTAAATTAGCAAAGAGTGCACCCACGCTGTGCCTTGCACACACCCTATAGAGGTGAGAATAATCTGACTATGGGTTGTGTGTATATTTAACTCAATGTGGAGATTAGTGTGAGCTGGTCAGGCATCCCACGAGGGGGACAGCTGAGCACCTCACTGTGACACGGCGATCTGGGAGATCAGACGTCACATGGATACAGACAGGATAAGAACGAGAAGCTGAAGCATGGCTAGGGATAAGAGGGATCATCGGCAGAAAAGACACGCTTACATGTAAACAAATGGCAACGTGAGAATTGTTGGTTCCATAATCAGTTGATGAGCGATCAAAAGGGCAATGAACGCTTGAAAAATGTAAATGCTGATATTATTTTAAAAATATACACACAAAACTTAGTTGTAAAATGATGGCAAGATCACTGAAAGTTTACAGGGGCATGTTTTGAAGCATGGCAAAGTAAATTTTCTGTTCACTCTCCGCTGAAACTTGCCAAAAGAAGGATACGCTGCAAGGTGCTGATCCTGTTAATGTGACTCTCTGGCCACGGTTGGGCCATTGACAAACTCTGCCCAGGAAGCTGGCACCGTCTTTTACGCCGAGGTGACCTGCTGTTGCTGGAGCGTGGGGACCAACCGCTAAGCTGACCCGAGTAACTTAACCGAGGAGGCCAAATCAAATCAAGGGACAGTTTTGGGTTGCAATGGAGTCAGCAGAAGCAAGAGGACACTGGGACACCGCAGTGTCATGGCAGCGCATACCAGAGCACAGGGTTCCATGGCATGGGTGATGAAGAAGAAGAAAAAAGCTGCATTGCCTGCATTTCAAGAGTCCAGCTTAGACAGTTTTTTTACGCAATCAAAAGCATATTTTTGAAAAATTTGACCCACCATGGTGTGGCCCAAGGATGCATGCTGAGGTGCTGTGGCAGGGATGTGCCGCTATGAAATCTGACCAAATGGAGCAAGAATCATTGAAAATTTCAGACAATCGGGTGTCTGGTGAGCGGGCGGCCAAGAGTAGCTGCCCCCTTTCCCTCCACAATCCGCTCTAACTCCTCTGGTTCTGGATCTGACGTGATATTAAATCAGACGCTAAACTCAATTAAAGAAAAAGCGCTGCGCTGTGCTGTTACAAAAGCTGGGAAGCCAGAATGGGCCAAGAGGTGCGGGGAAAAGAGGGAGGGGGGGTGATTTGCGGCGTGCGAGAAAGGGCGATGGGACGGACCTTCAGGGGTGGCAGAAATGTTTACGAGCCGAGCTGGGGTGTGATAAAATCTTAATCAATATTAATATATGATAATGGTTCAAACATAGGTTATTACTGGGTGTGATGTAAAGCTGAGGCAAAGTAGCTGCAGGCTAACTGTGGACTCTGGGTATCAGCCAGGCACATTGACTGTGCAGTTAAATGTGTGTATAACAATGTTTGTTCGCAGTGCACATTTATCATTTCATGCAGATGATTTTCCTTTGCACTGCCGGTTTTCAACAGCCGGTGCATTTTTCCAAACACGGTGCTTGGCTGACATTTGATTTAATGCCAAAATTACTAATAATGAGATGCCAAAGACGTGCAGAGTTGTGAGTCATGTCATGTCATGCGTTATATGGCAAAGTACACTGGGTAGCAACCGTAGTGTTAGCAATACTGGAATAATATTCTATATCTAGAATTTAAGGCTTCTTTTGCAACACTAATGTTTTCATGAATGCTAAGTCGCGGTGGTTTGTGGGATGAAGTATTCCTTTAATCCTGAAATAACCAAGTATTCTTTGCAGTTTTTCATTATTGTTACCTTATTTTACTCCAAAATAGGAGTTACATTTTCATAATTAATATTGCTGCTGGCAGGCACAAATAAGAAATTAACTTGCGGATATTAATGCCCACCCCACCCAGAAGAAAATAAAAGCTATCCGCCGCCATCTTTTAGGAGAAGCAGTTCGTGGCTACACAATGCAGACAGAATATGGGCTATTCCCCCATGGGCCATGAGCAAGCAACAGACATGAGAAAGAACTCCCCTTTACAGAGGAAACTTGAGGAAGGAGCTGACTCCGAGTGGGCAGTGTTGTGCAAATCTGCTGTGGCACCATCAAAGATTACAGCCAGGAGCCAGGCCGCTCTGACTGGACCAGTTGGCTTGAGAGAAAGGGGGATTTCCCATCATGCCACTGCAAGGGGTTTAGCCAAATCCAGAAATGGAAAGCTAGAGTTTGTGTACAGGCCTGCAGGTACTTTGTGTCTGATCATTAACAGCAAACACTACCCACGGCCAAAATAGCTAACACCAGACAAGTCACACTGTGCCCTCGCAAAGAAAAAAAAAAATCACTCAAGGCAGCAGGGGGGTGCACCTGGATCTGAGGAAACGGGCGAGTCTGTTATGCAACATGTCCTCTGCAAGGAAGGGATTAGCACACTGGAGCCATTTTTGCTAAGCACATTTGTTGAGACCCGTTTAATGGAGAGCAGGGGTCGGGCACGCTCCAGCTCGGAGCAAGAACCACGATGTTGAGTGGTCACAGCAGAGCAATTGAGAGGCAAGGAAAGTGCGCAGGAGGGGGGTGTGTGGTAGCAGCGGTGAATCGTGATAGAGGGATGGGGATATTAGGATCTATGATTCCTGGGGAAGAAACTCATTTGATGAGGTGGGAGGAGGAAGGGGCACAAATAAATGTATGGACACAAGTGGCACAGATGCTGTGTGGGGGAAGGGGGAAGGAAACATATGCTGTATATTAAAAGTGATATCTTATTTCCAAAGAGCTCCTGGTCACATCACAGGAAAGATTAGCCTGGCAGTCATTCAATTGATGTCGTGCTGCAGCCATTTCTAGACAAACGCATTAAATCAGCAGCCTGTCAAATGTACCTCTTGTCATTGTCATACATGACACTCAACTCAAGATGGTCACACTTTGATATTTCGTCATGTCTTTGTTTTGTTTTTTAATGACTCATCACTTGACAGTTTCTAGTCATCAACTATCATACTTTAAAAAGGCTGTGCAGGCCTCAAACTGGAGATGGATCCCACACAAATTGTCTTCTAGCAATAAAATCTGATTTATTCATGAACAATTAACACATAAAAGTGAAACTACAAGAGTCATCCACTCTGTTTGGGTTATGAGCTGCAGCAGCATTGTCAGGGAGTTTAAAGTCAAATAATTTCACACGAAAACAGCCCGACACTGCTCTCGTCACACCTTCATTCTACAAAACAAGCCTCATTTTTACTTTATCCAGTGAAGTTCATAAGAGAACACATACAGATTAAATGGTTTTTGCCTTTCAGCTGCTCCGGTGTTTTAGCTACAAAAAAAAATTGGAATCACCTGACTTGTGATTATGCGAGGAAAGTCTGTAATGAGCAGCATATGTAGGCCACATGAGTTCCAAGGAGTTGCGCTGTGATTTCAGCCTCCATGACGAAGTTGTAAACACCAGCAGATGTCTTGGGGTCATTTGTCCCTGTTGGATTAGGTCCTCAGATACTCACAGTCAGGATCTGCCCTCAGGGGGACACCAACAGGTGGGACTACTGTCTTTCAAATCTACCCATTAGCCTGACAACAGTGTGCTACCGTGGCTGCACACTTGCTGTCTTATCCATAGCTGAAAAACAATTATTAAAAAACAGAGAGAGAGAAAAAAAAAAACCTAACAATGACATTGTGGTTAGATCATCATCAAGGAGCATATTTTTAGCACACACGATAAAAACATCCACCCTTGAGACTTGACACTTTAATGTTCTACTTTCTCTTACAGCGTCCGTGCTCGAGAAATATGTGCTTTCGGGGCTACAAACAACCACTTCTCACTGCAGCAGAAAGAACAGCAAAAAAAGCAAATATAAGATGATAATACTGTAGCAATAAGGAGGTTAAATCTCAGGTCATAAACGCGTATACTTCATTGAAGTTGCTGAAAAAGAGTGTTGAACATATCTGCTCCAATACAATACTCTTAACACAACAGAATGAAACCACAAGTCTGAAATAAAAGTGCAGTCAGAGATGAGCGCATTGTACCGCAAGACAAAAATCTCACAATTCACAGATGACAGGATGCTGTCGGACAATCTGCCCAAAACCTGTGCTGCGGTCAACAACGGTTCTGTCAAACTTGCCTGGGATGTTAGGCTCTCGCAAGGAAGAAACAGACTCTTAGTGACTCGCTGCTGCCTGTGTTCAGCATCTGAACGAGTCGAGCACAGGATTGTCAAAAGAGGCGTTGATCTATTCTGCATCACGTCCCAGGGGGATTATTCCGCAGCATCTGAAGTAGAATCACGTAAAGTGACAAAAAAAACGTAATGCTTTCATCTATTTTCAATTTGTTACATCCACAGAAAAAGGTCAGCTGGTCTGTTTAAATAACGACGCAAAAATAGTTTTATGACATATGAGGTCGAAATCTCATTCCTATGAAACTTTTTTTTGAGGGGTGGATTGTCTGGCTGATTTATTCTTAGTCTCAAAAGAATTCACGCAGACTGTATCTGTTGTTCTGTTCTGCAGTCTGAACGAGCAGAACACGGTGGCAGATTCGATTCAACCAAAACAAATTAATTGAGGTATTTTAAATGAAAACATCAGTGGTGAGTGGTTGTATTGGCAAAAACCTGGAGAAACATGATGCTTTATGAATGTACGGTGATTATCTTTCAGCTAATTTTAACAAAACACACAGTATCAAATTCCACACCACCACATGTGATATCTACATTTGCATTCATGTGCTGTAACCATAAAAAAGTCACTATCTGGTGAACCATCAAACCTTTATATGCAAACCTTTGTGTGCTGCATTAAATTGGGGGGGTAGATTTTGATAATTTCCTCTGCAGTAATATGGACCCTGGCAGAAGCGGTTTGAAAGTGGATGTCACTACTTGACAACGTAAAAGCATTTCTCCAGAACGACCGAGCTTCCTCAAGCAACGTGAAGATATAATATTAAGTGACGTGCCGCTCGCGCCGCCCCGTGTAAAGCACAGCTGCGTGAGACCAAACAAAGGGAGCGCTGGCACCACACGTACGTCTTCCTCCCTTTGAAGCAGTTACCTTCTAATTATCTCTCATCCTGGCTGACAAGGAATTAAGACACACGGAGGAGGACAAATCTCATCAGGGATGTACTGGAGGCTGTGGAAAACCTTTTCATTATCTGGCGAGGATCACAGGGGGCTTTAGAATAGGTGCTAGGGGAGGGTCCAAATGTATGGACACTCTGGTCCAGGGCTACGCAACATAGTTCCCCCCAACCTGTCTGCTTTGTTCAAAACAGATGTCTGACATCTTAAGTTCCGCCCTTTACCTCGCGACATTGCCCGCATTGGGTTGAGTCCAAAAGACACATCCATTCAGATGCTCACTTACATTAGAACCATCACAAGACACTGGTCCATACATCAAGAGGAATAATGGCCAAACTTCACAATGCTGGTATGAGTATTGATCTTGGCACAAACAAACTCCTCTAGGATGAGTTAATGTTGCAGACCCCCCCCCAGTGTGTGTGTGTGTGTGTGTGTGTGTGTGTGTGTGTGTGTGTGTGTGTGTGTGTGTGTGTTCATTCATAACATGCCATATGCTTAATTTATGTGAAAGGACACTCGTCACCAAACACGACAAGTCCTCAATGACAATGCTGACGGTTAAAGGACGGGACTGTCAGGGGACGCTGCTGCATTTACAGCTGAGTTGGCAGCTTTTGAAGACGAGCGAAGGTTACCGTCACACTTGGTAAACAATACAGGTACAGTATTTAGTGAGTTTTCACCACTTCCAAAAACACATAAATGTGCCCAGGCGGGGGTGGAGCCTATATTACAAATTAGACTCGTTTTTCCTCCGATCAGACGGACTAGTGCTTGCTAAACAGCGTTCTCTTCTCATCAGTTCTGGACTGAGAAATGACGCAAGAGTGTGAGCAGGTCTGTCACAACTTGACAGAATTCATTAGGCGGTGTGATTTCCACCACTGTCAGAAACCCGAAATTATGCATTGCTTGGATGAGTGATGGATTTCACAATTCCCAAAGCATTTTTTTATTGCCTCATGCGAAAACCTGGAGAGCAGCCGCAGAGGACAGTTTCATTACTAGTGCTGGGATGAGGGCAGATGTGTGTAGGTACATGCGCAAAAAAACCCACCTGCTTATATTTTTTATATCGTGAAAAAATGTAGCAGAAAGCAGCAAGAGCTAAATATTTAATACTATGTTCACACAGGATTTCAACAAAACAAACACTTTAAAGTATCAAGAACGCAAGACCTATTTCATACACATATTAACAAAACAACTGTAAAGGATACGAAGTGAAATACACTTAAATAAATGATGTGAATGCAGAGAAATATCTGCTTGTGGGTTTTTAATGGCTGCTTTATATTGCAGCCTTGAAATACAACTTTAATACCTTAATACCCAAAGGTGCAAAAAGCTTCAAATTCCAATTTTTCAAGAAGCCTCCACCAACACCGAACAGATCTTACTGAACTTGCACTCACCCCTATGAGATGAAAGTAGCAGAATCTTTTTAGGTCAGGACTAAAGGCAAGAGAATTTTTTTGAGGAGACGATTTCACATCAGTTGTGTGTGTTCTGATAAATCCTGACTGGAATGCAGCTTTCTTTTGTTCTTTTGTTTTCTTTGTGTTTTTTAGTTGTGTTTTTTGTAATTGTGGTGAGAACATGGTCAAAAAATGCACTTGGTTGATGTAATAGCTTAATAGTGAGATGGATTTCATAAGCCAATTGATTTTAAATCGTTGTTCGTGGTTCTGAAATTCATAATCAATGTGAACCTTTCATGTGTTGAGGTGCAGTTTTATCAAAATTTTAACATGTACAACATGCTCCAGTCACTGAGGTTGAAAAGAGCACATGGTGAATAAATGATGGTGTGCTGGCAGGGTAGAAAGCAAATCTAAAAAAAATCTTTAAAAAAAGGGGGGGGGAAAGCAATGAAACGTTGAAGCACATAAAAAAAGGTGTGAGTTGAGAACCAAGACACCCACAGGCGACCCATTGGGGAAAAAATAAAAAAAAAGATCCGACTTCCATCCTTAAAAATCTGAAGCAGCTCATATATGTGGATTTGGTGAGACAGATTGCAATTATTCGAGTTCAGCCACACACCCCAAGCCAGAAAACAACAAAGAAAAATTCACTACTTGGACCGTGTTCAAATGGACGGAGCTAAATGACATTTCTGCTGCGCTTCAGTCACTCTCTGTAGGGATTCATCCACTCTCCCCTCAGCTGCCTCATGGAATGCTGACACAGCACCTTGCTCCATCTGACCAGCAACAAGCTACACCCAGTGAAAGAGAAACGCAACCTGTGTGCAATCTCCACTCGTGCCAGCGCCGCTATATACCGATGGGGAGTGTTCATGAAGGCGGCCGACTGGAGATCCTAACGTTGCGCCTTGTAAAGAAGGGAGAACGTCCTTGTAGGGACAGTGGGAAACCTTGGCTGGAGAGATAAGAGCGGGAGCAGCACTGCCATGTTTTGACTGTGTGCAGCGGGGTGATCTAATGCAGGGGAGTGGGGACGACCTGAGAGCACACAGGTCTCACCTCCAACTCTGCATGGCGGAAATCGATTTCACATCTTACCTCCCCTGCTCTGCTTATTAAAAGATACCGTAATCAGAGAAACCACCTGCCGTCATGTTTGGCTGAGAGATTAAACCCCACGTTGTCAGCCTGTCGGGGTCTGACACTCCCGAACTAAAGCAAGACATCTTTGTGCCAGAGTCTTGGCAAACCTCTGCCCTACATACGCCCAAATGTTTGCAGTTTCAAGGATATTTGGCCCGAGTGAGCAAGCAAGCGAGCTGCCCAGCCAGCCACAAAGGAACGAGAACACTGCTCCGGCTGCAAGGTTGTTCTTTTTTATATTTATGAAACCTCATTAATGCTAATAACAATGCAATGGTTTGCAATCGGGTCGGTCCCACTGGGATCAATCGGATCAATAATCTATCATTGTGTGAATGAATTGGGGAATAAAACCAAGCTGCTGCATGATTTTCCATAAGAATGAGGGTGGTGGTGTAAATAAATCAATTGCAGTGAACTATATCATTTGATGATTTGAAGAAGATGATTTAAAAAAATAAAAATAAAATCAACTAGAGCTCACTAGCTGCAGCCCAGAAAAACCTTGACTAGACTATGACTTATTTGGAAGGCAAACACTGGTAGAGCATAATACTGAGACATTGTCAGAATGCCACAAGCTTTCATTTTGTGTCATTATTTGAGGGACAAATGTGCACAGAGGCAAGAGAGGAGGGCTGTCATGCAACAGAGATTAAACCCCTTGGAGATGATCTTTAAAGCACGTTCACTCTTACCTCGCTGTTGTGCCCTCTGAGGTTGAAGTTGACTCTCTGTGGGGTGGGTCGGTCCCTTCTGCAGTGGCTGGAGGTGAAAGTGACCCCGACGACTCCTCGGCCGTTCCCGGTGGCGAGCCAGCCCTCCTCGTAGTAGCGCTTCCTGCACACGGGCTTCTCCTTCTCGCTCTTGGGCACCCGGCCCTTCCAGGAAAGGCACAGGATGTTGGAGTCGCTGCAGAGGACGGGGCCATGTTCCACGGCGGCGAACATCCCCACGGATCACGACGAGCCTTCGTGAAATCCCAAACAAACTACCTGGAGGGGATGGTGTGAGGTTCTGTTAGAGGACTCGGCGCCGTTACGAGCACCGTTCTTGGGCTGGGGTTGCAGGTTTGGTGTCGGGTGCGAGACCACGGTGCATAGTACTTGCGCTTTTCCACTCGGCTATCTTGGTGAACTGCAAGGTGGTTGGGTGAAAATCGTCTCAAAAAAGAGAAAAAAGGATATGAGGTCACGAAACTGGAGACATCGGCATTGCAAAGGCACTCTTTGAAGTCATTTTGATGTATCTGACCAGCACAGGAAGCTGCCTCATTGATGCTGTCTCAGAAACAAGGCAACGGATGGAAATTATTTCAGCAAGATTCCCGAGAAGCTTCACAAAAAAAAAACGACAGGAGAAAAAAAAAAAAAAAGCTGTATTGTGTAAACTCAAAAAAAGAATGGCAAAAATAAAAATCCAATCCAACCCGCAGTGCTTCCAGTTGATCGTGTCTGTGCAGTTCAGTGTGTCATTTCTGGGCTCCGCTTCCTCCTCATGCGATGCAGAGTGTGAGAGGAGGAGCAGGGACTCCTCTCCATCAGCTGTCAGCCCGCAGGAGAGCCGCTTCTCCCGGCAACGTCATCACGCCAACCCGCCTCGGGTATCCCACGGAGGACTGCTGTTGGTGGAAGAAGAAAAAAAAATACACAGTTACCTCAAAGACACAGAAGCTTTTAGATAAACTCACCTGCCTCCAACAGCCGCTCATTTAAATATGAATGAGCTGGCCTAAAATTACCCCTCACTTTCCCTCGGCTGCTCCTCATGACTCCTCATATAGTACCACGACGCTCCCGCTCGGCGGAAGGATATCCAACCAGCGGGGTAATTGAGTGAATTATTGAAAAGAGCCGTTTATCACGTTAGCGCGACGCGATGAAGCGGCCTCTGGCGGCAACACGCTCCCATTAACGGGCACAGGACGGTGAAAAGGGGGGTAAACAACACAAACAATGGGATTTAAGGCGATGAGAGACGGATGGGGAGGTCAGAGGAGACGGAGGCGATCTGTCAACACTCAAAACAATACAGACGTTCATATCAAGCTAGTTGTCATGATGGAAACCCACCGTAGCTCCTCTACTGTGACAGACAGGTGGGGGACCGGGACAGCAGACACGGGAAACACAGCTTTAACGCCCGGACACTCGCAGTGTTCGCTCACAAACAAGCGGGTTTTGGCCGAAAGTGGCGGAATGATGCCACTAGCCGCCGCTAGCTCCACCCGGGATGTGTCCCCCGGCTCCGGGCTGAGCCGCACCACACCGACACACCGTCTGGAGGCTCCGTGCGGGCCGGGAAAACCCTACCCGCTCCCGCTCCACAAAGAGGCGGCTAACGGGGCTCGGGGCTAGCCGAGCCCGAGAACTGAGAAGCGGCTCCGCCGCTGGGACTCTCCGCTAACCGGCTACGGCTAACGCTGCTTTATCCCGACGTGTCTTCCGCCCACGGCCAACGCTCTCCGCAACAACAACAACAACAACAACAACAACCCCCGGAGTGGAGAAAGTGGCGTAATGCGACCTGGCGTCAACAAAAGCCGGAGAGAGAGAGACTCGCTGCGGGCGGGGAGCTTTACCTCGGCTGTCCGCTGCTGCTGCTGCTGCTGCTGTTACTGCTCGCCCGCTCTACCTGCAGCCCGCCGCTACGCTGCACTGTGCAGGGCCCCGACAGCCGCGTCACGTGACGGACACGTGATTTACACACGTTCAATTACCGCGGATCGCACTAATCTGCACGGCGATAAATTTAATCTTACGCGATGGCTTTTAATCAGCGGGGCAAAGTGGGGCAGCTGGTGCAAAGGAGAGAAAAAAATTACAAAAATAAACAAAAATAAATAAATTAAATAAATTAAAAAAAAAACAAAGGGGAAAGTATTT
>CAESWR010000076.1:357160-378002 GCA_903171835.1 Mullus surmuletus | reverse complement strand
GAATCTCAAACTGCAAATCCTGCTGCCTGGATTGGATAAGAGTCCACAAGTGAGCAAAGTCCCTCTCCGCCATTGTTAATTTATAATCAGATTGCACAGCTGAGCCGAATACGCCCTGGTGATCAAACATAGCCTCGCCACATAAACAATATCGTCGTCTTGCATTTCTATGTTTTTTATTTTTTCTATTCTCTGCTTAGTGGTACATACCCAACTATTCCCATTTGTAGCAGGTCCTGGATGCACCAACAAGACCCTGGTGGATGACAACTGCAGCAACGCCACCTGCACAGGTAAATCCATGTTACGCTAACTTGTTCCTAATAATCTGCACACTATATTTAATACGAAGAGCATATATGTCTGTAACGCAAAGGTCAGTGTTGCTATGCTCTAACACAACGACTATTCTCTGCACTATTGGCTTTTTTCTTCTATCTCTACTAACCATCTGTGTTTAAAAGACAGGAATACATGGGAATAGACCATAGTTTCACCCAAATGAAGCGGTGGGGGAGTGTTGTGGAATTTCTGGGCATAACCCCCGTTCGGATGGTGTCTCTTGCTTTCTGTGTCACACGCTGTCTTGGTGATGGTTTCCTGTCTAGCTTCTGAGTCCACAACCACCAAGGTTGCAGATTCTACGACTGTTGCCCCTTCCACTCCAACTCCCACCACAACCCCTTCCCATGCTGTCACCACTACCTCCTCTAACAGCAGCACCCCACAGCCCACCACAGGTAATCAGCGACTAAAAACTCCTTGCTGGAGTCCATGTTGTCAATTCTATGGTGCTTTGGGGGGAAAAAAATTGTCTGTCTAATGTAGTACATGTTGACATATCTCTGAAGTGCTGTGCTGGACATATTTATTTGTACTCCACACTCAAATATCCAGCACCATATTACCTTTCTTTAATCAATCTGCTCATTGATATCTCACTTTATAGATATATCAATCTATATTTAAGATTTCAAAAAGCCATCAAAACAAGTCAGAATAATGCTGCTACAATCTTATAATCTTCACTTGTCTTCGAAGAGTTTATTTACAATCTTTTTAGCCCAGTTTTAAGCAGAAGAAACCATATACTATCATCATTTTTAGCTTTTTTTGTGCTAGTTTGTGTTGTCAGTGGCCATACTAAAGATCCTTACCTGGTTTGATGTTGATGTAAAAATGTAGCACTTTTCCATCCTCTAAAGCTGACGGAAGGGGCAGACCAGATGCTACAAACAATGCAAAGCTGTGTAACGAGGCGATATATGCCTTAGCTGGCTGGTTAGCATTCTAACGTTTGTACATGTTTCTTACATGAAGCACCTCTATTCAAAATCAAGTATTCTGTCTTTAGTGGCAAAGTCTTCCCACTACCACCTCTAGCAGCACAAATGGTCTATAGATAAGTCAGTGACTTCCAGTATTGATAAAGCAGGGTATTATAATAGCAAGGTCAGTACTGCTATGTTGATTTTGTGACCAACCATGCTAACAATGTACCCCATTGCCTGTCTTTATTGCGAAGCTATGTTTGTCTTGGATTTTATGAATAGACCAGAGAGTGCCAGTTATGCAAGTATTGCGTTGTCAAACGCAACTCGTTTGATAGCTAATTGATGTGTTCCGACTACAACCCTGCCACAGACAATTCGACCAGTGTTCCCACTGCTGCGCCTACCCACAGTGCTAACATATCCACCACGGCTCTACCCTCTAATTCAAGTAAGTGGGAAAGACTAATATGATAAGCATTTTGCCCTCCCCTCTCTATCTGTCGACGCAATTGAGCTAAATTTACTTTTGCTCCATCTCATGCCACAGCCGGAACCCCAACGACCACGACCACGCCCACACCAATCACTTCCTCTCCCGCCCCTCACAAGAACTCGACCTTCGATGCTGCGAGCTTCATTGGCGGCATCGTGCTGGTCCTTGGCCTGCAGGCGGTCATCTTCTTCTTGTACAAGTTCTGCAAATCCAAGGATCGCAACTACCACACTCTTTGAAGAAGCAGATGCTTTTCAGTAATCCACATCAGTCAATTTAGCCCCACCACCTAGATTCTTCCCCAGATGACTCTCCACTTGGCACGCCCCCTCCACAATGGACTCAAACAGTGTTTTCAAACAAGTTTTCTCGATCTTTAATGTGGTTGGCATGGGCGGTTTTCAGCCTGCATTAACACTGCCCATTATACTCCTATTCCACATCCATACACACACCACCATCACCTAGCATAAGCTCAATACAACAGTTAAGCTTTTACCTAAAGGATCACATCATTTTGTAGATACTTCCGCCTCCACCACCTGTTAGGAAGTGAGGATATTCTTATTAGTTTGCAGCCTCTCTGCTCACGGTTTTGTAAAGACATTCACCTAGCAAAAGGTAAAACAATTCGCAATGTGTAGAAAGAAGCTTTCCCTCTGATGTTTTGGTAGTAGTGCAGCTACAGTTGCGTAGCATGTTTTGTCTCAATTTGGAAACACTGTTTGAGTTCACAGCTATTCTTAAAAGTGACGAACTGCGATGATTCAGTTTCTCTTTTGGCCTGTGGGATCGTGGGTGGATTGCCTCTCCCCCTCCATGCAATTGTATCATATATAGGTGTTCATAGTTTACCTAGAAGAGGTGGTATGAAGACCACGCAAAGCAACACAAAATCATCTCATGTCAGACAAACCAAAAAAACAGCAAAACTTTCCATCATCTGGAGTTTTACAGTGTGGCGCTTTTTCTGTCATTGACTTCCTGGGCTAACTTTTCTCCCCAAACCACTTAAAAACACCAAGTCATCTGCCACTAGAGCAGCTAAATGCAATAAATCATTCATCAAGATCATATCCGATCCCTTAATCCTGACTGACCTTCACAGACATAAATCACACCTGGTCCTGGGTCGCTAATGTCGAGCTGGTCCCAATTTAGTGGAGTAGTCAAACGGGGCCTGTGAAAGATTGTACACTATTTTAGAAGTATAAATAATTCATTTGTTTAAATAATGTATAAAATAGAGAATGAGGAGATAGCGAAAAATGGCATGCACCTTTCTTGATGTGGACAGTGATAGCTGTAAAGTGCCTTTAATGTCCGGTATGACTTAAAGAGAGAGACGGAAGAGGATGAGTATTTTTATTTCTTTCATCCTGGTGAGTGTTGTTTTTAGTTTACGTTCATTGAGAGAAACGGTATCGCGGCGCTGATATTGGTGAGAACTGTAGTATCCCAGCTGGACTGAAGAGCCTTTCTTATTGAAGAATACAGTAGATAGCTAGCTCACAAGGGCCTTGACGTGTCGAGGCTTGTTATTGACATCTAATGGAAGTTTTTTCCCTGTAATTGGAGTACTATATTCAGTGCATGAAGCCTGTGGTCGTCTCACTGGTGACCTTGTTTAGACGAATATATAAGTCAAAGGTACGCTCCCCCTTTTGTTCCGCCCAAAACAGCCTCCCAAATTTCCTCCCTCTGAGCTGAACACACGAATAAAGCTGGCAGGAAAGTTGTCGCTGTTCGGAGCTGTGAATCTGGAAGCGTAGCTTTAACCAAAAGGTTTAAGTTAATTACTTGAGTATTGGAGGGTTTGAATTGAAGTAAATAAATGTTGGAATGTCTGGGTTCTGCTTTGCGATTAAGCATTGCATTTCTCCTGATGTCTAATGATTTTTTTTTTCATGTAAATGAGTTGTGGAGGAAGTGCTGAACTGCAGCGACTCAACCGCTGCACTCATGTTCTCTAATTAGCTTGCTGCTAGCTGTGTGATTTTTTTTTTTTTCTTCCCCTCATTCATTTTTGTCACTCCTGTACATAGCCTGTTGTTTATCTTTTTGGTTTCAACCCGAGGAAAGGCTGAATGAAGGAGCGTTTATCTACATTTTGCTTGCAGTGGCTTGTCCCTGAATGTTTGGTCAAGAATGTTTCATTTTTATCTCATTGTTGCATGCTGGATGCTTGGAGTTGTGCCCCCNNNCCCCCCCCCACCTCCTGTTGCATATGCTCTTAAGGATGTAGACACTTACAAACCACTTGATTATTTGTGATTTGCTCATATGCTAGTTTAAAGAATGCCTTGAAGCCGCGCGCATTAAGCCAGATTCCTCAGTTTTGGCATGGAAATTGAGCATTGCACTGACAAGCTTTGTTTTGTAATTTTGTCTTTGTAAATGTTTTTATGATTCAGCCAAAAAGAAAGACAGAAAATAACATGCTTGTATATTATCAGGTATAGCAGTCTTGCATATTAACTAGATAAAGTGGATGACTCTTATTGTTTTGTATGACCGTACACAGTAAGACGTTGAGTGCAGATTTTTTTTTTTTGGGGGGGGGGGGGTTACGCTAGCATAATTTAGGATAACATGTTTTTGCTGCTCACCATGAACACGCCTTTTAACCTACAATCACCCGTCGGCATTAGGCTACAGCCCAAAGACCAAACTATGGCAAGCCGGCTGCAGAGTTCTGCCTTAGCTACAACCATTTGTTCATTTTCTGCGAGTGGAGTCCCTTTGCCCCCAATTTTTGAGTACAGTTCCATTCACAAGTGTAAGTGTCGATTGCCAAATCCAGTCCGAGCGTTCCCCTGGCTTTTTCTCTTGCCATATTATTTTCCAGACCTGGTAGCTGCATTCTTTATGAGCACGGCATCACATGCTAACATTGTGGTGTGTCAAAACACCTCTGGTATCCATACCAATAGATGTGCATTGTGTTGCCTCTCTGCAGTGCATCTTACTAACTCAGTCCCTGCACCTCTACGGGTAAAGTGCCTTATTCAGTTAGTATCAATATATAGTTTGTAAGATATATAAAAAAAGAGATGCCACATCTGTTAGATATCAATGGGACTCAGCACTTTCAGACGCCTGTGAAGTGGTTTTCTGTGTTGTGTTCTGCTTAAATTTCTGCTCTGTCACACTCAGCCTTAACCTATTGATCCTATCTACTGAAAAGCTGTCCACGCAGTCAACATGCTACTTTTTTGAGGAAGTTTACACCTCGGACCGACATTTCAACTGCGTTTAAATGCATGCAATTAGAAGATTATTGCATCATGCCTAGATGCTGCGAAAACGGCTATGATTAGTTTGGCATCTGTTGTGTAGTTTTCCATCAGATGAGGCCTGGTTGTGGCCGAAATAGCCTCTCTAACAACCTGCAGTACATAAATAAAGTAGCTCAAAACCCACAGACCACTAGTATTCCTAACTGCAATGTTTCCACCATAACACTCACATGATTGCTCAAACTTTTTCAATAGTTGCATTGAATGACTGGTTTTTCTGCTCAGTAAGCCTTCAAATCAAATTTTGTCTGGTTAGGAAGAGCTTGATCAGCCTCGCAGTGTTCAATTCTGAGAGTGAAAAAGCTTTTTGATTCCCCCTTTTTCAATGTTTCTTGCGTTGTGGCATAGTTGCTATGTGCACATACTTCAGTGCCATATATTCTACCTATTGTGCTCGAGGCCATCAGTCTTGTAGGTACGATTGATCTGGCTTTGCTCTCACCCCATGTCAGTAACACACAGCCATATGTAGACATTTGCAGGTGCCACAATACCTCCTGAAATGTTCTTTTTTTTTTTTCTCCTCTCAAACTTTTTGTTTTGCCTTGTTTGTTTTTTTCTAGTGTTGCCTTTTAGTTTCACAATGTTAAACCAATAAAGTTTGAATATTGTTAAACAAGTCATCATTGTTTACCTTCCTTTTTCTTTTGGGAGCAGCGTTTACGCTTGGGAGCTCTGTGATTTACATGACAAATGACAAGGAGGAGACGGTGACACACAGCCAGGTCACCGAGGAAAGGCTTCATCACTATGGTTACAGTTGAAAGGCCTGGTTGCCTGGACAACCAAAGGTATCAAATTCAAGCTTTGCATTGTCTCACCCAGTGTTTGTATTTAGACAATTCCAGGTCAGCAAGTTCTCTCGCAACTGAGAAATATTAAAGCAGTGTGAAACGCATGCAGCATCCCCCTCTTGTGTTCATTAACAAATAGATGGTGTAGCTATATGTCAAAAATAATTAACCTGTTTTTTGTAGAATGCTGCTCAACTGATGAATTGAGCATCGGACATGCTGTATGTTGACTATAAGATGTTTGTTGTGTAAGATACTTTCAGACCTCTGGACTCTGGAAACTTCCCACAGCCCCAGTGTGCAGCAATAATCTGTATTTATTTTCTTTCTTTTCTTCCCCTCAGCACAATAACAATCATCTTTAGTTTTAAGAGGAAAAAGTCCAGAGTTTACTGCCGCCATGTGCCCATCAGCAGCTCTGAAATGATTTACCTGTGCTCTCTTGAACTCTCATGGCCTGAATTTTTTCGAAGAAAGCAAAACCCAAATCAGTCTTCCCTCTGTTCAAAACAACCATTGTTTTTCACATGCCGAGTGGTCATTGTCTTGTGCTTCCAACAGGACACACTCTGTTTCCAGGGTCACGGCTACTTTTTGCTTACGCAGCAAAAGCTGATAGTTCTGAAGGAAGCGCGCGAGTGTGTCCACTCGAGAGCCGTGGGGCTCCCAGCTGACTGTGTTCCCGTGTGTTTATGCAGAGCTGCCTGCTTTTCCTCCAGTGGCCTTGCAGTCGCGAGCCAGCGCCGTTTCCCAGAAGTTTTTTGGCATGACCAAACCTTGATTTTTATTCATCAATGTGTGCACTAAACACTTCCTGCACTTTCCGCCGTTAATGGACAGATTGCAAAAGGAGGAATGCTTTTGGGCCTTGCAGAGATGAAAACCCTGCAGTCAGCCAGCTTTTTGCTGATGAATAACTTCTAACAATGAATCAACTTCCTCAGAGGTTTTTGGCTGTACCCTGCGTTCTTTAATTGCCACACAGTAATCATGTCTTTATCTTTATGCGGAGCTACTCACAGGCAATCTCTGAACACATGTCAACGCAGCCCTCCTACATACACCCCTATTCATGGCCAGACAAAATGATGGGTATGTAGTCACAAGGCTTGTAGGGAGGGGATGGAGATTGTCCTATGTGGCCATGGTGCTGCCTTGACCTGCCTTGGCTAACCGGATTGCTCTGTCCAGTCATGCTGTGTAATCTAATATGGGAGCAGAGAGAAACAATGCATTAGACTCTTTTGTATGCCAACTCACTCTTTATTTCTCTTGCTCTGACCATGTAGTTAACTCTAAAATCATGCCAGGAATACCACAGTCAGGAAAGAATCTGAATGAATGTCAAAAGAAGGGTTATCTCCTCCCATGAGCCTACAAGTTTGGAGTCAGGAATGCCCACTATTCAATTTTTCCGCATTAAATTTCTGACAACAAACCCCGTGTTGCAGCAGCTGCTTGGTGGCTTAGGGAGTGACTCAGATAAGGTCAAACATGCTATCTGCATGTAAAAAATGTGACTTAATGACACAATAAAACTGGTAATGAGAAGATGATGTTATCATGTGGGTATTCATCCCATAAAAGGTGAAGAAAAACAGTAGAAACCCCAGTCAGTCCAGTAATGTTGCCTGTCCATCCCACAGTGAAGGTGAGTAATAGCTATTGGAGCTGAAGTGAAAGGAGCTGTTTTGGTTCTGGAAGGATAGAAATCCTGTGGCGAGTTCCTCCCACTTGCGCAAAGCCATAAAAAAAACATCCATTTGTCCTGTGGTCAGGGCTACATTTACTCAGCTGTCCTGCCAGCTGCTGCAACAGTACTCACAAAGCATTTGTTGTCTCTCAAATATAGAGTGTGGGATCTTGATGCCCCTGATTATAAAGTTATGGCTCATTGGGCCTTGCCACTGCCTGGCAAGTCTGCAACAAGAGCCTCCACTTCAGTGTGATGGAGGCTTAGTGCTGCCACCTGGTGGCTAAAAAGTTGACAGTAAGTTTGAATTTTTAATGTGTTTATTCAAAAAGTAATAAAATATTTAAAATAGATTACTCCAACTTCATTTGCACAAGCAATAAAACATAATTACTTTTAAATGATAAATTGTGTAGATTCATTGCTTGATTAACACATTATCAAAGAGAGAAAACAGCTCATTCCTTCTTGTTCGTCAAAGTGTCTAACAGCTTCGAGACCTTTTGAGAAGACGCTCATGGGGCGTCCTGCGGTTCCATCAGCTGCAGCATCAAAGCCTTTGTGTACACAGAGGGGTCCGTCAGAGGCGCTCATGTCTCCCAGGAGAAGTTGTCCTTTTGTAGGCTGCTGCGGAACTTCTGAGTCTCTCTGAGGATTTGCAGGCTTTTCTTAGTGCTCGCGCCCAGTTTCATCCTCTGCTTAACAGGCGAGGGAGCCGGTGCTTTATCACCTGTCGGCTTCTTCTCTTCGCTGGCGCATGGCTGCTGTGCGGCATTCTGGGTCAGTTTGTCAACCTGTCGGGAAAACATCAGGTGTTCACACACGTTGCACGATAAATGAAAGTTTCTGAGGCTCTTGAGGGGGTACACGCACCGTCCGCTGGTGTTTCCGAAGCTTTGTGATTTGAGCTCCCTTCTCCTCCATCCTGTCCACCAACCTCTCCAGCTCTCTCTGCAGGTCCTGCCTTTGCTGCCGGTGCTGAGCTACATCTATTTGATGCACCAGCTCCCGATGTTCACTGTCATAATCACACACGCGCATTACTAAATACAGCATGAAAGCTAAGTGTAGTTCTGCATTAGAAGCCAGATAAAATGCTGAAATACGAATCAATGTTTTCTTTGTATTAGATATAAATGGTATTGACTTTTTGCCCATAGTTCCAAACTCTTTTGGCCAATATCTGATTCTGATATATGCACACATGACTTTTTTTTATTAATTGCAGAGAAGAAAAAAAAATTCTTTCCTATTTTTCAGGATGCTTTGCTATTTTAGATCAGGCTTTAAATAATTCCATGAACTTTAAGCTTGCTGCTGCCACATTTTGTACCATTATGTGCTGTAGAATTGGATTCATATTGCCCACACTGACAATGCACCTTTTGAGATGATAATGATGATAACTAATGTCTATATAACTGTGCATCCCCACTTTGTATATATCACAAAAGAGACTCACAAGCTCATCTGGCCGAGCTCGTCCTGCAGAGCCAGGAGCAGGTCGTAAAGCGAGCCCAGCTGCTGATCTGCGTGCTCCGGCTCCCTGTCAGGTTTGCAGAAAGTGTCGGCAGTTGGAGTAAAGTCCCTCTGGAGGTTCTT
This sequence comes from Mullus surmuletus, assembly GCA_903171835.1. Taxonomy (NCBI): domain Eukaryota; kingdom Metazoa; phylum Chordata; class Actinopteri; order Syngnathiformes; family Mullidae; genus Mullus; species Mullus surmuletus. Next base: position 368,847 of record CAESWR010000076.1, on the reverse strand, counting down.
CTTGACCATGCTGGGAGACCTGTTCAGGGCACTGACTCGCTCGCACAGCTGGGGCTGATGGTGCTTCATCATGTGAAGGATGCTTTGTACGTTGGCGTGGACTGAGTGGCTCGGGCTTGTGGACTGCAACAGGTGGAGGAAATAATAACAATGACAATAATTTAAAAAAATTCAAGTGGCGGCTAATGCTGAATGGCTGTCGGAGTTTCTGACATCAAAACGGACTTACCTTTCCTGCAACAAAGGGTATTTTGTTGAACTTTAGAATGTTTGGTGGTACCAGCTCATTCGGTTTGGAGGATTTCTGAAGTGGCAGATGCATCAAGAGCCGTTTACACATTAAATGCAGACAAAATATTCTCCAAATCAAAAACTTGGCAAACAGTTAGAAAGGTACCACAGGGGTCCTCTTTGCTCTCTTCATTGGTTTTGTTTCCTCACGGGCTGGTGAAGCCAGTTGAAGGTTACGGTCCAACTCCCTCTGCAGCTGAGGTTCAAAACAAAGACTTGGTTCTCATCTTTTTTTTGCTGCCATTTCACAATAATACTCAACCTTTAAAGGCAGATAATAGATAATAATATGATAAGAGTATACATGCAGTTATTATGCTGGGCTAAATATGATAATGTATGTAGAAGGATATATAATGTATTACCAGGAAAAAACAAAATCTTATGTTCATCACCTTGAAAAATCACAGGTTTTTATGTGGACTCACCACGCCAGCCTTTTCCTGCAGAAGTCTACGCTCGTGCTCCTCTCTCAGTAGTTTCTCCTCCAGAATGGCAAGCTTCATCTAAAATGTTTGTAACAGAACACGCATACTGGTATGAATGCATCGCCTAGCTTGTGGTTGATGGCTCATGACGGTGTGACTTACCTCAGCCAAAGCTTGGGTTCTACTCAGTTTCAGACAATCTGATTCAAGTTTGTGCAGCTTCTCCTGCTGAGTTTGGCTGTCTGAGCTGCCCAGCTGCTGCTTCTGCAAAGAAGCCTGGTAAAGGAGTTTAGAGGGGCGAGGTTATTTGACTTGTAAATACCAGGTTTACTGTCAAGGATCTTGGGATTATTTTGTTTTTGCAGTTTGTTCGCAATACCTGGTTCTCTCTTAGAACGTGCTTCTCCTTCTTAGCATTCTCAACCATACTCCTCATGCAGTCCAGCTGCTGCTCAAGAAGATTACAGCGAGACTCTGCAGACTGCAGCTTTGAGTCCAGCTCTGTCAGCGCACACAGAACCATCAAAACCATGTACGGAAAACGATTGGAAATGTCATGATAACCCACTGTGCTCTCTTTTCACCTCTCTTGTTGGAGGGATGTTTATTGCGCTGACTGGTTCCTGGTTGGTTGTGCAAATCCGTGTCTGAGTGATCCCTCTGCTCTTCCTGGGAGAGCTGCTGGTAGCTCTTCTCGGCTTGCTTCCTCTCCAGCTCCAGCCGCCTTATTTTCTCCTGGAGGGTCTTCAATGCATCCACGACAGCTGGAGAAGAGAGCAGCATCGTCATAAATAAATGACAGCAAATAGCAATAGGGTGTGAGGCCATACCTTTGCTTTCGATGCTGTGTTTGCTGTGGGCCAGCCGAGGACTGCTCAGCTGTGGGTCGACACTGAGAGGGGATTGGGGCTCCAGCTCTCTGGATGGGGGACGTATCCTGTCTGGAGGGTTGTAGTAGCTCCCGATGTAGCTGTTTTTGGAAGGTGAGTCTAAAACCTGCAGGTAAAAGGAACACATGATTATAATGATGATGCTGTAATCACAAAGTGCTGTTTTTCCTTTCTATGGTGTGTTATTGTGTTATTGTCTCCAGGTGGACTGCTCTACAAACGAGCTTTACTGTCGTCTTTAACACAAAGCTAACACGGCAACAAGGCTGTCTTTAACGGGGCTACACCGACGATAACCACAGCAACCGGTGAACCAAGCAGCGTCGCAGCTAACGCGTTAGCCACCTCAGATGCTAACGGCTAAAGCGACGGACTTGTTTACCTGCTCGTCAAAGGAGGCCATCGTGCGACGCGGTTTATAGTTCCGGCTTTTTTTGCAAAGAATTAAGTGTTCATATCTAACTATCCCAGACTGCTTCGCTTTTTAACAGCACTTCATCGACTGTTGTGGCAGTTGCCCACCGATACAAACAGTCCGGACTTTTTAAATTTCCCTCCACTTTGACGTCCCCCCCCCCCGGCGATGGTTCCGCCTGCGCACTGTTTCCTCCCGTACCAGTTCAGAGGGAGCACCTGCTGGTTGTTTACACACACCTATCTGTCTATCAGTCAATTGGTGCTGTCCCACTTCAAAGTCCCGGCGTTTAACCCTGCATAACATCTTCTAAGTGATCCTGCGACGATGAATTGACAGCAGGTCAGAAATGTCAACGGCGATTTGACATTTGTTTCTCAATGTTTTCAGTGCATGTGGCGCATTGATGACGTCACGATCCATCTATCTATCTATCACCCGTCTATCTGTCTGTCTGTCTGTCAAATTATTTTTTTACTCTAAAGTCAGTGTCAATCAAAATATCAAATTGCATTTCCTGTGTTGGCTTACAAGTGCATAACTCTCACCCAAATCAAGAGACGATATGATTATAAACCATGTTTAAACTTCCGCTCTGTACTCTATCCACCTCATAATGTTGAACTATTATAGATTTTAAGGCCGTTAAAGATCCGACACCTTGCAGAACTCCTGACTGTAATGTACTGTAGTGCTGTGTCCAGTGTTTTCCAAGGTCACGAGACTTCCCTGCACCTTCCATAGATAAGATGTACCGGTGCATCTTGCAAGCAATGACTCAACATCCAGATATTGTTATTAAATTATGATTGCTGTTGGTATTACTGATTAAGTTCCCCCCCCCCCCCCCTCTAAAAATCATAATAACTTATTTATTAAACATGGTAGCTATTACCAATTTCCTGTTACTCAACACAGGAGTCTTTGCAACTCAGAGTCACAAAAGGCCTCAGAGGTTATTGCGGCCGTCTATAAAATCTGCTGTGTCCTCCAAAATAGTGATGGCCTGACCTCAGCTGCAGCCCTGACCCTAATTAAGTTTTATTTTATCGTGTTTGAGAGTCCCACCAACGCCAAGCACCCAGATATTGCAAAGACCTTCTTTGCTTTTGGAAAATGATCGACAAGATGGGAACTCAGGGTGGATCCTGACTTTTTTAAACTAGTTAAGTGTCATAGCTAGTCTATCAATCAATCACCCTGTGTAAATAGCAGCATGCAAATATAGAATGCCACTTAGTTTTATGTCTGCATCATTGTTTGCGGAGCGGTTTCCTCTTCTTTTGTAACTGTCTTTAATATCCTACATGTTTGCATTACTTGGAAGTTGGTTTATTTTTTGTTTCTCTTATTTACAATGATCATCATGCAAAATTACAGTGCACGGTACCACAAGAATCTCATTCATTTACACAGTCTCAGATGTTTACACTGATATTTGTGTGTTTATATTGTTGAATTAGGTTGGACCCATTTAGTAAATAGGCCTTTTCGATTTAAAGGAGGTTAAGTACAAGAGTGGAAATGTACTGCATCCCGTGTCTCTTCTTTTCTGCCTGTCTCTTATTTGTGATAAACAAGAGAAAGGAGGGGTGGCCCATGGCGAAATGCACCACGGGAGATATATTTCTCAGCCGTGTTTAACGAAGGCTGGGAGGCTTCAGAGAGAATACAACTCCCATGAGCCTTTCCCCCGCGCGCGAGGTAGCCGCCCACCAGCCAATCACTTATGAGAATCACAAAGTACCGCCCCAGAATTCAGAAAGGCTCCGTTCATTGGTCGAAACCGCGTGCCAATCAAATGTTTACCCCGAATTTGTTACCTCCCACCTTTTTTCTAGTGGGACTAACGTCGCTGGTCAGTGCGGTAGGAAGGCGAAGGCGTCCCGTAGCAGAGGAACTGCTCCAAAGAATGTGAATAAAGTGAGTATTTGTGTATGACACCTTTTGTTCTTTGTATACCATGGAAGTATTGTGTGTATAATTCTTGTTTTCGCCGCCGTTCTGTTACACTTGCACTGCCGTGTCTTTGTTGGACACGAAATGACATGAAAAGGCAGCAGGCGGGCGGAGATTGAATGGACTTCAGTTATATTTGACAGTTTTTGCACGTTTTGTAAAGATCGTGATGCGACGTTTCAGAGGAAAAGCCGACGTTTGTTTTTCCTAGTGTGCAAAACGCAGTAGGTGGCAATAACAGCCACCTATGGAGGATTGTTGCCAGTAAACATCCTGCACTTCAACCAGGATTTCTGTTCTTGGAAGGTTGGAAGGAGAGCATTGAACAGTAACTGCTAGATGATTTTCGATCGATCTGAAAATAAATGACTTTATTCCTGATGAAACCCCTGGAGGACTAGTTTTTCTGAGAGGGGAACAATCAGATAATAAGTAATAACCCCCAAACTTGTTTTATGTCAAGAAGATCTCTGTTTTTAAATCTGATACAATTCTGATTCTACTATCGGCATCTTAAGTCCTTTCGGGAAGTATTGCATATTTCTTATGAACAGATGCATTTAGATTTGAGCTGATTATTGGCAATCTTGAGATGTTGGAAGTGGCCGATGCTATAATGTAAAAGGATTATATTATAGTAAATGTACGGTTGTTCATAACCTATGATTGAATTTTTGTTCCTTTGAAGACATTACCATGATGTCTAGAATAGAATAGGCTCTTAAGCAATTTTTATTCTATCGATGTCTTTTTTTATTAGTCCACCCCAACACTTAGCATATCTTGTTCGAAGCAATACTGGGCTTTTATATGATTGCTTTTTGCAGGCATCAGTTTTGTACTGTGTCGCTTTACATTCTTTATTACAGTGTATCAATACGATCAGCTGTGCGATGTGTCAGTTGGGTTTAAATTCCTGCAATGCCATGTCTGACCCACCCAGCCAGCCCCCAACATTAGCATAATATTCAAACCATTTGGTAAAAGTCATTTGAACAAACCAAACCAATAGATTTGATGTGTTATTTATCGTCTAGCCTACCGAAGATAGGTACAAGCATACGTCCCACATCGGAAAAAATGGAACTGCAGGACCAGGAGTCTCTTGGCAGGTGGGATGGGCTGGGAAACCGGGACGCCAGTGCCAGAACCGCAGCCATGGAACACATCCGTCAGGAGGTCATGAGGAAGATCGAGGCTATCGGGCCCCTACCAGCATCTCCCCCCGTGCCAGCATGCCCCCTGAACAGCGACCTGAATGACATCCTCGCTCATCTTCTCATGCTCTCCAAGCGGTGTCCCTATGAAGACGTCAAGGAGAGATGCATCCGTCTCCTACAGGCCATCCAGGTAGGAATTTAACGTTAAACCCCAGTCAACTGTTTCACAGAAGAGCTGCTGTCATCTTCCTTGACAAAAAAAAGTGTTAATGGAATTGCGCTGCTGCCATCTGCTGCTCTCTTCACCTCTTCATAAGTCTTGCAAACATTGAGTCAGCACCCCGCCAAGACCAGAGCATGTTTTGTCAAGTGGATTACTGTCAGTGACACCATGAGACACCATGAACTCATTAGCACTCGAAAACTTGGAGAGCCAAGGATTTGCCAATCCAACCCCTTCAACCGTGTGCATGCTCGAGAAGGCAAAGTAAATGTATTATCCATGCCACAAAATAATGAAAGCCAGACTCCTCCATTAATCACACTGTAGTGTTTAGAGTAGTCATAATCATGATACACCACTTTCATCTTTTAGCCAAGAGATGCACTGAATTTGAGTTTGGTTTAATTAGGTTAAGGAGAGCAAATGAATGGGTTCATTAAGTACGCATAGATCTCACATTTGAAAAAACAAAACAATTTAACCCATGAGTACTTAAGTGTTCACATAGCTTTAAAGAAGGTTCAGTTACCAAAAATAGGCAATTTCTGGACACCACAGCAGAATAATCTTGTCGCCATTAGCACAAGCGATTAATTGTAATTAGTTTAAATTGTCCACAGACTCTGTGCTATCCATCATAACCTTGACGTAGGAGGGAAATCATGATCCTGTGTTTTGCCAATGGCCACTCCTTGGATGTGAAACGCCCTTTAACAGAAGGGATTGTAGTCACAGACAGACACAGGTCCACCAGTAAAAACACAGTCGATGTGTTTACTGAAAATACTCAGTGATTTTCTCCTGCCTCTGCTGCATGCCGACGTGTTCAGCTTTCCTAAGAAAATGCATCCCTTCATTTGGTTGTGATGTATCTTCTCTCATCCGCTGACACAAATATGCTTATATTTACAGACGCCTCTCTCGTGAATGTAAATGAGGTGGATCCAATATGGGATTTAAGTAATTTCCTTTTTCTATTTCAGTCTGTTTTTCTGTCCTTTTTTTTCTGCTATGATGTCATTTAGTAGCTATGACTAAGAGGACATGTGGTTAGGCCTTTGTTATCATTTGCGGAGGGTTCATGTTTGGGCTTGAGTTTTAGGATTTATTGTATTTAGACAGTTAAAATTGTGATCATGCACTCTCAGGGGACAAATTATTGGATTTATTCCGGCTTTAGTGCGGTGTAGGCTGTGGCCTGTTCGACTTAATGAGTCCTCTAATAGCAAACAAAAAATAAGCCTGACAACTTTTGATGGCCTGACCGCGCTGTTAGTCTGAGGAAATGAAGTGTTTGGCAGTGCCATTAATTCCTGTTTATGCAGACGTGTTTTTGGGAGATGAAGGATAGGAGAGGGAGAAAGCTGCTTTGCGGGTTTAGCAGTGCACCACAGTACACACCGTCTGGTATTTTTGAATTATGCTAAGCTGCATTTGCAGAGGGCTCGCCAAAGGGTGCATTTATGAGCCCTCAGCGGTAGCTCATGTCTCTCTGGTCCCACGGTAAAAGACCCCCCCTCCCCTCTTTCGATCCCTCACACACACGCACCTTTCTGACATTATCGTTATTGGAAGGTGGTAATGGGATGGGGATGGGGGGGGGTCTGGCTCAGACAGACCTCTTAATTCCTGCAGATCCTCTGATTAAAGACAAAATCTTTGAGAGCAGACAGTGCTTTCCTCCCTCAAACCCCCTCTCTTACATGAGGACCGTTTTAATAATGTTCTCTCACATCTCAGTGACAATAGATCTGAATATATTAGTTTCACAGTGCAACTATTAAAATCCTCAAAAGGTCAATACAATAGAAGAAATCTGACTTTTTAATAAACTAAGCCGCTTTCTTGGGGCCTTTCAGTTCAATGCCTTTCAGACATGTTCTGATATTGACCGAGAAAACAAATCAACACATTTTAATAATGTGAAACAATGGTTTGAACTTGTTCCTTTTTCCATTAAATATTTTGTAGTAATTCTTAAAACAGAGGAGCACCCAATGTAAAAAAAGATCCATCATTATCTCACATTAGGGCCACAGAAACCCTTCTATTGGTCCTCACAGTTTGCTGTTCTTGCCTTAGAGCGTGTTTGTTTTTCTAGGCGCCCTGTGAATACGGGCGGCAGGCTGTTCACAGTCAGGCGAACAGGCTTTTGAGCCGGAATTATGTTTGTTGCCCCAATATCGGTGAGTCCTGCGGGTTAAAGGTTATTGGGTCACGGCTGAAAATAGGGTTCCGTATGCTCGGGGAGGGGTCAGAGAGACTCCCATAAGCCCTGCTTGTGCAAGAGTCTGTTGGGGTCGACACATAGAGGCCAAAAGGGCTCAGAGGTGCAGCCCAGCAAGCGTAGTGGACATGCCGAGATGTTTCTCTGAGGGTCATCCTGGGACGTGAGGGCACTTGACCTGGCTGATCTGGAGGAACACGGGTGTAACAGTGACTGCAACAAGCGCCCCGGACCATGCACACCATTCGGGAGAGACAATAGTTAGGGTTTGTACTGAGTCTATGAAGGGGGTGGGCAGACTTCATCGGCTGGTCACCATGTTCCCTCGCTGGATGAAAGGAGCCTAGTCTTGGGCGGCTGGACAGAGACAGAGAGGGGTTTCTTTGTGTTATGTAATTACACCATTGTGTTAGCCCTTCACCCGGACTTGAATTAAGAGCTTCTTCTCAAGCCACTGTGAACGTTTCAAGCTCAATCGTATCACAATTAAAACCCACTCTTATTAGAGCATTGCAGGGGAAAAAAAGTGTATTTGTCGTCACGATAGGAATTCACCATCTTACCCAAACAGTGTTCAAGCTGCTTCCACAACTGCTTCTTTCTCCAACGCCCCCGAAGCAGATTCAGCTTTGTTCACAGCCCCAGTTTGTGCCTCTCATTTATTACAATTATATTCAAGCCGCAGCGCTCAGCATCTATTTTTTTGAGGGGTGCCTGGCAATGTTTCAAAAAACCATAAGCTTGTGTAACAACACTTACAGCAGTTTTAGGTCTCTTTTGTCAAGCCAGATGACAAAAGCATCAAGTCCACTGAAGTTAAGAAGGTTTTTAAAGCTCTTTTTGTGATTGATTTGTATGAACTAGTAAACCACAGTATTTCAATCTTTTTCTCATTGCATTTTCATTTGATAGAAATCACATTTTTTTACAAACTGTAGCAATACCCAGATCCTCCTGATGTGTAGACTTCAAAATACTTGTTTCTCTTCTTCAAGGAACAAGGGAATTATGGATGCCTCAAACATACTCTTATACATTCAGCTTTAATTATGACCATTTGGGGTGACAGGATGCATATATGTTGTTAAAACCCAGAATGTGCCACAACTTGTTTCTGTGTCCACACTGGAAGCTGTCAGATAACAGTTGTTCCATTGTTCTTTCAGGGCTGATTTATCATTCAACGTTTCAAAAGGTCTTTACGTTTTCTCTTTAATCCTTAGTCGTAGTATGCGTCTTCGCATGTGTCTCAAATGTTCTCTTGCATGTACCCCCACGAATGTTGAAGCCAGGTGGTTTAGGTTTTGTGTTTTGAAGACAATTGTTGAGTGATACGCAACTCATTGCATTTTCTCTTCATGCTTCCTGCCCGCTCAGCTGACATGCTTGTCGCAAGGCCGCATAAATAAACTTGACTCGGAGTGTGGACAGATGTAATAGCACTTTTCTGAGAAGACAGAGCCAAAGTCCACTTCTCAACCATGGCATTAATTCAGAGAAATTTAATAATCTTTGCTTACTGTCGCCACAGCAGGAAGTTCTCTCCTGATCCCTTTCTGGAGGCTTTTGTGCATGAATGTGCTCCATCTGGGTGCATATGTGAGTGTACTGTACGTGTGTGTGCGTGTGTGTGTGTGTGCGAGTGTGTGTGTGTGTGCATGCCTCCAGTCCAGTAAATTGAGTGGGGAACCATAGAGAGAGTGAGAATGAGAGCGAGCCTTGTGGTCTGGACAGATCTGCAGGATTATGGGAGATCTCTGCTTGCGAATGTTCGAACCAGGTCAGACAAATTGCACGGTGAGGGGGGGGTGGGGAGGTCAAAAGCAGCCGCCGCAGCAGCAGCAGCAGGCAGTGACCTTTGGCACAGTAACTGTACAGTCCAATACACCGTGGATATGGAGGATGTGTCAGGGACGTAAAGCTGTGGATTTACAGCTGCCGGGGAGATGGGATAGTCTTGGCTGTGGCTGCGCTGACAGTTGTGCTGCAGTCTGTTGGGAGTTGTGTCTCCTGTTTTCTAAGTATAGTCAGTCTAGTCTCCGGTATGCCAGTGCATGTACAGCCTCTGCTTGACTTGATTATTACTGTATGCCCTGCTCAGGAGTGGCGCGCAGAGTGCCATTGTGCAGCTGTGCAGTAGGAATGAAGCTGCCTTATTCTGCATTTCAGACTGCTTAATGTGTTTTGTGGCTAATCAAAGCTTTTCCTGCACTTATTGCTGTTTTTTGGGGCTTTTTTGGGTGATGTTGCAGTTTTTGATGCATTTTTTCCCTATGCATTTCAAATCCTGGCTGCATTCGATACACTCCAGTTTCCTCAATGTAGCCCGACACCATTACTTTTTATATGTCTATCAGCTTTTGGCTGTTTTGTTTTGGTCTTGCTTTGTCTATAAATAAAATTGCTCAGTTGTAGGATTTGCAAAAGTCAACACGTACATGTGCCAAGGAAGAATCTGATCTTATAAAATGTAGAGAGCATGGACGAACTGACTTCAGAGGTCTGCACTCTACCAGCGCCTTTCTGTCAGTAGGATTATGCAAAAACAACCCCGCTGATTTTCATAAAACTTGTTTTGAAGAGTGGAGTGTGAGTGAAGGAGCAGATCTGGACTTTTCCCTGTGTTTCTTTGCCCAGAAATGTGAAATGGATCTTGCTTGGAGATGCTCTACAGACTGAAGTATCTTCATAGTGTGCAATGATTCATGATAATGATTCACACACAAAGTACACACAGACCTGCTTTCCATAACTCCCAAATAACAACAACACGAGTGTTTGGACGTTTCTACTCTGGTTTCCATTCCAGAGTAGAAACTTCCCAAAACATGTATTTTTCAGAGCATATTTAAAACCATTTCTAACATGGAACACACCAGTTCACACTTTGATCCTTCAACACAGACAGACCCCCACCCTCAAGCTGGTGCAGAATGCTTTTGCCTGCAGATTTGGGAAGACTAGAGAGGAGGGGGCATGAGGGAAGTGTGCAACTAGGTCACTGTCAATCCTAGTGTAAGCCTGCATAAATGATGAAAAGGAATGATTTCCCCCCCCGTTTTTGAAGCCATAATTGCCATGTAAAAACATCAGACTATTTTCTTTATCTGTGGGAAGAAAAGAATCCTTTCTCCTCTATGCGTTGCCCGTAAACATCATCAGTCTTCATTGTCGCGGCTCTTCCACTAAAACATGTAAAGGCTGTATTCTCGGGGCACAGAGGGAGGTTTGGGCGAGCGTTGGGTTTGGGATTTTGCAGAGTGTGAGCAGTCGTCATGGTACCAGTGGCATGAGGTGCAATGATGAAGAGGAGGGGGGCGGTCGGCTGGGTTGGCACTGTTACTTGAGAATGGCGGGCGCGATTATTTCTAGCCGCGCTATTCAGGAAACGAGACGCTGATTGAAGAGCGAGGGAGAAGACGCGACAGCGAAGCACCTAAGGTCAGGGGACGAGGAGTGGCACACAAGAGGCGGAGGGACGTGACAGCGGTCTTTTACGGTGGGGAAGGGAAGGGGTGAAAACAACAGGGGTGGGGTGAGGGGTGGGGGGTGTAACAAACACCGGCTTTCTCTGTATTCAGCCTGCAACCTTCAGTGGAAAACTACTCACAAGCCGTAATTCCCAGGCTTGCTTTCCAAGGACTTATCCCAGCCCGGCCTGAAAACCTGAATAATTCCCAGCTCGTAGCCAATCTTGGCATTCAACCGCTCACATATCACGATTACCACTTCTGTCATTTAGTTCAACGCAGTCCCTCCTGACCATCTCTGTCTGGTCTGGTCCGAGAGAAAGACCAGCGGCGGTTGTTCCAATTGTACTGTACGCGCCAACCTCCAATTCGCTGGGCTGCTCGTATCAGGAGATGCAAACTTGGGAGATAGGGTGGTCACATGACGCTGCTGTACAAACAGGCCTCTCTCTCACTGTGCCATACTGTGATTCATATATATTTATAACTTCCATACGTAATTACATTCAAGTAATTATTTATAAGTGCCTCCGCTGCTTCCCTGGATCCAACTGTGTCTCTTTTCTTTTGGCTTAAAGTTAAGCTGACGCGGAAATGTGGAGATTCTTAGTAAGCAGTTGCATG
>CAESWR010000076.1:335724-343224 GCA_903171835.1 Mullus surmuletus | reverse complement strand
GTCCGTGGGATGTACACACTCACATGCGCACACGTGCCGAGACATGACATGGATACATAAATACACATGGACTGGGCGTCATTTTACGGTGCAAAACCTGATCCTGCACAGTTCTACCTCCCGCCGAGTTTGTCAGAGGAGAGCTGTGGCACCGCTCACCTCTGCATACTTTACCCTCTTTGGTGACAGGAAGGAACTGATGGGGAATCTTTGAACCCGGTGCACTGTCCGCGGCACGTTTTGGCCACGTTGACGATCAATAGCCGCGTGTTTTCGCGTAGGCCCGCAAAAAGCAATTAGACCCGAATCACTGGAGACAATTGAACAAACTGCACAGATGCCAAAAACTTCAGCCGTGCCCGAGATGATATTAGGTGGTGAGTCACTGCGCTCGATGAGTCCAGCTTCCTGCCTGCGGGTGCTGTCGATGTTCTTTGGCCGGTGTAAAATGAGATGAATACTAGGGCTGCTCGATTATGACAAAAATCAAGATCACAATTATGTTTGGTCAATATTTAGATCACAATTATTTAACATGATTATTCATTGACTTCAGAAACATCATGCATTTAGTGAACTTATTTTAACTGTCTGGATTTCCTTGAACTTTAGATACACTGAAAAACAAATTCAAAATAAGTGTGTTATTTTTTACCTCTAAAACCTTCTCCCGAACCCCTAAACTTCATACAGAGCGTCTAAAACATTCTCCAGAACCTCTAATATGTCCTCCAGAACCCCTAAACTTCCTCCAGAACCTTTACAACCTTCTCCAGAACATCTAAAAGTTTCTCCAGAACGTCTAAAAGTTTTGTCCAGGACCTCTGAAACCTTTTCCAGAACCCCCCAACTTCATCCAAAGCCTCGAAAACCTTCTCCAGAACCCCTTACCTTCCTCCAGAGTGTGTAAAACGTTCTCCAGAACCTCTAAAACATTTCACAGAACTCCTAAACTTCCTCCAGAACCTCTAAAACCTTCCCCACAACCTCTAATTGTTCCTCCAGAACCTTTAAAACCTTCTCCAGAACATAAAAACTTTCTCCAGAACGTCTAAAACTTTCTCCAGGACCTGGCACAATAATCGTTTTATCTCAAATATCTTGGCTTCATAATTGTTGGAAGCCATAATTGTGATTGAAGTTAAAATTCAATTAATTGCCTATCCCTGACGAATACCTAAGCTATTGTTGCCAAATCAGTTAATAACTTCGCCATAAGCCGAATTACAGTTTACAGTTTTTATTTTCTCGGTATCGTAAAGAAAGCCTTGGAAAGCACTTGGTTTTGACTCCCACTGTTGGGGGAGTTTTGGGCTTTTGCGAAATGTGTTTTGCGGTTGCCATTTTGCAAGATTTTGGCAACAAGGCGGTGATTATAAAAAAAAAAAGAGACAAAGATTTGCTTTTGGACGGATCAGGCAGAATTTGGAGCGATTTTATGCTGACCTTGACATGCTCACGGAGCCTTTACTCGCTACTGGGTTCAGTTTTAATGTTAGTGTTATAAAACGACCCCCCCAGCTATGAAATAGCTCCTCATTTATCCTTTTTGGTCTTAAAAAAGTACAAATATTGAGACATTTTAAACACTAACTCTCAATCCAAAAGTTGTTAATGCATCATCAATAAAGCACCTTTACTTCCTTCTTTTCAAACACATAAATGTACAGAATGTCTCACAGAGAAGTTAAGGACTTTGCAAACCAAAATACTTCCTATCTACCGTATTTATAGATTCTGGCAGTTATAATCAGCTGTCTTCACAGGGTAAATGACCTGCAGTGCAACCTGCTGTGGGTCATGCGACTCCCCCTCACTCACCTCCACCGCCACCACTATCACCACCTCATCCCCTCAGTGTTATGTAACTCTGGGGTAAGAGTGACGGCTGCAGTGGAGGGGAGGGGGGGTTATTTCCATACGCTGCCGCCCAAGTGTGACATTCTGTGTTGGCCCACACTGATACGTCCTTCAGTCTATGTGTCTATATTTCCTGTCAATATACACATTTGGGACCAAAAAGAACACATGTGAACAATGAAGCATATAGGGGAATGAAAACACTTTGGACACTGATATTGCAGTGGGAACAGCCAAAAACCATGGAGAGAGGAAAAGGGAAGGACCAGAAACCAAACAAAAGGGCTGAACCACCCAGGAGAAGCACTGGGAAGTGGGAACTTTTGTCTCTGTGTTTTCCTTGTATTCGCAGATGGGTCTGCTCGGTTTCCTCTTATCAGAGCCGGCACCTCCGCTCTCTCAAAGAAAGTAAAGGGGGGGAGAAGCAGGCGGAGGGAGAGAAGGATACACCGGGCAGGGAGATGACAGAGGTGAGATAATGCCGCGACTTAAAGGAGGAAAAAAAGACCACATTTGGAGATGCTGAATAGACAATGAGAAGATAGAGCGATAGGGTGGGAGTGGTTACTTTGGCAGATCGCCTGTGCAGCTGCTCCAGAACAGGCCCCTTCACAGCAAAGATCAGGGAAATAAAAACCGCATGGGTACACACTTTTCCTTTCACACACTTATACACGTTCACGTAAAAGACCCTCGTCCTCTATTTGGGGTTCTGGCCCTTCAAAGCCATTCCAAAATCGAGCCCATCGGTGAGCAGCCCCGGCTGTTCGGAGGCTCCTGCTGTCCCACTTTAATGATGCAATCACTGATGAGGTCACAGAGGTGTTAAAGAGGTGTTAAAGAGTAAACCAGCCTTTAAACCAGTACAAATACCCTCACGGTAGCGCCGACTATTTTTTTTTTGCCGTTGCAACATTTCCGCGGTGGAGGATGCTGGCGTGAAGTGATAGAATGTGTGGATAATCAGGTGGCCATCACCGCCAGATTCAATTAAAGTAATGTTTGACTATTTTATCAGGGCTCAAATATAATAAATGTGTTTAGTGACATTGCGGTTCTGTGGGATTTGACGCCAAAACCTCCGCTATGTTGACACATTTTAACAAGACATAAAGCCAGCGAATGTTCCGAAGTCCGCGATAATCCATCAAATGTGGACCCGCTTACCGAGCCACACCACTGCATCCTCTAATGATGATTACGCTTCTCATTTTCATGCTTATTTTACAGTTTCGTCAAGTCATTTTCTCCTCATCTTTCATTCAACCCGTTTATTTTGCACCAAAAACTGATTATTTTGGAGGATCGATCCCAGAATGAACTTTCACGGTTCACTTGTTTGTGGAGACATTTTGTGCAACATTTGGAAAAGACTATCAACTTGCACCAAATTCCAGAAAAACGTCGTCAGAGTTATTTAATGATGCGTGTTCAGAGTAGCTGCATTCATTGGATGAACACCTTGAGCTCTCCTCTGTGCAGCAGCTGAACTGTCCTTGACGCGAAGGTGTAAAACGCCCCCGCTGCTGTTTCAAATTAATGAGCCGCATGTTTGAGTGTTTGTTGTCTGATGAAACCCACTCGTCATTACTGTGCAGCACAACAGGGACCGTAGGTGACGGTTAGGTGACACACACACCCACACACACACACACACAGACAGCAGACACTGTCCTGAGGGGACTGGATGTTCTGTTGACCCTGAAGCCAAAGGACAGCCGAGGAATATTGGAAGCGGCGACGGTGACACGTCCATTTAACATGCCTGTGAGAAACGGCACACCGCCTAAACCCCAGGCAGCTCTTCTCTGACTCTGCTTATTTAACGGCTCTGCGTGTGTGTGTGCGTGTGTGTGTGCACGTGTGCTCGCATTCTGTCAACATGTATTGTACGCCTGCGGGTCGTTGTCGAGTATCTCTGCGCACGGCCGTACGTGTCGTCTGTCTCCCCGGGCTGTTGTGGGAAAAAAAAAGAAGAAAAGTGTCACAAATTGTGTACAAATCTTTACGGAAACAGCTCGGGAGAAAACATCGGTTCTTAACTGTTAATCTTTCTCAAACATGTCAACTTGTGTTCCCGTCAGCTGCGGTCCGGTGAGTCATGATGACTAATAGGTAGATACAGTTGGTGTTTATTTAATACTAATCTGACTTTGACAGGTGAGAAATTCAGCAGCTTTTTTGATAAAAGCGTTTGACAACTAACCCAAAAAAGGATAGAGGGAAATATTTTATTATGCTGTATTTGCAGTTTTAGTCATTCCCGTGCCATCATTTGGCCTTATTCATATTTGCCGACTTTCCTCGCGCTCTAGTTTGGCCTAGTTAGTCAGAGCTGGCAAACCAAAAGGAAGGAAGAATTGGAAAGTTGATGAAGCAAACGCCGCCTTCCATGAAAGAATGTCATAAATGTCAGTCGGCGTTCATGCTCCAAAACTGTTGGAGCCCGAACTGTGAGTGTGTGTGCTCCGTCAGAGTCCTCTTTTCCTGTCTGCTTCCTGTTCAGATCCAGGGGTGTGTTCCACTTCCTTCCTAGCCTGCCACAATCTTGGTCACACTTCCTCCACCGCTTCCAACTGAGAGGCATCGAGCGCCCGCGTCGGTTCTCAGATCCCCGGCCGCGGGTTGGAAAACGGCACTTCTCACCCGTGTTTTGACCCCACGCACACCCACCCCACCTTCTCAGCTCTGTGCACATCAACACCGCCTGAGTGAGGTCACTGTCCGATAAGAAGAGCCATGGAGAAACTTTCCCACGCGGTGACGTCAGCGTGTGTGAAAACCGTGTCACCCACCAGCCCGTCTCCGCTATCTTAATTCAACCGCAGCTTTCATCACACACACCACACCTGACTAGACTTTGCCCCCCCCCGTGTCACTGATACCTGCCCAGAGGTCACGGGATCCCAGATAAGCTCCTGCCCCCCTCAAAAAAAACCCTAAAAAAAACAAACAACAACCAAAAAACAGAAAGTCCTGGCTCTTGTTTTTGTGGTTAGCACTTCTCCATCATTGATGAAACTGCAATTTTCTTGCGACATGGAGGTATGCTTTTACTTCCCGTCTGGTCGCTGTTGTTTTGACCCTCGCAGAGCATATTACCGTCAGCTTGTTACACTTGCATTACTGCAGGCAGAGCTTATTTAGTCGTTGTGTAATCTGGGATAAAAAGAGAACGCATGTCGTTCACCGACCCAATAACGTTGCGAAAATGTTAAGAGGTGGCTGTTAATAGAATGTTAATGAGTAGTGATATGATAATTGAACACTGATTAATGAGGCCTAACAAAATACTAAGCGTGTGATTTTTGTGTGTAATCTTCAAGGAGCACAAGAGATAAGACAGGTATGACGGTAAATGAGGTAAATGCTTAGAAACAATGATGTCACCATGTTTACTATCTTTTGTGGGCCGCTGGTCAGGATGGAATTGGAACCTCCCAGGCTTTGCTGATCAATCATAAACGGGGACACGAAGCATTCAGTCATGATTTACCTAAGTGATTTCCATTCAAATCAACAATCCGAGTTGATAACAGGATAAACGCAACTATATTAAAGTAAAAAAGGATATTATTTGGTCCAGACGCCAGCTTCTCACTGCTCTAACCTGTGATACTGATACTAAGAAGTTACATTTAAAAGAGGAAAGGGTCTAGTTATTCCTGTTTTGTCGTTGAATGGTAGTAAGTACAGTGTATGTAAACAATCTTTGCATGGCCATGTTATCCGCCCTGCCATGGCGCTCTCCCTTCTCTGGCCAACATCAAGGAGCTTTTTTTTTTGCGCTGAGCTAATTTCTGAAGTGCATCACTGTCTTCACTTGCCAGCAGAGCAAAACACGCCCCCCCCACCCCCACGTTATATAAGCTGCGGCACTCCAAACTTGCAGCCCAGCAACTAGATGTTTACGTAGAAACTTTCCACACCTGAGGATTATTTAAGAGTGGGAGGTTTGATTTAAGATGGTGACCGGTGGCGAGATCCAGAGATCGGGGTCACATTTTAAAGCCCAGCTCGGTGTCACTATCTTGTCCGTCTGGATGTTTCACCGGCGTTTCTGAGGTCATGGGACTGTTTCCATTCGTGTATGCGGCTGCCATAGAAACCGCCGAGGGGTAGTGAGGGCCCGTCCTCCTATCTCTCCGCGGTCGGACCCACTCATGGGCTCTCGAGAGCCACTTTGAGAAGTATGCCCACACAGCGATAGCCGCTTAATTTAGGGCAGGACCGTTGCCCTACATGCCGGAGACGAGCCAGCGACAGCGGCTCTGACAATATTCCCCATAAACTGGAAAATCCGGTGCGTGAAAAACCCAGACTGGGGGAAAACAAAACAGGAAGATGTAAATTCAGCAGCAGAACGTCTACATGTTGTGGACAAAAACAGACAGATTGTCACGTGTCTGATTCGATGCAGACAATCTATCCCACAGTTGTTGCTGTTGCTGTGTGTGCTTTATGTCATTTAAATTGCGGTTTCGCCACAACAATGTCAGCCCCCTCGCACAAAGACTCTGCGATTACATCAACTGTCCTTATCAAACACCTCGCTCGCACCTTGTAACCCAAACTTTGTCCCTGGCCCCCTCGGGCGGCTCCTCTGCTTTAATTCTCCTCCAAAGAAAACATTCTTGCACAACCCCACCTCGGAGCAAACAATCTCGTACACAAGCCGCAAAACACCCGTGGAAAGGCCTCTGTCTGGCTTTCGAGAGGGAGAAAAAAGCCTTCAGAGGGAAAAGCACTTTTCAAGAAGCCAGTGTTTTGCAGAAAAATGCTGGTGTGCTTCCTCCCCCTTGCTCAGTTGTCCCTGTTGCTTTACAATCAGCAGTGGGAGTGTTGGTGTGTGTGTGTGTGTGGGGTGTATTTGTAGCTAAACTGGATAAAAGTAGGGATGAAAAAAGCCTTTTAACTGACCAGCGGAGGAGTGCACTGACCTCCTCCAGCTGGGCGAAGAGTCAGTGTTTTTCAAAGTAGCTTCCCCGTGAAGTCGGGGGGACTCGAGGGTACATCGCTGCGCGGTCGGCAACGCGGGGAGGGGGGCTAGGGGAGCGACATAGAGGGGGCCCTGTTTTTCCATGTCCTCGCAGCATGCGGAGCGGCCGCAGAGGGCCTCGGCTCCCCCGTTTTTTTTTTTCTTCTTTTTTCTCCGGCGAACTGATGAATTTGCTGGGGCTTGAGCCGAGGCATCTGTTACTTTGCGGGGGCCTGCTATTTATCAAAGTTGAAGCTGAGTCTGCCGGGAGACCAAAGCCAGAGGAACATGGCTCACTATATAGGTTACCCCCCCCCCCACACACACACACACATACACCCCTCCTCTCTTTTTTTCCCCCCAGCCCTCTGTTACCTCCCTCCCTCCCTCACTCTGAAGACATGTTATTCAGAGCTGTTGGTGCAGGGGGAATATCTAAGAGGGGGGGTTGAGGGGGGCACTGGCAGAGAGGGGGAGGGCACGGACGGGAGGGGGGGATCAGAAAGATAGGATGTGCCCGAGAGTATTTCCTCAGACTCCATGTTATGTCTTTTTTTCCCCCCCCTCTCTTAAATATGGGAGAAAATCAATTTCTTTGTGCAAGTTCTTGGCACTGGATATTGTTTTTCACAGTGCGCAGGCAACAGTTGAGCTTCTAACAA